>JAKOOJ010000006.1:21737500-22047500 GCA_022577455.1 Arizona elegans | reverse complement strand
TGGCTTGGCATTTTTAAGGTAAGTCATTTAATTAGTGAGCAAGTTAGTATGGAAGCTATACTAACTATACAGTACTATACCATACAGCTCTTTGTTAGGCTCATTACTATTGGTGTTTTTTACTTTATTAAGCAAGTACTTTTGTCATTAACTATTCAGTGGAAATATAAAGTTAGCCCAGAAATTGCAGGAGCTTTATCATGCATGAGGGTAAATAAATGATTTTTTTTTCCTTTAGAACTGTTATATTTGCTTTATTAATAATTTCAACAGTGTTTTACTGTATGAATTATTAGGACTTGAAGACTTGGTAGATTTTGTGCCTTGTGCTTGTTCTACAGGTCAGCACCAAATATTTGAGGACAGATTCATTTTTGCAATAACATTCTAGGGTCAATTTTTCTTTTATTAAATGTTCACTGAAACTAAGAGACTTGGAATTGAAAACAACAACAACAACAAAGCTTGAGGCTACCGGACAAGTACATACAGGTGAAGGTATCTTTTTGTAATATTTTACTTTGCCATTTTTCTTCTATACTGGTGATACATTCTGTTGCTTTTTACTGCTTTGTTTTAAGTGTCATTGAATAATTTATACCTCTTGACATCAGCTTAAAAACTAATTCATTGTTGGACATATTAAAATACCATCAATAAATAACACACAAACAGCCTATGGTTGGGAAATATTGAATCAAATACTGAATAGTATATAGCCAGTTAATGAGCAAATAAAACATATTCAGGAAGGACCACAATTCTTTCTTTGATCTGGAAGATGCAACCTGATATAAGGATGCTTCAAGAAAGAAACAGGTCCCATTACTCTACCTGAGTTCATAAGATCCCCTAGGATTATATAGTATGCCTTTTCTCAAATGTGTTCTTTGAACCATGAATTTATACTGCGCTGAATATTAATTGGGACAAACAGAATGAACCAGCCAAAAAAAAAAAGGCAAGCTCAACCAGGAGAGACTGTTAGACAAACATTTTGACACCAAGATACAAGGGAGGAGGACTGTCCTGTTTTCCTTGTTTTCTTGTCAGCTAGTGGAAGACATGGGATATCAAAGTCAGCATGATGTAGGATGCACAGATGTTAAGCAGGTGGCTGCTGTGTGATGAGCAGAGTGTGCTGACGTTCCTGGGGTGACCATCAATCTAGCTGCTATGTGCTTACACAATCTATTGGGCACATCTTGAAAGATTGTTTCCTGCTGAAGAACAATAAGATGGAGATAATTGATTGGGTAAGAAGAAAACCTAACCCTAGTGTCCTCTGTCCCTAGAGAGAGGGATTTCCTATGAACCCAATGTGTCACACAAGTAGATATTAGTAGGCAATAAGAACTACTAAAAGTGGATCATTTCTTGATTGCACAGCATTCTAACACTTATAAACTTACTTTAATTAAAGTAAAATTCCCATGATTCCTGATGAGCCCTTTGCAAGGCTATGGTATTGAATTTATAGTCCGGCACCTCTAAGGCATCAAATTGAGAAAGACTGGATTAAACTCATTGAATAATCCTGATTGACTTTATATACAGTATATGTTGAAAAGTCTTATTCCTCTATTTTTAATCAACAAGTGGGTAGTTGAAGAGTTCATTCCTAAACTAAATTACACTGGAATAATTATGATTAAAATCAGTAGGATTTTCTTCTAAGTAAATATACGTAAGATTTAGCTGTGTTCCATCCTTATTTTGGATCTATACAAACAGTTTCTGAAGCCTAGGCATTACTTTAGTCTGCAGAATAAAAATAAAGCTCTACTAATTCATTAATGGAGCATAAATAGCTACACTGGTATTAGATTTCAGAGCTTTTGAATTTAGGTTTAAAAGCATTTTCTCAAATGCACTAACAGTTTGGAGAGAAAGAGTGGTATAGATTGCAAGCAAGATTTCATTCTGGCATCTAAATTTACTTCTGTTATTAACACTCTGAAAATTGATGACCCTCATCTCCTAGAATTTTCACTTTTTTGATTTACTACTTTTTCATCCCTATCCAGATGGCCAAGCAGGAGGCAAACTCATCTTTCCTTTGTTAATGCCTGTGATCGAGTATCTTAATGATTTCAAGGAATAGTGACAAATCTTTTCTCCCCCACCCCACCCAACCTCCTACGTGCATTGCATTGTTAAACTGTTTTCCAGAATCTCTGGATGCTCAAATATCAGTTCAGGTTTTACTGTACAATCCTTTGACTATTTTACTGCGAAGGCGAACAAATCATGTTCAATGGGATTTATTCCCAGCCAGGTGAGCCACATAAAATGTTCTAGATACAAATAGTTTAATGGTGGGAGAAATAGAAAAATGTGAAACATTCGTGGGTCTAGATCATCACTTCTCAATTCAGCCACAAGATGGGTGGACATCATCTCCCAGAATTCTCCAGCAAGCCATGGAGATTAAGTCCATGCAACTTAAAGTGGCCAAGTTTGAGAAATTTTAATCCAGCTCCTCAGATCCAAAACCTTTTCAACTCTCAGCGATTCCCCAATAAAATCAAAATAATTGATCAAAAATAATTAAGATTGTTGTTCAAAACAAAATGGCAGGAAGGGCAGATGATGAATTTATCCCTAAATGTACATAGGATGGTTATTACAGTTGCATTTTGCTTCAAACCCTTGAGAATATATTCAGTCAGCATTATATGTTTGTAGAAAACAACTTTATTTGACCTATTTCTAAATGTTGAGTGATAGCGAGCAATCAGTCACTACTGATAGTTAAAACAAATAGGCACGTGGGATGTGAGAAGAAAACAACATTAGCAACTGCCTGGAAATGGTCTCTGCAGCTGAGTAACTGCAGAGTTACTGAGATCATCCATGAGATGTAAATAAGATTTACATCTTATTTATTTAACCATCAAACTCAGTTATGATTCTGGGCAGCATACAATATGACATAATTTAAAATAATGAAATTCAAAACAATACCACCACCTTCACCACCCCCAGAAAACAGATGTCTGGAAAATAGCACAAGTTCTAACAACTACATCATCCCACAAGGAGTATACCACTCACTGTAGCCTAAAGCCTAGGGTAAGAATCAGGTTTTAAGTCTTGTTTAAATAACATTAGTGGGAGCCATACTGGAGATATCATTCCCTCTGTCTGATGGGAACTGCCAGAAAGTGTGGATGATTCATCAAGATCAAAGACCAGAGTATAGCAACCACCAATAAATAAGTTAATAACTAACCTCCATGTAGCAAGTAATATTTGGCCCAATAAATAACAGTAACATAGTGGCTCAACAAAAGATGATGTGGAACAGAATATATAATAGACCCTGCTGGCAAAGACAATATATTTTCTCTTTTGGAAGAGACATTTGGACCCTCACACAGTTGTCTTCCCTGAAACCAGGCTGAGCTCAACTCTCAGCAGGAAATATGTCAGTAGGTATGAGTGAATAATGTATGTTTGTATTTTTAAAAAAACATTAAAATCAATAAAGCTTTATTGTTGCTGAATCTCAATTCTTCTGCTGCTCACTGCATAAGATTAAGCTATCTTTCCAGAGACTGGTAGTCATGTCCACCCTATATGGCAAGGTGCAAGCTATAATCTGTGTTGACAGGGGGGCAACGGTCGACCCCGAGGCACCTTGCTTGTGGGGTGCCACAAGGGTCGGTCCTTTCACCCCTTCTGTTCAATATTTATGTAAAGCCGCTGGGTGAGATCATCCGTGGCTTTGGGGTGGAGTTCCATCAGTACGCTGATGACACCCAGCTGTACATTTCCACCCCAGGCCACCCCAATGATGCCCTTGAAGTGATGTCCCAGTGTCTGGAGGCCGTGCGGGCCTGGATGGGGAGAAACAGGCTCCGACTCAACCCCTCCAAGACCGAGTGGCTGTGGCTTCCGGCGTCCCGATATAGCCAGCTGATGCCATCGCTGGCTATTGGAGGTGAATCACTCGCCCCCACGGAGAGGGCTCGTAACTTGGGCGTCCTCCTGGACGCACGGCTGTCTTTGGAAGATCATTTGACGGCCATGGCCAGGGGGGCTTTTTATCAGGTTCGCCTGATACGCCAGTTACGCCCCTTTCTAGATCGGGACTCCCTACGCACAGTCACTCAAGCACTCGTCACTTCCCGCCTGGACTACTGTAACGCTCTCTACATGGGGCTCCCCCTGGGGTGCACCCAGAGGCTCCAGCTGGTCCAGAATGCGGCCGCGCGGGGGATTATGGGGGCGACGAGGCGCTCCCATGTGACACCTCTCCTGCGCGAGCTGCACTGGCTCCCGGTGGTCTTCCGGGTGCGCTTCAAGGTGTTGTGACCACCTTTAAAGCGCTCCATGGCTTAGGGCCGGGGTATTTACGAGACCGCCTTCTGCCACCAATAGCCTCCCACCGGCCAGTACGCTCGCACAGAGTGGGCCTCCTCAGGGTGCCATCCGCCAGACAATGTCGGCTGGCGACCCCCAGGGGGAGAGCCTTCTCTGTGGCGGTGCCCACCCTTTGGAACAACCTCCCCCCAGAGTTACGTACAATAACAGACCTCCGGATTTTTCATCGGGCCCTGAAAACCCATTTATTCCAACTAGCTGGGCTGGCTTGAGTCAAATTTTTAAACTATTTTAAATTGGAATTGTTTTTAATTATGGCCAAATTATCTAATGATTTTAATCAGTTTTTAATTTTTCTATGTCTGGTTTTTTACTTTGGCTGTACACCGCCCTGAGTCCTATATTGGAGAAGGGCGGTATAGAAATTAAAACAAATAAAAATAAAAAATAAATAAAATAATTCTGGTAGTAAGGGAAAGCAAAGGCCATGATCTTGAACCTACATTTCCATGTAATTTTAGGAATTCTCCCAATCTTTGTTTATATATATGTTGATTGACATAAAATCAATGCAAAAGTGTAATGAATCCTCTATAGAGTGAGGATGGGGGAGGCGGTTGATGGTTCAGAAAAAAATAAAGAACAAGTTAATAATTCAGTTGCTTCTTTTGTGCATGTGGACAGACATTCCCCAAAGGCATAATTCTCCTTGTAGTTATGGTAAAAGTTAATAAAAGAATCTTAAAATAAGGTGCCGCTGTAACACTTTAATCACATCAGATGAGATACTCACTGAATAAAAGATTCAGCAGATAACATTGTGATATTCCAATATTTGTGAATATGGAATTGCTCATTTCTTGAATGGCAGTATTTTCTGATTGTGTTAATTTAATTTTTTCCCCTTGTAGTCAGCATTATGGTTCACTTAGCCAGATTGACATCATTGGCCAGAAGTACTTTTGGGAGTGTAGTTTTTAAGTGCTGTATATGATTGTCTTATAATACGGTATGTAAATACCTTATAGCAGGAGTGGGCAAACATGGCCCCTTTATGACCTGTGGACTTCAACTCCCAGAATTCCTGGGCAGCTTGGCTGTCTCAGGAATTCTGGGAGTTAAAGTCCACAGGTTGTAAAAGGGCCACATTTGCCCACCCCTGCCTTATAGCATTGTCATTTGCAGAGGCCTATTAAGCATCTATAGATAAAGAATAAGGCCTCTCATTCATCTGTGATTATACAGTATTCCCGGAATGCTGCACCCTGCAAAGTCGCTCCAAAGGAATGTAAGCAATCCATGCATAAAAACTTGGCTTCTAACTGAGGCTACAAATGAAATCCATCATGAATTTATTTTATCTATAAAATATAATTGACCTACAAAATGAGTCTCCACCATAGAATGGATGTCCACCAATCTGGACATATTTATACAAATCAGTGTCTATCAGGAAACATTGCATATGAAAACTGGTATGCAGTTAAAAAAACTACCTCAAAATCAGTAGTAATTTGAAGTTGTTAAAAACAATTTAGAAAAAATGTATATAGCAGTAAGCTGCATGGAAACACTCTATCTCTCTCTTTCACTCATATATATATGAGTGTGTATATACACACACACTTTACTTCCATAAGGATCTAAGCAAATTTACATCCCAATCTTGAGCCACTTTAGTAATGTTGTCAAAGTCCTGTCTCATTAACTGACATCATCAGTCTGGATAAGGAGGGTAACAATAATAATAATACAATGAAAACAATATCAATTGTGCACTTCTTTTCTGGAAATAGTAGCTTAATCACTGTTCAATCTCTACAAATAAATTTTACCAATCTCCAGAATACCCTGAGATTAATAGCTACCTTTGTTTTGTAGGATAAACCATTCCCCAATAGAACCTTCTAAATCAGGGGTCTTCAAACTTGGCAAGTTTAAGATTTGTAGATTTCAATCCCAGAATTCCCCAGTGAGCACCATTGGCTGAAGAATTCTGGAAGTTGAAGTCCACAAATCTTAAACTTGCGAAGTTTGAAGACTCTGTTACGTATCTTTGTATCTTCACAGATACCAAGATCTCATGTCATATAAACTTCTTTCTCTCCCTCTCTCTCCCTCCCCCTCCCTCCCTCTCTCTCTCTCCCTCCTTCTGTCTCATTCTCTGTACCCTCTAATAGTTAGGAATGTTGATAGAAAAACTAATTCAGTGCAGAAAGATATATTAAAAATGCTACAACAGGAACTGCAGATTTTCCACATATGTTTATTAAAGATTTGCTGAAAAATTGGATAGAATGTTGAATGCAGAATTGGTATGGCTTAAACTACATTAATCTGCATATTTTTTTCAAACTAATCCAGAAACTCCCTGAACCAATGTCTGAACCAAAGGACACTTTCCCCCAAGACATTCATTGCTTAGAATCTATTCGTACTTTGAAAAAAATAATAAAAATGAATTATAATTCAGTTATTTCCTTAGTGTATATTTAACACAATAAGTAAGCATAATGCAATCAAATTTAAAACACCTAGTCACCCATCTCCAACTTTAAATCAGTAGTGGAATAATAGGTTAATATTATTTGGAGAAGATTATGGTGCCATGGTAATTCATCACTTCATTTTTTAATTAGTTCTGCATAATAAGTATGACACCACCTAGAATGTTTATCTGCATCTAATAGCTGGGCTGCAGCTCACCTAAATGTGCTTTAATCTTGCTAATAATAGAAACAAATGACACTGGTTATGAGAAATGAGTTTCTGATTTGGAGGAAAAAAAGAGGTCAGTTCCATGCAAATTGATTTTTCCCCTGTTTCACAGTAAGTGATATATTCTGCTTTTGCACCTAATGTTTCACACAACTTAAGTATTAATATAAATGACTAACAAGAAAGAATAGAGGAGTGGCTCACAAGTATGCTGTGACATTTATATTTGCTCATTCTAAATGGGAAAATGGGTTTTCGGCTTTTCACATGCATTTTTAATACCTAGCCCATTTAATTGTTTACAGCCCTATTTATTCATTGTGTGGTTTCTGGATTTGTATATGAAGCTATCTATTTGCAAAATAATCATATCCTTAATAAAATCTAGGCATAAAACATGTAGGTCAACTTCTCATTGGATTCCATTGTTTTTATGATTGTAACTTGCCGAGAGGCATATGATTTTGGTGGTAGATAGAAAGCACTTTTATCTGTTTTGAACAACTAGCCCTCATGCAGAATTGGGACACTGCTGAGTTTAAGGGACTGACTCCTAATCCATTTTCTAGTACCCAGAAGCAGAAACTGAAAAAGCAGCAGGAAGGGAAAGAAGTAAAGCTTCCAAAGATGGCTTCAGTTCTTCAAAGACATAGCAAGGATGTCAGAAGATCTGAGAAGGTAGTAATCGTGCTGATCAGGAACAAAATAGAATAGAATAGAATAGAATTCTTTATTGGCCAAGTGTGATTGGGCACACAAGGAATTTGTCTTGGTGCATACGCTCTCAGTGTACATAAAAGAAAAGATACATTCATCAAGAATCATAAGGTACAACACTTAATGATAGTCATAGGGAAACAGTCAATATAAATCTTAAGAATACCAGCAACAAGGTTACAGTCATACAGTCATAAGTGGGAGGAGATGGGTGATAGGAACGATGAGAAGATTAATAGTAATGCAGACTTAGTAACAGTGTTGAGGGAATTATTTGTTTAGCAGAGTGATGGCATTCCGGAAAAAAATGTTCTTGTGTCTAGTTGTTCTGGTGTGCAGTGCTCTATAGCATCGTTTTGAGGGTAGGAGTTGAAACAGTTTATATCCAGGATGTGAAGGGTCTGTAAATATTTTCACGGCCCTCTTTTTGACTCGTGCAGTATACAGGTCCTCAATGGAAGGCAGGTTGGTAGCAATTGTTTTTTCTGCAGTTCTAATTATCCATTGAAGTCTGTGTCTGTCTTATTGGGTTGCAGGACCAAACCAGACAGTTATAGAGGTGCAGATGACAGACTCAATAATTCCACTGTAGAACTGTATCAGCAGCTCTTTGGGCAGTTTGAGCTTTTTGAGTTGGCGCAGAAAGAACATTTCTTTCTTTCTAAAGAAAATAATTTATATTCATGGGATCTTACTTTGACCTCTGAAACCAAAGGGATCCCCTGAGCCACAAGGAACTGCTCAGTATGTACTGTAGATACTTGTTGACTAACAGAGAATGATTTTAATCAGCAAAGGTAACCAGGACAGTTGTTACCTGGCGCTCTCGGATGGTTCCCATAGACAGATCTTGTTTTCAGGAACTCAGAATACTCAGTGTTCCATTTTCAGAAAACTATTACAAGATTGTGGAATTCTTGGTGCTTTCTGAGCTTACTTATTTCATTGCCCAAGTAGGTAACATCAAAATGTTAGTACTGATAATGTTACCTAGTTGGATAATAAAATGTGTGCCAGCACCAAAAACTCCATAGTTCAACACTGAGCCACAAATATTATCTTCTATTGGAATTATAAGATTTTATTATACACCTGCAAATAAAGCTCATGTACCATGAGAATGTCTTAGCTATGCTTCTAGCTAAGATCAAGTGTACTGGAAGGCAAGTTAGCTTTTTTCAACCAGAGAAAGAATGAATGATGGGGTGTCTGTTAAAAGCACAACTGTGGATCATGGACTCTCAGTTCTCCACCTCCAAATTCTCCATTTGATATGCTTCTTGAACAGGAACATTTATAGAGCATTTTGACCCCAACCTGGAAGGGTCTGTCCAAAGAAGAAGCAATTTTGGGAGAGATGCTTAATGACACCTTGTTTAAAAAGAGCCTTGTCTCTTTTTCAAGGACCTAAGATGCATCATAATACATTCATAGGAGGAAATGGAGATTTTATTTCAGTTTCCATCTTTCTTACAGAATATAATCCTATGCTGTTTTTGCCTTCCTGACTCCCAGTTGCATATGGTAGGATTGATGATGCCAGGACATAGGCACTACTCTGGCTGGGCTGCATGGTGTGCTGGAAGCTACACAACACAGTAGAGAAAGGAGAACAAGGGGCAGAGTAACTTCCACTGCCAATTAGTGAATGGCATTTTCCTGATAGAAGGTGAGCTTCTCCTGTTGTTTTAACTTCGAAAATTTGGTTTGATCTCTTGAATTATATATTATGATGATAAATATGTCCATGTATGTGCTGTTGGTGTCCATCTGTATTTAAAAATACAACACACTGTTGTAATTGGTTGCTGAGGTTGGTAGGTTAGTATCTATAGACATGAGATGTTAGAACTGGGATGAAGTCTTGCTGGAAATATAAATCCTAGTCTTGCTTCATCTGGCTGGTTTGGGATTTTGATTGAAGGACAGCACACATAGTCACAATATATGTTGTCTGTTAATCTTTTGTGACTATAGCGGAAGAATATAAATATCATTTTGCATGCAAGATAAAACCTTTGCTTAAATTTTATTGTTAATGATCCAGCTTTAATAAACATGATGCATATTGATTATGTATATCAGCATTCAGCAAATGCATACTGTATTCATATCTAGCTACTAGGTTGAAGTTTATGGCCTACAGTTGATGGGCATTTAATAAGATAAAATGTTCAAATTAATTCCTACGCAGGAGTAAGTTGCACTGAATTCATTGGGACTTGATTCTTGGAAGACTCACTCATGCACTCATCAGTGGAGTTTACTCTTGAGTAAAAATGCATTTGCTCATTAACAGGGTTTTCTTTTTTAAAACTGTCCTACAGATTTTAGGATTCAGTCTAAAGGAGTCATTCCAATACATATTGTTGATAAGCTTTATGTCAACATTTGTAGCAGGAGAACGGGGGGGGGGGGGGTATTCAGTACTGACTGTAAGATCTTGGTATATAGATTGTCAGTATCTTTATTATTGATATGGTTAAAATTAGACCACTTATTGCTAAAAATACATTAGACAAAACAAAGGAGAGAGATATAACATATGCCCAGTGTATAATAAATGACATAAAATACAAGCACATACAAGAAAAGAAAGTCTGTGTAATAATAAAGTTTCTGATGCATTAACTTTGATCTATCACTGATCTATGACAAACAAATAGAACAGAAGCACAGGACTGTGTGCATAGTGCAAGTAACTGCATCCAACACAGTACAATAAAATGTTGATTACTCCTAAAATGTGAATAAATCTTGAGATTTACCATCCAAAAATGGTACATTTTTCTAATTAGATCATTAATGAGATTGACTTCAAATTGACTGAAGAGTAAATAAAACCAAGCCCTAAGCTCTGCACACTGTGCTAAACATACTAATAGAATAAAGCGGGATAAAGAGAAAAAAAAATTCAGTACTTAGAACGCTGCTCGCTTACATTGTTCCTTGTAAGTCAGTAATATGGTTTTAATTGAATGTTCAGCCACATTATAGTGCTTAGGAAACAGCAGGTAGAATGATTCAGCTTACAAGTGTCAGCATTGCAGCTTCCCAGCAGGGACTTAAAACATTCCTGCCCTTATTTTTTGCAGCAAAATCCAAGACCTCCTCCCCTCCCTAATCTAATGAAGACAACCAGGGGTACTCCTACTTTGGTGGGTCATACATGTTACTCAGTTACAAAGACATTCTTATTACTTTTAGAAGTTCTTCTGGATTTGAAGTGGTTAGGGGTTGGGGGTTGCTTGGGAGTTGTTATTTTTGGATTTCCCATTTTGAGTGTTGATATTCTTATAAAATACACTTGTGTGCAATTAATTGATGCTATGCTAGTTACATTTAAAGAAAGAAACTGTTCAACATTATGTTATCTTATAATAGCTAGCAAAGAGCCTTTCTCTTAGCCATGGGATATAGCCTTCATAAGCATCAGTTGATTTTCTAGCTTTTTTTCTATCTATGATATTTCACTAGCCATCGTAATATTTTTACTTTCAAGCTGTCAATTGTATACTATAACATCTCAGTGTAATGTAATTCATGTGAGGAAAGTTCATTTATTTATTTATTTATTTATTTTATTAGTCACATTTCTATGCCGCCCAACTCCCTAGGGCAGTGGTTCTCAACCTTCCTAATGCCGCGACCCTTTAATACAGTTCCTCATGTTGTGGTGACCCCCAACCAGGGGTGGGTTCTAAATTTTTTTATTACTGGTTCTGTGGGCGTGGCTTATTTTGTGGGCATGGCTTGGAGGTCATGTGACTGGGTGGGCGTGGCTAGCTGGTCATGTGACCGGGTGGCCATGGTTATGTGTATAGGGACTACTCAGAGGGCTGAAAAAAGTCATTTCTGACAGGTCCTTGCACTTTTGACTGGTCTTCGCACTTATGACTGATCATCATTTATGCCCATTGTAGCATTCTTAACAACCATGTCACTCATTTCACAACTGCTTCTCTTCACCATGGTGACAAGATAGGGCAAAAACATAAAATGTGAGGACAGTCGTAAGTTCGAAGACTGGTCAAAAGTGCGAGGACCAGTCAGAAATAACTTTTTCAGCCCTCTCAGTAGTCCATATACATAAAAGGATACAGCAATAGAGAGGGATGAAGGAAGGGAAGGGAAATTAGAGTAGGAGTGAGGGTAAGAGAGGGAGGAAGAGAGGAGGAGAAGGAGAACGGAAGAGGAAGTAGGGAGGAGAAGAAGAGCGGGAGGAAGAGAAAGTAAGAAGGAAAGAAAAGAGAGAGGTGGTAGGTTTGAGGAGAAAGATTGCTGTACCATTAAAAAGATGAAAGGGAAGAAAGCCAACCCCAAACAAATATAAAGATATTAAGATAAAGAATGAATTGTTAAACTTTAAAGAATAAAAGAGAACAAATATGAATAAATAACAATAATTAGAAACACACATACAAACATACAATGTATTTTCTTTGAACAGAGTATTATGCCGGTTCATAAATTTAAACAGTGTTTAGTCATTTCAATTAAATTTACAATTTCTATATTTCCTTTTTGCCATATTTATTCCTCATCTATTTTTGTAAAAAACCAATATTACCCTTCATCCTCATCTCTAATCTTAATCAAATTCAATTTTTCCCTTCTATTCTATATTATACCCCTTCCCATTATCATCTATTTTTATATCCATCCTCACATTGGTTAATTATGTAATATTACAGTTGTTTAATATAAATTCAACATTTTAATATAAATCAATTAGTTATATAACTACCTTTTTTGTATATTAATCAATATGAACATGAATATTCCAATTATTTCCATGCAATCCAATTTCTTACAAATCAATTAATTATATTTACCAATAATAATAAACCAAATAATTTCCCCCATATATTCCTCCAAACCACAACTTAACCATTTCTGCTTTCAACACAATATACAATTAATAGTATCTCAATTATTACAATTCCCTAGTTAAATAGAGTTTTTTTTCTTTTGTGTTTTAAAATCTCCTCTTTTTCCCTAAATTTCCCATTGTTTGCACCTACCTTTTTTGGTGAGGAAAGGGGCGGGGCGGGGCAAGCCAGCAATTTAACAAAGGGTTCGGCTGCACCACTGGCTCTAGGGCGGCCCTTTGAAGCCCCGCGGCAAAAATTTAAACAGTTTTTTTTCCTCTAGCCATGGGAGGCAGCAATAGATTGGGAGTGGGCGGGGTAAGCGAACGGCCGGCGATCCAACAGAGCAGAGAGTGAGGGTGAGTGAAGGCGGGGGGGCGAGAGAGGGCTTTGGCGACCCCTGCGAAATGGCCATTCGACCCTCAAAGGGGTCACGACCCCCAGGTTGAGAACCGCTGCCCTAGGGACTCTGTTGTAGAAAGAAATCACTGTTGAAAGGTGCCAAAATCAGGCTTCCAGAAGTTGTGAGTGCTCGGACACTACAAGATTTTAAGATTTTAAGATATCTTTTAAGAAGATATTGGACAGCCATGTGTCTAGAATGGTATGTTTGAGCAGAGGGTTGGACTAGAAGACCTCCAAGGTCCCTTCCAACTCTGTTATTCTGCTATTAAAAGTAAGAACATTTAAAACTCTCCACTGCTTTAAATATCATTTCTTCCTAACTTGTCCTGGAAATAAATTTGAAATAGAAGTTAAAACAAATCTCAAATGGAACATCTGGGTTACATCTAGTCTACTAAACCCAAATGTACTAAATTTTAATTTGTCACTTTTTCTTGATAATAAAAGTCATTTGCCTGAACTCGGTTTGATTCCTGATGGTGCAGGTCTTTCTGGTAAATATCACATTTCAAGCACCTTTTTAGTTTGTTGATCCTGTATATGTTCAAGGAAACATCTGTTGAATGAAGTATTTTTATGTTCTAATGCCTATCAAGAGCAATATTATATGTATAATTTTTTGAATAGTCCATGGATAGAAATATAATTTCTGAACAAGCCAACACTTGACTGACTCATCTATGAACCTCATTTGATTTTTCTAAATCTGAGCGCTCTATAATCCATGCTTAGCTTTTGAAATTAAAGTCCCAATTATGTAAATGTGCACATTTTTTACACATAAACCAAAATTGTTCTTGGGAAATTTTATTACTGATTTTTTTAATTGGTTGGATATTCCTTTGCTAATTCTCGTCATGGTGCCAAAAATTGCCTTTCATCCAGTATTTGTGATGAGCATGTTTACACCTGGAAATCAATATGTGAGTCTACAAGAATCATATGATGAACAGATGGGATGGTTCCATTATTTTTATTTAATTGGCATTTCAATATACTGGCATTATTACTGAATTGTTCAGGTCTATTACATTTATGATTTTGACCCCTCCAAAAAAAAAAATTCTGCAAGAATATTTGTTTATATTTGGGAGCTATTGCTCATTCAGTACACATAAACTCACAAAAATATATGCTTTTTATTTATTTAAAATGCACTTTATGCATAATTCCTTGCTATGCATATGGTAAAACAGTATATCTGTGTTGCACACTACAAATAGTATGTTTCAGTTTGTATGCCTAGTATACATTCATCATTTATTACCATTTTATGCATTTTTCAGTTCATTACTAGATTCAGAGTGCTGGTTTTAATCTTTAAAGTCCTTCATGGCATGAGTTAAGGACCAATTGTTCCATTAGCACAGTCCATTAGATCTAGCAGACAGGACATGCTGTGGATACCATATTCAAGGTAGCATTTGGCATATCTCAATTGATGGGCTTTCTTTGCTGTGGTGCCCACCTTATCAAACATTCTCCCTTTGGACATTAGGTTAAATCCATCCATTCTGATGTTCCAGAAGTTTCTTAACATCTACTTATGCCATCCAGCCTGGGGCATCCCAGGGAATTGAAGACTTCTTTAGATGGTTCCACCACTGAAGTGGACATGCTCACTTGCTCTCTACTTGTGGTTTATATATATACAGTATATATATATATATATATATATATATATATATATATATATATATATATATATGTATGTATGTATGTATGTATATATTTTTAATCATCTTCATTTCTAATGCTGACTTTTCTTTTTGTAATATCAGTTCTTATATATGTATTATTTTTTTAATTAACTATTGGTACGCCACCCAGAGTTACTTTTCGTGAGATGGGCAGCTGTATACATTTGATAAATAAATAAACAAACAAACAAACAAACAAATAAATAAATAAAATAATAAATAAAATAATCCCAATTTTGGTTGATTCTTCCTGCCACACCTTGTTTACACCCGATCACATATTCTTTAAGAGGAATTTTGAGCCTCTTTAGAGGATTGGATTGTCTTACAAAATTGCTGCCAGAAGGGCAACGGAAGCTCTCCTAAATTCTTTGTTTCATCTTATGCCAGCTGATAAGTCTTCAGATCTTACTCCTCTTTATCTTCTTCTTCTTTATCTATTCATCATCATTTTACATTTCTGATCCACTCAGCAGTTAAAGCTGGAGCAATAACTTTGTAGATGGCTATGCTAATAGAACAGAGTCTGTATTGTCATTCTGAGCTTTTGCTACCACAGCTGGTCATTCTCAAACCTTTAAACTAGCCACAATTCTGTAAGCAACAACTTAATCTGATAATAAATGTCTTGAGCTTGAAGCTAGTATTCATATTTCCAAATATGGCTGGAGTTGCCACATGGTACAGAATTTATTACATGTATTTATTTATTACGTGCATTTATATGCCGCCATTCTCCCGAATGACTCAGGGCAGTGAACATAAATTAAGAAACAAGTACAATAAAATCCCATTTTAAACCAAATAACTAATTAATAGTAAATAATAAAACCCAGAATCAGAGTCAGCCTATTTGTTTGAACAGCCAAGTCTTCAGGTCCCGACAGAAGGAACGGAGATCAGGAGCCATCCGGAGCTTGGTAGGTAATTCATTCCAGAGGGTGGGAGCACCCACAGAGAATGCCCTACCCCTGGGCACAGCAAGACAACATTGGCTCGCTGTCGGAACCCTGAGGAGAGTGGCCCTATGTGAGCGAACAGGATGGTGAGAGGCAGGCAGGAGAAGGTCCTGCAAATATCCCAGACCTAAGTCATGTAGGGCCTTATAGGTGAGAACTAGTACCTTGAAGCGGACCCGGAGAACCACTGGTAACCAGTGCAGCTCGTGCAGGAGGGGTGTTGTATGGGAGTAATGAGGGGCTCCCGTAACAACCCATGTGGCTGCATTCTGGATCAGCTGGAGTCTCCAGTGCATCTCAGGGGCAGCCCCATGTAGAGGGAATTGCAGTAATCCAAGCGGGAAGTAACCAGGGCATGAGTGACTGTGCAAAGGTCATCTCGGTCCAGGAAAGGGCGCAACTGGTGCACCAGGAGAACCTGTGCGAAGGTCCCCCTTGTCACGGCTGTTAGATGGTCTTCTAGGGACAGCCGAGCATCCAGGAGGACACCCAAGTTGCGAGACCTATCAACAGGGGCAAGTTTTTCCCCATCTATCAAAAGTGATAGGGCCTCTGAAACCCGAGATGCTGGCATCCACAGCCACTCAGTCTTGGAGGGATTGAGTTTGAGTCTGTTTCTGCCCATCCAGGCCCGTACCGCCTCCAGGCAATGGGACATCATGGAAAGGGCATCTCTGGGGTGGTCTGGAGTGGAGTTGTATAATTGGGTATCATCAGCATATTGATGATATCTCACCCCAAAGCCACGAATGATCTCACCCAGTGGCTTCATACAAATGTTAAAGAGTAGGGGGGAGAGAACTGACCCCTGAGGCACCCCACAATTTAGGGGCCTCAGGGTGGATCTCTGCCCTCCCGCCCATACAAACTGAAAGCGACCAGAGAGGTAGGAAGAGAACCACTGTAAGACAGTGCCTCCCACCCCCAACCCCACAAGTCGCTGCAGTAGGATACCATGGTCGATGGAATCAAAAGCTGCTGAGAGGTCAAGTAGGACCAGGATGGAGGAACAACCACCATCCCGAGCCCGCCAGAGATCATTCACCAGAGCGACCAATGCCATTTCCGTGCTGTGTCCGTGTCGGAAGCCCGATTGGTACGGGTCAAGGTATTCCGTTTCCTCCAGGAATTGTGGGAGCTGTTGCGCCACTACAGTCTCAACAACCTTCACGATGAAGCGAAGGTTGGAGACGGGACGATAGTTATTAAGTGAGTCTGGATCCAGAATTGGCCTAGTTGCAAATGGAGAGAATGTTTATAATAGAATAGTGCAATAACTGCCCATTGCAAACCAATTTATAGAACATGTTATGTTCCCCAGTTTTATTTACTGGTCTGGTTAACTTCATGCTTTCCTCTTCCCCCTCTCCCGCCCTCTCCATTGCCTTATTGATGCTGCATTCTGTCTGTCTCTCTCTCTTCTCTGTTGTTATTAAATAAATGCATGTTAAATATTTATGTGCCTTATGGCTAAAATGGACATTGAGCAGTTCTTGAAAAAAAAAAGACACACTAAAGCTAAGTCGTGAGCATGATGCATTTATGGGAAAATTGTAATAGCCTGCTACTGAAGCATGAATATTTATTAAGAAATAGTGAGCCAATAGTTTCAGCTCAATTTCATTCTGAATTTTTAAAAGCCATCAAGATTTCTCCTGTGCACCTTGTGTTTCATTGCTGCTCCACTGCTCACATTCTGATCCGAGACTAAGGAAGAGGGAACATTGCTAGCATATTCATCAACAGGCAATGAGAATCATTTAGTTCCGTGTGCATTGTTGTATGTTGAAAGCAATGAATAGATTGCATTGACTGCACTTTTCAGTTGTAGCACAGTTCCTGGGTCTTTCCTTTATAAGAAAAGAGGAAGTCTTATCTACTTAGCTTGATTTATATGCCCATCTAAAAGGCTCAGGGCAAACAGCAATAACAATAGGAACAAAATTAACTTTCAGCAACAGCACTAAAGAAAGGTATTGAATGCAGAGGGAAAAGAAGAAACTAATTCCACTCCAACTCTAGTTGAGATAATACACAATGTTTCTTGATACCAAACAGAAAGTTTAGCATGGCATCCAGCAATCTTCCCTTATTTGGGTGTGCCCAGACATGTCTATCTACTCCCAGGATTTTCAACCACTGGATGGGAAATACTGAGATTTAAAGTCCAAGTATTTGGGAAAGGCAAGTATATGATATGAATCCTTCCATCTTGAGATTTACTGTTAACCCATTGCCTAGTGTTTCAACATTACTGTTACATATATAAATAGCAAGTGAAGCCAGGGATGTAGGTTTCACTCAGGTCCAGGGTTAGCTGGACATTTGCATGCCCACCACTAATTGGTGGATTCAAATGGGGCCTGCCACTGATTGGTGGATTCAAACGGAGGGAAATGTAAAGCGTTGTTAGTGGCTGAATTGGTGGGACTGCTCCCTTTAAAAGGGAGTGCTGCCAGCTAAGCCTTTGCAGAAGTCACTTACTTAAATAAAGAGCTGAAGTTACTGTTTGTCCTCCTGCCTCTTCATTGCCTCCCATGATCTAACACTGGTGACGAAAGTGGGATCGAAGAGGACGAAGGACTCAGGCTGAACAGAAGGAGAAACATGTGGCATCCACCATTATCCAGCAGTTGAACCACTGCATCGATTCCAGGATGACGTCTTACGCTCCATCAGCTCCATTCAATCTGGCTAAGGAAACATGGAAGAAATACATGCTTCGATTCCATTGTTTCCTGGAAGCCAACGACCTGCTAGGATTCTCAGACAACTGAAAAAGGGCACTTTTCTGAGCTACTGTGGACCCAAAGTCCTCAACATGGCCGAAGCTGTTTCAGAACCCGCTGACCTGCAGACCGTGCCGTGGCCGACATTGCAAGAAGCACCCCAGGCTCACTATGCTCCCGTACTCTCTCTGATGGTTTACAAGCATGAGTTTTACCATCGGAACCAAGGGGAAGGTGAGACCATCAATATGTTGCAACCCTAAGGAAGACTGCAGTGCTCTGTGAATTCAGCAACATAGAGGAGGCCATGATGGATAAATTGGTTTTCGGACTCAGAGACCTGCAATTGCAAAGGCGATTACTATACAGGCTGAACCTCACATTCAAAATCGCTTTAGAAGAAGTGCAGGCAGCTGAAGCCACAGATCAAATGGCAGTGGCAATCCAGAAGACAGGAAGCACCAACGGGCAGCTGAAAACCACCAGTGTGAACCAGGAGTGCTGGGAAACTGATGATTCCACCAATAATGACAAGAACATATATCGGATGCAGTCTGAGAAGAGACCCGCAAAGACCGAGACGAGGGATAGACTGCAGATGTGCGCAGGGTGGAGAGAATCATCCCAGATCTACTTGCAGGTTCCGGGATGCCATTTGCCAGATATGTGAAAGGAAAGGGCACATCGCCAGAGCATGTCGAGCCAGCCATCCAGCCATGTACAGACCTCGACAGACCACGTGGCAGACTGAGAACCCAGACAGACCCAGGAGAGCACAGTTCCAAAGGAGCAGCCACCAAAAAGAGAGAACCGGAGACACCAAGGAAGCCCATCAGACAACTATCAGCCATTCTAACAGCAACAAAGGAAAAAAAATCCACGTCGAGATATGCATCGAAAGACACCCATGCAAGATGGAAGTGGACACGGGATTGTACCTGACCATCGTATCCTGGCTAACAATCAAGGAAGCAGTCCCCAGGGTGAGAAAGACATAGCTAAAACCTCAAAGGATGATCTTAAAAGACTACCAAGTGAACTGGATTCCTGTGCTGGGGAGCAGCTCTTTCAAAATCAGCTTCAAAGAATTCTCTGGCCAG
The DNA here is from genome assembly GCA_022577455.1 of Arizona elegans. NCBI lineage: Eukaryota > Metazoa > Chordata > Lepidosauria > Squamata > Colubridae > Arizona > Arizona elegans. Next base: position 22,027,972 of record JAKOOJ010000006.1, on the reverse strand, counting down.
TTGCAGATGACCATCATGGACAATGACCTACCGAGCCTGCTAGGATTGGAGTGGTTCGAGGCCCTGGGTCTGGGCGTGACAGGCATCCATGCCATCCACGACGATGACATCGAGAACTTAATGAAGTCCCTTAATGAAGTCCACCTTAATGAAGTTCGCAGAGATGTTCGATGAGACTTTGTACAAGTACATGGGGAAACCCATATCTTTTAACCTTGACCCCAATGTAGCTCCTATTAGAATGAAGCCTAGGAGGGTTCCCCTTGCTCTCCGGCCCAAAATAGATGCCCAATTAGACAAGCTAATTGTGCAAAAGATCTTAGAGCCAATAGATCACGCTAAATGGGAGACCCCGATAGTCACCCCCATGAAACCAGATGGGTCTGTCCGCGTCTGCGCTGACTATAAATGTACCCTTAATAAAGCCCTACAACAACATGCATACCCAGTCCCAGTGGTTCAACATCTGTTACACTCGCTGGGACCAGGGAAAATTTTTTGCAAAGCTTGATTTGGCACAAGCATATCAGTAGCTGCCAATAGATAATGCTATGGTAGAAGTGCAAACAATTGTAACTCACCACGGGGCATTCAAATGCCACTGATTACAATTTGGGGTAAATGTGGCCCCCGGGCTATTCCAAAGTATAATGGAACACTTGTTACAAGGCATTCCCGGAGTAGTTCTATACTTCAATGATGTCCTCATATCAGGGGACAGCAAAGAAGATTTATTACAGAGGGTAAGGGAAACCTTAAGGCGGTTTAAAGAAACTGGGTTGAAGGTAAATAAGGAAAAATGTAAAATAGCCATGCCTAAGGTTGAATTCATAGGATATCTCATTGATGGGTCAGGGATACATCCCACTCAAAGTAAGATAAAAGCTATTAAGGAAGCTCCCACACCACAAAATCAGACGGAGTCGCAAGCGTTCTTTGGACTTTTAAATTTTTACAGTATTTTCTTGCCACAGAATGCGACGGTGGCCGAACCATTGCATAGACTGTTAGATAAGAAAGCCAGTTGGAAGTGGGGATGGAAGGAAGCCACCGCTTTCACAGTAGTAAAGAACTTATTATCAGCACAGAGTTTTCTCATTCAGTATAATGAAACACTGCCCCTAATATTAACATGTGATACATCACCATTTGGAGTAGGGGCAGTGTTCAGCCATAAGATGCCAAACAGAACAGAAGTACCTATTGCGTTCTACTCAAAGACACTGTCATCAGCAGAAAGGAACTATGGTCAATTAGATAAGGAAGCACTAGCCGTGGTAGCGGGGGTTAAGTGTTTCCATGAATATTTGTATGGAAGGGACTTTGTTGTGGTCACCGATCATAAACCGCTACTGGGACTTATTGCGGGAGACCGGCCAACAAGTGAAGCCAGGGATGTAGGCTTCACTCAGGTCCAGGTTTAGCTGGACATTTGCATGCCCACCCACTGATTGGTGGATTCAAATGGGGCCTGCCACTGATTGGTGGATTCAAACAGTAAAGCATTGTCAGTGGCCGAATTGGTGGGACTGCTCCCTTTAAAAGGGAGTGCTGCCAGCTAAGCCTTTGCAGAAGTCACTTACTTAAATAAAGAGCTGAAGTTACTGTCTGTCCTCCTGCCTCTTCATTGCCTCCCACGATCTAACAATCACTATAGTGAAATAGTGGACCCAATCCTCTAGTGATTTGGATACATATCATCAGGACACACACCTCATCTGCTTTCAACATAATACTGTCAGAAGAATAATTTGGGGTTCCAACTCGAGCCGGGTTTGCACAAGAACAAATAAAAATTAGATCCAGGCAGCTATGAGGAAAGAAGAAATACTTATTCCTAAAAGCAAGGAGTTTGCTTTTATGGGCATCTGTAGAGAAATGGGCACAGCAATCCAATTAAATAGGGGAGCTTGTGGAAGTGTCTACATGTTGATTCTAGCATGATACTTGAGGTGTGTGTGTGTGTGTGTGTAGGTATGTCTATAGTGATTATTCTTGTGAACATGCAGTTCCGCTGGGAGAATTAATTTAATTAACTCTGTTTGTATTTACAGACCTTATCCTTTGATTATTTGGGGTTTAGAGGAAGTTTGAATAAAAGATTTTCCCATTTGCTATTTTTACTTGATTAATTTAGTTTTAGCTTGACTATAAGCAGAGAAATCACCCTGCCAACAAAAGTGTGTATAGTCAAGGCTATGGTTTTCCCAGTTGCAATGTATGGCTGTGAAAGTTGGACCATAAGAAAGGCTGAGCGCCAAAGAACTGAGGCCTTTGAACTATGGTGCTGGAGAAGACTCCTGCAAGGCGATCAAACCAGTAAGTCCTAGAGGAGATCAACCCTGATTGCTCTTTAGAAGCCAGATCCTGAAGATGAAACTCAAATACTCTGGCCACGTAATGAGAAGGAAGGACTCACTGGAGAAGAGCCTAATGCTGGGAAAGATTGAGGGCAAAAGAAGAAAGGGATGACAGAGAATGAGATGGCTGAATGGAGTCACTGAAGCAGTAGGCGTGAACTTAAATGTACTCCAGAGGATGATAGAGGACAGGAGTATGTGTGAACATTATTACTAAGATGCCCGTAGTTGTTTTCACAAGCAACAGTCTTCAGTGTCCTACCAGATGCAAACAGCAGGTGGAAGTTACAGAAAGATACTGGCATTTTTTATATCCTGTTCTTGGAGAGTTTGGGGGACATAATTATATTTGCTTCCCACTTTTGAAAACCTAGCTTACCAAAGCTTTGTGAGGTTGGTGTATGGTGTTTGGCACATGCAAACCTGAAAGGTAAGCGTATTTTTAAAAGTTACACACATTTCTGGACATTAATATGGAAATGGACCATATTGTATAAATGATACCAATTGTTCAGACAGAGATATGCATGGATGTTTCTGTTAGGCAGAGATGTTATTTTGGGAGAAGAAGGAGAAATATGGCATGGAGGCTAGCTTTTAAGGAAATAACATTCCTCATTCAGATGTCTCTAAGAAATATTTGTGCAAGTAAACTATTGGCCCTCTCCAATATTCCATATTTAGCCAATATGACAAGATGCTGGTTTAACATCATAGTCTGTAAGGAAACAAATTATTTATACATCTTTCCAATGCAAAGATTAGAACTGCATTTCAGATGAAAATAATTATGATCGTCCTGATAAAGGATCTGCATTTATTTTATTTGTTAGAATTATATCCTGATTTTTGTTCAGGAGGTCAGGCATACCAGATCTCTCCTCTTTGGTTTTTCCCTACAACAACAACTCTTTCAAATAGAACGGGCAGAGAGTGTTTGACTAGCTCAAAGTCACCTAATCAGCTTCTGTGGCTCAGGGTGGATTAGGACAGAATGTCCTGGGACTCAGTTTGGCACTTTAAGCACTAAATTATGTGTGATCCTGTTGATATACTCTGGTAGTTTCCTGTGCCTTTATATTGATCACTGTATCCTGTTGCAATGCTTGAAGGAGTTGGGAACAGTGGTGAAATCCAAATTTTTTTACTACCGGTTCTGTGGGCATGGCTTGGTGGGCATGGCAGGGGAAGGATACTGCAAACTCTCCATTCCCTCCCCACTCCAGGGGAAGGATATTGCAAAATCTCCATTCCCACCTCACTCTGGGAACAGTCGGAGATGGTATTTGCCGATTCTCTGAACTACTCAAAATTTCCGCTACTGGTTCTCCAGAACCTGTCAGAACCTGCTGGATTTCACCCCTGGTTGGGAATATATAATAATTCCACATATGTCTCTACAGAGATTACCTATAAAATGGTAATGGTAAACTATTGCTTGGATCTTTGGGAATGCTATTGGGGGAATCCTGTAATACTCCATCCTGACTTCCATGTTCACTTTTTCATAGGTTTGAAATGAGTTGCATAAAGGTGATGATCTTCAGCTTCCTTTTCTATAATCTTCAAATAGTTTGTTTCTTCTTCTTCTTCTTCTTTTTTTTTTTTTTTTTTTGCAATCCCAGGCTTGGACATCACAAGAGCCGATACGTACCTGTTGGCTACAAAGAAGTCTAATACTAAATCTAGAGAAAATAAAATTGTTACTCGTTCTGTGGGCTGGATTTAAGAGACCAGAAAACAGACCTGTCCTGTATGGGATTGTGTTTTACTTGAAGGATCCGTTTGTAGCAGGGGTGGGTTCTACTTACCTTTACTACCGGTTTTCAACTGGACCGCGCACACGCTCTTCTGCATATGTGCAGAAGCATTTTCATGATGTCAGGGTCAGTGGGCAGAGCCTCCTGCCGGTTTTACTACCCATTCTACAGAACCGGTGCGAACCGGGGGCAACCCACCACTGGTTTATAGTCTTGAGAATTTTCCTGGATGGGGCAGAAACCTTTTTTGGGAAGAAAAACTGTATACCAGTGAAGCATATTGTAAGAAAGTGACCCAGGTATTGTATTTGGGTCAGAGTTTAGTGATGTTAGGAGAGCAGTGACTTTATTGCTGAAATAGCAATATTAATTGCCAATTGCTCTCTCTGGTCATAATTCAAAATTCTCCTTGTGCTTTTCAAAGCTTTAGGAAACTATATCCCAAGTTCCTGCAGGAGCACTTACTGCTATATGGTGCACACTTACTAACAGGACATCTTTTGTTGGTCCTACAATGCAAACATTCTAACAAAATGTAATTAACCCCATTTTTGCATCGGGACCTGTATTAAGGATCAAATTATTGGTGGAATTTAGATTGTGGAGGACATGATAACTGTTTTCCAATATTCGCAGGGCTGTAACCAAGAAGAAGAGATTGGTTTATTTTCTAGGGCACTATAGGGCAGGACAAGAATTTTTTGTCCTGCCCTATAGTGCCATAGAAAAGTCAATTCATTAAGTCAGTCCAGGGGTGAAATGTTCCTGGTTCAGACCAGATCGCCCAATCCGGTAGCGATGGCAGCGGGTGGTTCGGAGAACCAGTAGCAAAAATCCCTGCAGCCCACCCACCCCCACCATACCTAGCTGAGCCGCAGGATCATCAGAGGCTTTTTTTTTTTAACTTTCAAAAGCATTTTTTCTACAACTTCTTCCGCCGAAAAAATGCTTTTAAAAGTAAAAAAAAAAAGCCTCTGATGATCGCGCTGCTCAGCTGGGATCGTCAGAGAGACTTATAAAGCATTTTTTTCTGCAACCACTTCAGCGGAAGAGGTGGTTAAAAAATGCTTTAAAAGTCTTTGTGATGATCCCAGCTGTGTTGCCTGATCGGCAGAACCTTTTCAAAGCATTTTTTTTGCATTTGCAGAAAAAATGCTTTGAAAAGTATTTTTTTTAAAAAAAGGTTGGCCACGCCCACCCAGTCACATTACCCACCACCACCAAGCCATGTCCACAGAACCAGTAGTAACAAATTTTACATTTTACCCCTGAGTCAGTCCAACCTAAAAGTAAGGTGAAATTTTCTGGCAGTAGAACGATTAATCAATGGATTAGTTTACATCCTGGTTATAGGTGCTCCATCATTGGAGGTCTTCAAAAATAGATTGAACAAAAATTGACCAGGATAGTATGAGGCAGTGGAGTGGACTAGAAGACATCTAAGGTCCATTTCAGCACCATGATTCTATGAATGGGCCAAGAAGTTCCCAAACTGTAGGCTAAACTGGAAAGTTTAAAAAAAAAACATAGTAAAGATAATGACAAATAACCTATACATATTTCTGTCTCTGGATTGAATCTGCCGACCCACTGAGATTAGCAAGAGAAGACTTAACTGATGGTCCTTTCTCTGAGGCAATGCCATCTACTGTGACTATGGAATGAGCATTCTCAGTGATGGTTCCCTTTCTATGGAAGAGTTTATCCCTGGATACATAGTCTTCCTGTATCTTAATAAAATTTCATTTCCAAGAAAACTTGATTGATGTGATAGTGTAGTCACCTCAAATCAAGCCTGAGAGAAAGAGCCTTTGTCTGCCTCTACTAATTATGGTTTAGGAATGGGCTCAAAACATAGCTTTTCAGTCAAACTTTCATGTTTTCTTAATTTTACCATTGTACTATATTATAATGCTTTTGTAAATCGCCCAGAACTTTGAGATTGAACAATTTATAATTTTATTTTGAATAAATTTATTTTTAACCTTACTAATTTGAAATACTCATAAATTCCTTTTACTTGTCTTCTGAAAGCTACATGGCTAGAAGAAAAAGGACAGCCTTGATAACATTATTAAAAATAAAACCAGAATCTATCTGACTTGGATAGTTTGGAGGACATCCACTTTCCCAAATTGTCCAGTATATTTTTGAGCATTTCCTTTACTGTCTATGGAGAACTGAAGAACTGAAGAAGCTTCTTGGATGAGAAGTGAAACATCTTCAAGAAAAAACAAAGCAAGTCTAGTTGCCTTTTGAAAAAGGTCTTTTGGGACATTTTGTTTACTGTAAATTGAAAATTGTCTCTTTTCTCAGATGGTCATAGCTAATCTGAATGAGAATTGACTTATGTATCATGAAAGAATTCTATATGCAGTAGCAACACCAGAGAAAGGTAGGCCTACCATGGATTCCACAACTACCACAACTGGCTTTCTTCATGAAAGAGAAAGCAATCCCAACTCTTCTCGATCTCATGATGTTAGCTGTGTTGAAGAACAAATTGATTTATTTCCAGTTCAGTGCTACAGCGGGATTAAAAATTCTGAAAAGCTAGGTGTTTGTTCGGATAGTATGATTCTATTTATACTTAGAAATAACTTCTGACTCAACCCTGTTCCAGCTCCTAATTTTTAGGCTCTGAAAAGGAAATGCTAGTATGATGGCTTTGCAAGTCCCCTTCCTTAGCCCAGAGGGAGGAATAAAATTAACAAGTGCTTTAGCAATTGTGGGCTGAGTCAGCAGCTCTATAAATTGAATAAATAAACCATCAAATAAAGGAACATGCATCACAATGCAAATTACAGCCCTTAGGTACCTGAGTTGCAAAAGGGCAATGCTTTCATTGTGACACTGCAACACATCTTTTTGTCATTACAATGGGAGGAGAAGGAAAGGGACAGGAAGACCTAGCTGAGCAGGTTTGAGAGATGGGTCTCTTATACTTCCCCTCTCCTCTAGGATCTCCCTCTCTCAACTATAGTTAGGAATGCAGAAAAAAACATTGCAATCAGCCCGCCTTTCATTGAGAATCTGTAGCTGCACAAGCCAGAAAGAGGGCTGAGAACTGAACAACTAATTCCCACAGCACTGTCTTAGGCCTAAAGAAATTTACCCATGTAGTAGACTGTATTACTATTATCCTTCTTATCGTCTCATCTTTCATACTACCTTGTCCTATTGGTAAGTTATAATTTATCATTTGTTGTTTGTATCTTATGATTAATGATTGTAACTATGATTTATGACTTATGACCTATCACTTTGTTGTTTGTATGTAAACTGAGAGCTTCAGCACCTGAGACATATTCCTTGTGTGTCCAATCACACTTGTCCAATAAAGAATTCTACTCTACTCTACTCTACTCTACTCTATTTTCTATTCTATTCTGTTCTGTTCTGTTCTGTTCTGTTCTACTCTACTCTACTCTACTCTACTCTACTCTACTCTACTCTACTCTATATTCTATTCTATTCTACTCTACTATATTTTCTATTCTACTCTATTTTCCATTCCATTCCATTCCATTCCATTCTATTTTATTCTACTCTACTCTACTCTACTCTACTCTACTCTACTCTACTCTATTCTAAGCAGTTTGTCTCCCTGGCATGAAACATGCCAGCAGCCAATGTTCTGGATGGTGGTTTTTTTTCTGTCTTTTCTCTTCTGAATGGATTTAAGGAGCACTGCTAAGGGCAGGCAGGCAGAGAGTTTCCCTCCTTGTCTTCAGCATTTTACATTAGCAGGCACAAAGTCCATCACAAATCACCTTTAGCTGCTTCCAAATGTTTTGGGACTGAAAATGGTTATGTAGAAGTCCTGTCCCCAGACTATTCAGACTTTGCTTAGGAAATGCTCCATATATAACCTATAATTGTCTAGGTCTGATTTCAGAATTCCTTTTTCTCTCTCGCTGGTTGTCTTGGGCAAGATGTTGCTTCTGCCACAGAAGCAACTCAAGAGAGACTTGAATCATTAATTAAAGAATTTCTGGGCATCAGTACTTTGTGCCTAATATGAAGTTTTCCCTGAAAATGCTGAACCCAAGACCCTGGAATGAAAAGTCAGCAAAAAGGTACTAAGACATTAACCTAACAGCAGAGGAAAAAACAGTGCCCTTTCATAGAGGGCGGCAAATATCATCATTAGAGAAAAATGACAAGGGTATGTGAGTGAACAAAATTTTACATGGTGATGTAGTGTCCTTTTGATTACAAAAGATATTTCTAATTTATATTTTATTTATTTGTAAAATATATTGGCTACCCATCTTACCACAGGGTAATTCTTAGGTGCATTGTATTTAGTGATCCACTTACAAAATTAATTCTGAAGTAGATGCAGTTTCTTACAGAACTGGCTTTCCCATCTTGAAATTCTCAAAATGAATTGAACTATAGCTGTTCATTATGCTGATGAATGGCCATATTGTTTGGGAATGACAGAACTTTTAAGCAAGAAAACTATTATTGTGCTTTTGTGTAATACTAACAAGTTACAGGTTTCTTTTCACCATTAGCATTTTTTAACCTAAAGCAACCTGAGTAGCCACCTTTTCCAGAAGGCAGACCCAGAAAAACTAAATAACATTGCCCTGTCCTATTAATTAGTAAGATAATGCAGATGTAAATAAGGGCTGATTACTCCCTCCTTACCTATCATTTTGAGGAGGGCAGGAACAAATGACACCATTCTCTCACCAATCTTCATCTGAATTTTCCAGCTCTCATCAAATGTAGTTTTCCCACCAACTGTGCTTCACTAGATGCTACACAAATGTATCTGTTACAATTGGCTGGTGGGGGCTCTCCCCACCCTTTGCTTTTTATTTATTTATTTAGAAGATTTATATGGCCATCCACTCATTCTCAGTGACTCTGGGTGGCTTACAAACAATAAACCCAATATAAAAAGAGTAAATAACTGCTCACCCCATGGCAACAACAAGCAATCAAATGATGGGCTGCATCGTTTTGCCATTCCATGGGCAAAACCAGTTCTTACTAAAGAGTGGGGGCCAGTGTAATCTCTGTGGAGATGATGTTCCAAAGAGAGGGCACCACCAAGAGAAGGCCCTTCTTCTGGGTCCCACTAGATGTACCTCCTTAGAAGATGGGACCCTCATTTTTCCCTGTCTCCTCACTTTTGTGCGTTGGGTGGATGTTACCGGGAAGAAACAGTCCTTCAGCTTTTCATATTAAGCTGAAAGATTGCCTTCCATGAAAAGGTAGAACTTTTTTAAAAAAAAGATTCAACATCTGACAGCTGTGGCTAGGGGGACCTTTGCACAAGTTCGCCTGGTGCACCAATTGCGACCCTACTTGGATCAGGAGGCTCTCCTCACAATCACTCATGCCCTTGTCACCTCACGGTTAGATTATTGCAATGCGCTCTACATGGGGCTACCCTTGAAAAGTGGAGACTACAGTTGGCGCAGAATGCAGCCGTGCGAGCTATCGTGGGTGCACCTAGATACACCCACATTATACCAATTCTCCACGAGCTGCACTGGCTCCCTATTGGTCTCCGGGCACAATTCAAGGTGTTGGTTATTACCTTTAAAGCCCTACATGGCTCAGGGCCAGGTTATCTTTGAGACTGCCTTTTACCACATAGCTCCCAATGACCGGTAAGATCCCACAGAGTTGGTCTCCTCCGGGTCCCATCAGTTAAACAATGCCGGCTGGCGGGGCCTCGGGGGAGGGCCTTCTCTGTGGCTGCCCCAGTTCTCTGGAACCAGTTACCTCCTGAAGTCCAGACCACCCCCACCCTATTGGCCTTCTGAAAAACGGTGAAGACTTGGCTTTTCCGGCAGGCCTGGGGCAGTTGAACTCACTGTTGCGATCTTGTGAGATCCAGCCATGAATGGTGTGAATGGGTTTTAATGTTTTAATTTTTAAATGTTTTTATAATGGTTTGTTTTAAAATGCATTGTAAGCCACCCTGAGTCTCCAGAGAAAGGCGGCATATAAATTGAAATAATAATAATAATAATAATAATAATAATAATAATAATAGCAAAATGTTGGTCATTTGTTTTTAATGTGTTCTTCAGCGAAGTGATGAGATGCTAACTTTTCTGGTTTTTTACTTCTCTGTTGTGGCACCTGCCCTCTTAGTTGACATTCCCCTGAGATTTCTACAGGCAACACCATGGCCCTCTCTAAATAAACCCTGAAAAATTTACTCTAACCCTCTCCAAGTCCTCAGAGTGGATGAGAGATACCTTTCGTGATGTGACTGGTATGTTTATTTATTTTATTTATTTATTTTTATATGCCGCCCTTCTCCGGAGACTCAGGGCGGCTTACAATGCGTTAAGCAATAGCCTTCATACTTTTGTATATTTTATACAAAGTCAGCTTATTACCCCCACAAACTGGGTTCTCATTTTACCCACCTTAGAAAGGATGGAAGGCTGAGTCAACCTTGAGCCTGGTGAGAATTGAATTCGCAGTAATTGCAGGCAGCTGGATGTTAAATGCTGCCTTAGTAGGAGGCATTAGCCTCCTATGCCACTCAGGCTCCTATGTTTGTTTTCCTATGACTCTTGTTGGATGTTTGATGATGTGTTCTGAGTTTTTACTATAATTTTTGTTGATGTATTTTTTTAACCGTCCCAGAATTGCACAAACTGGGACTTCATATATATTTATGAAAGAAAGAAAGAAAGAAAGAAAGAAAGAAAGAAAGAAAGAAAGGAAGGAAGGAAGGAAGGAAGGAAGGAAGGAAGGAAGGAAGGAAGGAAGAAAGAAAGAAATGGATGAAATTAACAATAGTTCTGCCAAATGGTAGGAAGAGTTGTAAAAGTGTTGAATTTTTTATTCTACCATTCGTCAAGAACCTGCCCCAGAAAGAGCCTTGGTGGCACAGCAGACTAAAGCACTGTTAAGTAACACCAGCTGCCTGCAATTACTGCAAGTTCAAATCTCACCAGGCTCAAGGTTGACTCAACCTTCCATCCTTTCGAGATAGGTAAAATGAGGACCCAGATTGTGGGGGCAATAAACTGACTTTGTATTAAAAAAAAGAATACTGCTTGGGGGGGTGGCGAAAGCCTTACTAAGCAGGTATATACAAAAGTATGAAGGCTATTGCTTAACGCATTATAAGCCATCCTGAGTCTCTGGAAAAGGGCAGCATATAAATCGAACAAATAAATAAATAAATAAACAAATAAATAAATAAATAAATAAATAAAACAATTGGTTCCTGTTTTTTCAGCATGGGAGGGAGAGAAAGAGAAACACAGAAATTCACCAGTTGAGAACCATGTTTTACCTGCAGATTGGACAGAAATCTTTGCTATAGTATGGCCATAGTGAAGGAAGGGTTTGAAATCCAGACAGGAATTTGTTCAGGCAAACCCATTTCTAGGTCTTTTATGCAACAGTTGAAGACTGACTATGGAAAAGCCCTAAATGTAGTTTGCTTGCATGAATGGACCCATGGTCTCATGCAAAACTTAATATATTTTAACTTTTTACTTTAATTTTTTTAATGCAATTTTTCTTATTTTGATTTTTTTAGTACTTTTTAACTTTATTATTATTATATTGTAAGTCAACCAGAGTCACTCTTTTAGTAAAATGGGTGGCAAAGAAATTTAATTAGTAAATAAATATCCTGGGATAATATTCATCCAGCAGTTTTCTTAGAGAAAAGGGACTTAAAACAGAATGCTACTGAAAAGAAATATGATGAAATTTACAGTCCGATCCACCTGGAAACCAGCAGGCTGGAGTTAAATGATGTGGTAGCATACTGATGAGCTGATATGAGTAACACCTCATAAAGCCTAATCTGAAACCTAACAGTAATTTGTCTCTGTGTGGATGAGCAGATGTGTTGTAGAGATAATACCCCCTGCCTAAAAGGAATCATTGGGTTTTTTTTATAATTTACAGAGAAAATAGTTGCAAATAGCTTGTTCCTCTACTTTATGAAAAGAGGGGGAGCAATCATGTCTAAAGCAACATTAGCCAACTATACTGAGAAAATTATATGATTTAATAATCACTAGGGGTGATGGAACAAAACATTTTTGAAAAGTTAAACAAATGTTGTTCTGCAATAAAACTGGAATATATTTTGAAGGATGAAGCCAGATTGTTGTTCCCCAACTGCCTGAAAGTTGATTTTTTTACATTCACAGATGAGCTAATGCATTTGTGGAGCGACTCATAAAGGAGACTTCACCTTGCATTCATCTTGGTTAATAACAATAAATCTTTCCCAAGTTTCCAGAAATAGATGGCCTTTTTCTTGTTATTGATCTGCATTATAATTTAAGCATTTGCATGCCCTAATGTAGACTCATTCTGTTGCCTGAAAGATTTCTCTCCAGAGAATAATCACTATAAGGACAAGACCATATGACATCAGTGGGAATAGAGGATCCTGAAATCCATATGGGTTTTGCTTACAGATAAAACTGAAGCACGGTTACATCTCTTGACAAATTGGTCCTGAAGGCACCATAGATGCAGGAAGGAACATTGTGGCCTAGACAGGAATTTCCAAAATTAAACCTAATAAGCACTCGATTTGCAATTAATGCATGCTCTAATAAAAGACTTATATATCCACAAACATGCACCCTAGAGAAAAGGAGGAGGAGGAGGAGGAGGACGAGTTCAATTCAGCAAACTTCATACTATCTAAATATGGAAGAAAAATGTGGCTGCCAAGTTCTGGGAGGTGCAAATGAGAAAAAAATAATCAATTTTATACTTTGGAAGCTTCTGATTTTCTGTTATGGAAAATCACATTGACAGAGAGAGTGTTTCCAGCACATTAAGAAACCTGGCAATAGGACAAAAAGATACAGAGCCAATAATGTTCATTAAAATATATGAATCAGTGCCTTGAAAAAGAGATAAATGTCATCCTGTGTAGAAAAGAATCTTCTATTCTTGTTCTTTTCAATACATTTAGATTGCGGTCCTACCCATCATTGTATGTTAGATATATAGATGAATTTACTGCCCTTTTGAGATCAGGAGGACTTGGAGATACAGTTCATTTCCCCATTATTTCTTAAAATCTCCATCTCATGTTTTCCTGATTCTTGTTAAATTTCCTGATTAGCCTTGTTAAATTCATGCATGGATCTTATTTATTCTTCCAAAGAAAAGATTATCCATTTCTTAGGTTATGTGTACAGCACCTTTTTGTCCATTGAAGTGAATCAAAGAAGTTCAGGGTGGAGTTTAATCAGAGAGTAAAAAAAAATCAGTGAGATTAATGTAAAATTAATCAATATGTCATTGTTATGTGAAGCTAACACTGCTTCTATTAGCATTATCGCTAATATCATTTAATGGCTTCCAGTCATTCTGAATGAAATATGCATCTAAATATGAATGCTTACAAAAAAGAATTAAAGACCAGAGAACAATGTAGTATTTTCAAAAACCACTTAGGGCAAAATTAGAAGGGATGATAAATAATAAGCAATGGCTGACAATAAAGATCTCACCAACCCTGTCTTGAGCTTGTTCCATTCAACTATTAACTTTTCAGAGATGCACAATATTTGTGTTTGAGGTCCAGATTATTCCTCTTCTCCCTACACACCAAAGATAAGATCAAAGATAAAGATTCTTGAAAAAATTCCTGGAAATGTTTTCCATGTAAACCCAAGTATTGGAGTGACCTGTACAGAAGGTGAAAAATGTGCAGTCTAATATCACATTTCTGATAGGATTCAGTTACCAGCTCATGGCTTCCAATGGTGGAATTGTTAATCTAAGACATCTCCATAAAAGTGGAGGCAATAACCACAGCAAAGAATGAAGAACTGGTAAGTAGACTGGCTGTTCAGAACTTCTCCAGAATTGTTTTTCTTTCTTCTCCTTTTAAACTTTTTTTCCCTTTTCCTTTTTAATGCTTTCTTTAAGTTTAGTTTAAATTAGATCTTACTACTATAATCAAAACTTTTAATAAAATATTTTTTCTTCCATTCAAGCATGTCCAGTTCCTGGAGACTTGATTGATTGGAGAAGTTCCTGTAGTTTTCTTGGCAAGGTTTTTCAGGAGTGGTTTGCCATTGCCTCCTTCCTAGGACTGAGAAAAAGTGACTGGCCCTAAATTGATAGGTAGAATTTGGATTCCTAGTCATCCAGTCCAACACTTTTTCATAATTCATGCTCCAGGTACAGAACTATGTCATAGTTTTGCCATCATAAACTAGCCATGTTCAAATCCCATTCAAAGATTTCTATCCCCCAATTTCAAGATAAAATTTGATGGAGACTACCTGGTTGCCATTTCATGCAGAAGCAACAAGCTGCAGCTGATCACTTCATCCAAGATTCCATCATAACATATGGAACTTAACTGTGCCTTAGTAGAGCAGTACAGTTTTCAAAACTCTGTTGGCAAAGAGAGCCACTGTTGGGGTTTGTTCAAATACTGGTGATGGATGATAGAAAGCCAGGTCATATTAGTACAGCAGATATTAATCCTTACATCAAATTCTCCAAGGATAAAAATAAATCAATGTGTAATCATTGCTGTATGCAATTTTCCACAATGTATGTGAGTTTCTACTTAGCTTTGTTTCATTTGGCATTTTTTTTCTATGCAAAAGATGCAGTTCACATGCAGAAATCTGTTGCAAGAAAGATTTCAGCAGATTCTATGTATTATGAGCTGATTCACGCTGCTGTGAATTTCATTTTGGTGAATCATGCAGTTTCAGCCAATTGCTGAAGTAGAGGTATGAAACTTTTACATATAAGATTCTACGTGTTGCTCAACAAAGCTTCCAGAAGTGCCTCTAAATGTGACAGAAAGAAAATTATTAAATACAAAGGAACTATTTACTATATTTATAAACCCTAATGATACAGGTAGACCTTGACTCATAACTGGTTGCTTAATGACTGTTCAAAGTTATGATGGCCTTCCCCATGATCATATTTTGAGCATTCAGGAACTCAAAAATGGCTGTTTACAGTGTCCTGTGATCACATGACTGTAATTTATTATTTTTTTCAGAAATCAGTGTTTCCTTTCTGTTTATACCCATTGTGAACAATGCATTCACTTAACAAACATGGTTTCAATTAATGATAGCGGTGATTCAGTTAATGACTACCACAAAAAGATTGTAAAATCAGGAACAGTCACATGGGTGACCCGCTTAATGACCAGCACAACTTACAACTGTAATTCTGGGCTCAATTACAGTCATAAGTTCAGGAGTTCCTGAATTTGCATCTAATTTTAATGGTATTAAAATAGTGCTCATCTCAAAAAAGATTGCATACTTTCAGCTATACTAGATTTTAAAAATTAGGTGAGAAGGGAATGTAACATCTCTTTTGAAGTGGCAGAGGATGATTCATCTATGAACCTGTTACAGATAGTCCTCGACTTACAACAGTTTATTTGATAATCGTTCAAAGTTACAACAGCACTGAAAAATGTGACTTAGGACCATTTTCAAAGTTACGACCTTTGCAGCATCCCCACAATCATGTGATCAAAATTCAGATGCTTGGGAACTGGTTCGTATTTATGATTGCTGTGTCCAAGGATCATGTGATCACCTTTTGTTATCTTCTGACAGCAAAGTCAATGAGGCCAAATTCACTTAACAACAATGTTACTAACTTACCAACTGCAGTAATTCAGTTAACAATTATGTCAAGAAATGGAAAATGGGGCAAAATTCACTTAAAAATGACTTACTTAACAACAGAAATTTGGGGCTCAACTGTGGTAACTCAAGGACTTCCTGTATTAAGGCCAGATGTAGAAAGCATCCTTTAGCTGGTGCCTTCCAGGCTTGGGAGTGTAACTCCCAGAATTTCCCGCCATTAGTCAGGGGCCATTTTGGCAGGGAAATCTGGGAGATGTAGTTCAGCAACATATAGAAAACACCCTCAGGAAATCTGCCTATCTTTCTTTAGTTCCAGTAATTGCATTTAGAAACACTGTTGTCAGTGTTACAGGGCAAAATTAATCTCACCCTCGTGCCAACAGTAATCTGCCTTTGATCCCCCCCCCCAAGACGTGTTTTTAGAATCTAAAGTTGGCCTATATACTGGTAATTGAGCAAACCATGGCAAGTTAAAAGCATCTGTTATTTTTAGCACAAGCACTTCAGACTAATAGATAAGTGGACAATACTTCAAGCAAGTGTCATTTGGAATTAGATTATTAATTAGTATAATTAACCATGTCTTGCTGCTCGCTTCAAGAAACTCTTTGTTCAAGCCTGTGTTAAATATTCATGAATGTAATTATACTAATTGTGGCTTTAGTGTGGCATTACTCATGTTGCACTGACACCAGAGAGATCACTGTATACTAGTATTTCCCTCTCCCTTTTAGTTGAGTTGTCTAAATCAAAAATTCCAGAATCTTACTGTGATTATATTTGTGGAAGGATGTATTAAATATCAATTGGGTAAATCCATTGTGAAGTGCAAGCAAAGGTAACGTTGTGGGACTGGATTTGTGTCTGTGTGTTTTCCCAGTTTTTTACATCTAAAATGTGAGCAATTAAAGTTAAAAAAAAATTAGAGGAATGTGGGTACAGTAGCATCCAAGAAGGCTAAGTAGTATCAGGCCAATGAACACAATGTTGTGGCACTGCAATGCTTAGTCCCACCTTTTTTTTTTCTTTCTTTTTTTTTGCATATGGCATGCACGCCACCCCCAAGGATCTCTATGCCATGGTGCTTCTTTTGTTATCCTGATGAAAGGAATGAGATCTTGTGGACACCATAGTTTGAGCTATTTATAGGAACTAAATTACGGTCTTACATCTTGAAAAAGTTCAAGAAATCATTTCTGTCTTTAAATTCCTGAAACTTGGAAATGGGTCTGCTTATTTTTGGAATGCTGCTTTTCCTATGCCACAGAAAGTGAGCTGTGCCTCTCATATCAAAAAGTTATGCGCCCCAGAAACTCTCTCTCTCTCTCTCTCTCTCTCTCTCCCTCTCCCTCTCCCTCCCCCCTCCCCCATTACATTTTAGAGCACTCTACAAGTTTTGTGTAAAAGCCTTTCCCTAATCTACTCCTCCCTCAAAAAAATATTATTTATTATTATTATTTATTGAATTTGTATACCGCCCTACTCCCGAAGGACTCAGGGCGGTGAACAGCCAAATAAAATACATATAATACAAATGTTAAAAAACCATTAAAATACAATTAAATAATTGGCCTGGAAAACGAAATTTAAAACACCCCAAATTCATAAGACAAATTTAAAATTTAATTTTTTTTAAAAAAAATTAAAAACAATTTAAAAGGAGGTTAGGCCATGTTAGATTATGATCATTTTTTGCAAGCCTCATCTCAGCATAAGGTTTAGCATGATGTGTGAATCTAGTCTCAGACATGTGCCTGCAAGGAGGCTGTTGTCTAACATTTGAAGCATAAGTAGACTTCAAAGATGTGAAATAGTTGCTGATTGGGAGACAGATATGAACTTATAATTACTGGAACATTTTGTAGAGCATTTCCCACGGATTCACTTTCCAACACTCTCCATTTTTCAGGGTCATTTTGTAAATACTAGTATTTGGGGGGGGTGTTCCATGAAAGTATTCCATCTTCCAGCCCCACCCCAACATTGGGGGGGATTGGGACTTGCATCTGGCATCCTTATTATGTGCACAACAACTATAGGACAAAGGATCCCAAATTGTGAGTGGTGATAGCCCCCACATCACAAATTTGATGGGGTCACATTCACTCCTGCCCACTTCAATCCAGATGCTCTTTAGGACAACATTTGTGTATTCAAAGTAGTGCCTATTTCAACAATGTTATTCAACTTGTGACCATTGTCCAATATAATTCTGGCCAGGATTGAGGTACAGTTGCCTGCATGGGTGGGTTCTACTTACCTTTACTACTGGTTTGCAATGGGATCACTTCTGTACATGCGCAGATCGTCTATGATGACATCCGGTTCGCAAGAACCGGACTGAACCAGGGGCAACCCACAACTGGTTGCCTGCTATCATCTTCGACTCTTCAGAGGGCAGTTGTTCCTGGGCTTCTCCCTGGGAGACTGAACTTGGCACTTAGCCTTCATGTCCCATGCAGGTAGCCTGAATGTCACTCTTATTCTCTGTCCTGCAGGAGAACAATTGGCCCAATGACCCAGGCCAAGGTGATTGAAAAGAATGCATCAATCAAATAAAATTTGATTTTAGGGGTTTCAGATTACCCTGGTTGCTTGTCCAAGATTACACAAACAGGTAGCTTGTCCAAGTAGAAAAGCAGCCTGTTCTGAATATGGGCTGATAGTTGTATTAATGGCTAATGGAAGTATTGCATAATTATATTGATTATTCAAGGGATCAAGGCACCACAAAATATGAGAATCCTTAGTCATGACTCAGAAAGAAGAAAAACAGTAATAATCACTTTAAATTCTACAAGAGGCTGCTACATTTCCTATTTCTTTATATACAGTGCCATATATAATTGTCCAGTCATAAAAATAAACTCAAAATACATAGGTATTGTCAGTGTATGTTTATTGGCAATTCTTCATTTTCTAGTCTCCTTTGAAAAACCATGCAGTGCCTTTGACTGGTATAATTACATGATCAATGAGGTGGCATGAAATCCTCCAATTAACCTTTACCCTGTAGTAAACACACCTTTACTTGAAGAGTTCCCTTGTAAAATGAATGCAGTTCTAAGTTAAAAATTGCCTGTGTCATAATATGTACCTAAAAAAAGTATGCATTCATCAAAATGGAGAAATAATTTTAAAAAATGCAGAAAGACTTTTAAAAAGATGTGGCTTGTTAGATAAAAGTTCAGTTCTTATATAAAACAGCTATTGCTGGTTCTTTCTTGCTGCTGTGATAATCATGACTCTCTAGCGGGGTGTAAATGCTATCTCTAGCCTACTACAATTAACCCCCAGGCTATATAAGGAGTGTTTAACAAACACACACATACACACAAAAAAAACCAGGCCACCTTCTAAAAGCATGCCCTACAACAACAGCTACAAACGATCTTGGGATTTCTTCCTCCCAGCTTCTCTATCATGAGTGTGTGTTTAGAATATTATTTAATCTATTTAGAAGAACTACTTTAGGATTTTTTCCCCCTTTTATGTATACACCCATTGTTAGAACAACTATGGAGGAAGAAAATTACACCATAAATACCAGGCCTTGACTTCTAAAATCCAGATAATCACAACGAAAAATGGGGAAAATAATGAATTCATATCTCAAGGCTTTGTCACAAGCCACATGGCTCACATACTAGTTTCTGAAGTCAGAACATGAGTACCAAAGACCAGGTTTATGTCCTGATGTACAACACGTTTTGTCTTTTTTTTTCATCGTTGCATATAATTTCCTTGATGAACTTTGATGCATCTATGATATATTCAGAACATACCAGCACTGTCAGACAACTTATATAAAATGAAGATGAGTTGAATCTCATGCTTTGTGAGTAGAAATGTCATAGGGCCAGTATTTGGCAAGGAAACTCTTGTTTGAAAGTGAGAAAAGAGATAAACAACCAGTGTGGATGAGGAAAAAGAACATTCGGTTCCATAATATTATCGAGATGCAACTTCTAAAATTTCTCACCAGAGACTATGCTGGCTAGGAATGAAAACTGGCAGCTGTGTTGTCTTAGTATAATTTTGTTTTCCAAGCATCCTAATAAATGTCCTAATATTTTAAAAAAAGATGCAAATACTGCAGATGCTATACAACATTAGCTGTTCCCATGAGCATTATAAAGCAGGGATGGCCAGAATCTATATTCTCATAAATAACACTGTTCCCCATATTCCCCAACCTGGCGTCATCAGATATGGAGAGCTACACATCCCATAATTCCCTCCATGTAGTTTGGATGAACACATAACACTCAAACCCCTTAGTTTCAGTTGACCTTTGCCCTGAAAAATAAACCTAATTATGAGATACTGTATATAAATACAAGCATGCAAGTGACCCTGCAAGAAATTGTGCCCAATAGCAACCTTTTAGAATGAGATCTTTCTGATCCCAAATATTTTACAATTTCACAGCAACACCTAGAATCACATTTCAGGGATTAAGCAGTATAACAGTTTGTGAAAAACTAGCTGATTTTAAACATTATTTTTCAGCAAGCAGCTGTCCATTGACATATAAATGCATGTGCAGAGTTCACCTTTCTTCCTCATTTGGTAGTCCTATTGGTGGCTTTAATTTTGGGTACTAAAAGAAATTCTGTTTTGATAGAAACATAAATATCTGCAATCCACAAATAACGCGAGGTTTTTTAATCTTCTGAGTTTTTAAATTCCTGATTATAGAATGTAGTCATTCCTTTTGAAGGAGAAAATTTTCCATGACCCAATTTACAAATGGAAACTATGCAATCTGCTTGAACCAAGTTTACTTGAATAGCGCTGGGGAACAGATCACAAGGATCTGCCACTTAAGAAGGGTACAAACAAGCTTTATAAAGTTGCATATTAAATGCTGATTAGCATTAATGTCAAATGCCAATCACCTTAGTTTTGATAACATAGGTTAGCTTTTCTGCTTATAGTGAAAATAGACAGTAAATAAAATGGAGGTCAGCAAAAGTCACACTTTGTGTTAGTTACTTCCTAGTTTCCATTTAAAATTACAAGTGCTGATTTAAGATAACTCATGACCCAGCATCGGCAAGGGTCTAAACAAGCTATTAAGGAAAGTTACTTTAGTTTGGTGGCCTTGATATTTTAAAGGTCTTGGTTCAGGCGTTTGTTTTACTCCCTTACTTTTTGGTATATTTCCATGAATATTTCTTTTAGAAATTCCTAGATGGAGATGATTTTTTAACAAGCAAACACTGAACCCCTTTTACATGAGCTTCACTGTACCTTGTAAAACTCTGTTCTCATTATTTACTTTTTTATTGCTTTCTCAAATCACAGGCCTCCATTTCAACAAATAGTACAGCTCTTTTCTGCAACTTTTAATGACAAAACCAACACAACCTTTATTAGATTGCATTTATATTTTACAAGTTAGAAGATACTGCATTCTGGATATGGTGAGCTAGTTTAAGAGCCAACTTAGAATTGTAATGGAAGATAAAAACTCAGCTCATGGTGACATCCATGTCATTTCTTAGCAACAATATGAAATTTCCTAAGATTTCCTAAGAATCTTTAAGAACAAACAAGGTCTAAGCCACTTTAGCTTTTCTCAGTTTTGTTCGGGACAGCTAAATATTACAACCTTCTATGACTGTTACTAATAACAGGAGCTTCATAAGAAATTATGGCAGCATACATTTCTCCAGCACTGTCCATTTCCCTGTTGCAACTGCATACTCCAAGAAATGCAAAATACTCACTTAACAGCATAGTAAGTCTGACCATGTTCAGGTTACCAAAATTATTCATATGCCTCCAAGAATATAATGGTGTAGCCATATTTTTTCTTTGAATCATGAAGGATGCTCAGCAAATAAAAGACTGCACAATAGTACTTATTTACCTGTCGCTGTTTATTCATATGCTACCTTACTGAAGGAAAATCTATATTGTGCAATTAGTACCAAACAATTTGAAACATGTGAGCAGTTCCAATATACTTGCATAGGATTTAAATATACATTATTTTTCATATTGTTCATATTGTCTGCATACAGTAAAGCAGGGGTCTCCAACCTTGGCAACTTTAAGCCTGGCAGACTTCAACTCCCAGAATTCCCCAGGCTTAAAGTTGCCAAGGTTGGAGACTCCTGCAGTAAAGGATAAGCAAAAATTATACAGTTAGGAGCAGACTCCTACAGTGCGATCTGGCTGAGTTTGGTGAGACTCCCAGCTAAGCAGAGGATTTTCAGTAGAACTTTACCATGCACATTTACCCAGGAATACATCCCACTGTGTTTATCCATTAGGATTTACTCCTAGTTTCTACATAGAACTGCAACCTTAATCACCAAACTGCATAGAAATGCTTAAATGACACTTTTTCTGCTCAGTGCATAAAAAATAGAAGGCTTAGATCAGTCTCTTCTCTTGAGTCAACCTTCTCATTCTGCTTTTTAGGTAATGTTTATATCTGTGATTCATGGCAGATTATCTTAAAGCTGACAGAAATTCCTGGGTTGTGTTATTTATGTTATTTTTATATTTCACTGAATATAGATTTTGAGCATTGCTGAGTTGTGTGAAAGCAGCATGCATGTGCAATTATGATTGAAATGTGTATACATATCCTTCATCCAATAGATTCCAGTTGATTGAATAATTAATACAGCATTTAAGAAATAGAGATGCCATCAAAGTTAATCTTCCTGACTGAATGGCCAGGAGCATACACTAGGTAAGGTACAGTAGCTACAGACAAGCCTTCTTCCCTCAAGTATTTTCCACGCTTCTTGCAACTATGACATGCAATTTCCAGAATTCCCAGTAAACATGCAAAAAGCTTGGGCTAACATTTCTAAATCACTTGAAACTTTAACTTGCACAAAAGTTATTTGCCCAGGGCAAATAACATCAAGTCCACATCAAGAAGGGATTTTAAGCCACAAAGATGACTTAAACAAAAAAAAAAAAAGTCACTGATCAGAAACCTATACAGAGGAATTTTTGACTCTACTTTTATCTTATTTTTACAATAAAAACATTAATATACTTAACTGCTGCATTCCAAGCCTGTCTTCAAGCTCTGTTATGTACACCCATACAGCCCACACCCATACAGCCTTCTATCTAGAGTACTCAGATTTGTAATCTCTGAATCCCGTTCTCTTCCCTTGCAAAGGAGGCCTTTGGTTTTCCAGGATGTTTTTCAGAGAAAAACTGAAAACTAAGAATATAGCTCTGGAATGGAAATGAGAGCAGTTTAAATGTTTACAATCCAAGCTGTGTTTGGTTAATTAAGCCTCCCAATGCATGTTCTGACATAGGGACGAGTAGTTTCATTAAGCAGATTGTTAGTTGGTGACTGTAACTTATTCTAATTGTTGTGCAAGTCAAAGAACAGTGGGGGTGTAATGGTTAAAATGCAGTATTGCAAGCTAATTCTGCTGGCTACCGACTGCCAGCAGTTTGGCTCAAGGTTGACTCAGCCTTCCAAAGTCGGTAAGATGAGGACCCAGACTGTTGGGGGCAATATGCTGACTCTGTAAACCACTTAGACAAGGCTGTAAAGCACTGTGAAGTGGTATATAAATCTAAGTGTTATTCAGAGGTGGTATTCAGCAGGTTCTGACCAGTTCTGGAGAACCGGTAGCGGAAATTTTGAGTAGTTCATAGAACCGGTAAATACCACCTCTGATTGGCCCCGTCCCTATCTATTCTCTGCCTCCCGAGTCCCAGCTGATCGGAGGAAATGAGAATTTTGCAGTAACCTTCCCCTGCCATGGTCACCAAGCCATGCCACACCCACTAAGCCACGCCAACAGAACCGGTAATAAAAAAATTGAATCCCACCACTGGTGCTATTGGTGTTGCTATTGCTAACTGGGCAAATTAGTGTCTTGGGGCACCCAGTCCCCCAAGCTCCTCTAAACCTTCTTATCTAGCACTTGGTTCCTGCCAATCTCCAAGTATCTAAGCCCAACACTTTATTCTCCATATGGCCATAGTTCATACAATTACAGGGTGAGTAAGTAAAGACATGAAGTCTATTCTGCTCAATCCCCTATTTAAAGCAGGACTCCAAATTAAAATATGCCTGACACATGGTTGTTCAGTTCTCTCTTCACCACATTTCTGAAGGGGAGTTTATGGTTTCCCTAAATTACAAATTTCATTGGTAAACTTTCTTTACTTTAACCTTGTTGTTAGAGCCTAGAATGCAAGGCTTGAGGAGAGGAATTGAGCAATGCAGACGAGATAACAACTGCTGTGCCTTATCTAAAGGAGCAGGGCAAAAGATCCAGCCCAGGAGAAATCTGTAATCCCCCAGGCCAAATAGTATTATAGGAAAATATAGCTACTAATGTTGAGTTCACTTTCCTTAGGAATACTCCTAAAGGTGTAATCTTTGCAATCTAATAGAGTGCACTGCTCACTAAAAGCAGAAACTTTGAGACCCAGAAATCACCCAACATTGTCATAAATTGGAATTAGCTGTGTCAGTATGAAAAATGCTTCAGATCTCAGCAGATAAGCCTTTACAGCTGTTTAATGCCGCATGGAATTGATATATCCATTGGCCAGTTCTTCTTTTTATTTAAGGAGTCTATATTCCTGAACTTGACTTTAAGAATTGGATTTGTGTTTGATTTCTTGGCTTCAGTGACTGCTGGACTTCCTACATTCTTGCAGTCAGCGGGTATTAGTGTTTATGGCTGGCAGAGACCATAAGCAGGATAATTATTACTTCCAATCATGTGGAAATTATACTTCTTTGACGTATCATAAAACTGTTTTTTAATTTAAATCACAATGCTGACTCATGTATATTTGCGATCAGCTATAGTTCCATAAATGCTGCCAAGACAAGTGATCCCTATTCCATGCTTGTGCATTTGATTTAAATTTCCTTATTGACCAATTTAGTATTTATCTCATAGCATTTGATTCTGTTATTTCTTTGACCTTTGGGGATTGGTATTTTTTTTTATTATTATTATTCTAGTTTATTCTGTTATCTGAAGAGTTGAAAATCACCTTTTCCTCTAAATCAGTGTTTCACAACCTTGGAAGCTTGAAGATGGGTGGACTTCAACTCCCAAAAACTTCTGGGAGTTGAAGTCCACCCATCTTCAAGCTACCAAGGTTGAGAAACACTGCTCTAAATCATTAGGAAAATGCTTAAGAATATGTGACCCAGGACAAAAACCGGAAATTCTATTCAACATCTCTCTCTAGTTTGCTGGGAATCTATTGACAAATACTTTTTAGTATGATTTTTGAAGCAGCTCTGAATCCATTCCATGCACTTCTTGCTGTTCAGAATATTCTGGGATACATTCAGTGGTGGAATTCAATTTTTTTTTACTACCAGTTCTCTGGGCATGGCTTGGTGGGCATGGTGTTGCTTAGTGGGCGTAGCTTGGTGGGTGTGGCAGAGGAAGGATACTGCAAAATCCCACCCACTCTGGGACCAGCCAGAGATGGTATTTGCTGGTTCTCCGAACTACTCAAAATTTCCACTACCTGTTCTCTAGAACCTGTCAGAACCTGCTGAATTTCACCCCGGATATATTTACTATATGTATCTGGGTATAGTATGTATGTATGTATGTATGTATGTATGTATGTATGTATATATATACACACACACACACACACACACACATATATGTTAGATCGGCGCAGGAAAGGGAAGACGCGACCAGCTCGTTACATCAGTAACCTTTATTGAGTACAAGAACAGTAGCAAGACTGCCGTGCGCTGCCGGAGCTCTCCTTATATTCGCTCCGGCAGACGCACCGCCCCCTGACAGGGATTCAAACTTTCCCGCCCGGTGGCTGGCAGCCAATCCGGGCGGATGTCCTTATAAGGACATAACACTCCTCCCCCCTAGTCCAAAGAAAAAAAGTTCAGTGTTCGTCAATAAACGTGACGTAGTCCTGCAGGTACGTAGGACGCCTAGGCACCCTACTTGACCTGCGCAGTCTCATTTCTCCCGTGTCCCCGCCCTGGACGGACGGGGTTCCTGTGGCTCCTGGATCCTTCCCCGGAACCGGGCTCGGTTCGGCTGGCGAGTGTGCGGGGTCACCCTCAGCGCCTCCGGCCGGACCGCAAACCTTGGATGGCTGGTTCTGGTGGTCTTCCTCCTGGCCTGTGGATCTTTCGCCTCGGCGGTGCTGTTCGGTTCCGACCCGGGAAGAGCGTCTGAGTCTCGGTAAGACCCCGGCTGTCACTTGCTCTTCCTCGGTCTCCCGGTGGCTGCGGTTCTGCTGCGGCCCGGCCCGCTGTGGTCTGGAGGGTGGTTCGGGCCGGTGCCCTTGGGTCTGGTCTGCCCGCTGTGGGTGGTGTTGGCTCGGGTAGCGGTGTCCGACCTTGCAGGGTTGGCGCAGGTCTCCTTGGCCGGGCAGGCATTGGCCTTCCCCGTCGGGTTGGTGGTGGTCGACCTGGTCGGGTTGTCGTTGTGGGGATACCTCCTCGGGTCGGTGGAGGTCTCCCCTGCCGGGGTGGCGCAGACCTCCCTGGCCGGGTTGTTGTCGGCTTTCCCTTCCCCCTAGTCCCTTGTCTACCGCCAGTTGGTGGTTGGGGTCGTCTGGGTTGGGTTGTTGTTGCCGGGTTGTTTCTTGCGTTGGGCGGGGGTCCCTCTCGCCGGGGAGTCGTGTGCCACCCTCGCCCATGTGCTGTGGTGTGCCCATCTGCGATGGTCCCCGGTCTACTCGCCTTGCGTTGAGGTCTCCCTGGTAGGGCTGCCATGGGTTGCCTTCACTGGTAGGGTGCGGTGCTTCCCTTCTGGGCAGGTCCCGGTCTACCTGCGGGCTGGGTCGGGGGTCCCTGGGCCTGTTGTGTCGGGTGCCCACCTGGCCGGGTTGGTGTTGCCATCCCCCGTGCAGTTGGCCCCGGTCTACCTCGCTGCACTGCCGACGTGACAGTGCCTGGTAGTGTGCTGGGCCGACCTCGTCGGGATGGCGTTGCTCTGCCTCGTAGGGGTGTGGTAGGCCTACCTCGTAGGGGTATGGTAGGTCTACCTCGCTGGGGTGTTGTAGGCCTACCCCGTCTGGGTGTTGTAGGCCTCCCTCGTCAGGCTGGTTTTCGTGTGCTCCCCCCCACCTTTTCCGGAGTTGGTCGATGTGACGTCTCACGACCTGTCCATCTTCCAACTCGACGGTGTAGGATTTGGGGCCGGTTGTGCTGGCAATCTTCCCTTTCAGTCACTTAGGAGAGCCATTGAAATTCAGTGCGAAAACTGAATTTCCTTTGCTGAAGGCGCGAAGCGGCCGGCTGGCGGTTGCGGTCACTTCCGGGCTGTATTGGGGGTGCAGCCGGTCCAAGGGTGACCTCAACCTTCTGCCCATGAGGAGTTCGGCCGGGCTCTTGTGGGTGGTGGCATGCGGCGTGATGTGCTGGGTGAGGAGGAAGTTGTCGATGCGTTCTTGCCAGTCTCCCGGGCCCATCCTGGTGAGGGCTTCTTTTGTGAGCCGGACCATCCGTTCCGCTTGTCCGTTTCCGGCCGGCCTGTATGGAGCGGAGAGGGCATGGCGGATGCCCAGTCCTGCCAGGAAGGACTCCATGGCCAGGGATGTGAGCTGGGGGCCGTTGTCCGAGAACAGCACGTCCGATAGTCCGTGTGTGGCAAACAGGCGGCGCAGGGCTCGGATCGTCGCTTCTGTTGTGGTAGATGCCATGGGTACCACCTCGAGCCACTTGGAGAAGGCATCTACCACGATGAGGAGGTGTCGCCCCTGCATCGGGCCCGCGAAGTCGATGTGGACCCTCGACCAGGGGTTGCTGGGGGTCTCCCAGTTCGTGACTTCGGATTGCGGTGGCGCGGGGCGGACTTCTTGGCACGGGTCACATCTGGAGACCCATTGTTCGATGTCTCTGTCCAGTGAGGGCCACCAGACGTAACTCCGTGCCAGGGCCTTCATGCGTACGATGCCCGGGTGCCCGTTGTGCAGTGTCTCTAGCGTCCGCCGTTGCAGAGTGCTTGGAATCAGCACCCTGTCTCCCCATAGCAGACAGCCCTTTATGGTGGACAGCTCCTTCTGTTTCCTGGTGAACGGGCTGAACCTCTCTTCCGTCTGTTCCGATGGCCACCCCCTGAGGATCCAGGACCTTACTTGGCGGAGGGTGGGGTCTCTCTGGGTGTGTGCGGCCACATCTGCGGAGGAGACTGGACAGCTGGCGTCGTCATCTATGTGGAATAGATGGAGCGTGGGGGCTGGGTCTTCCACCGGGTTCTTCGATGGGCATCTACTGAGTGCGTCGGCATTTCCTATGGCTGTGCCTGGCTGGTGCACGAGCCTATAGGAGTAGCCGGCCAGGAAGATGGCCCATCTCGTCATCCGCGGGGACATGAAGGTTGGGGTGGGTTGGTCGCCTGCGAGTAGTCCCAGGAGTGGCTTGTGGTCGGTGACTATGGTGAAACGTCTTCCGTACAGGTATTCGTGGAAGCGCTTCACTCCTGCCATGATTGCCAGGGCTTCTTTGTCCAGCTGACTGTAGTTCCGCTCTGCGCCGGACATGGTTTTCGAGAAGTAGGCGATGGGGGCTTCCGTGCCGTTGGGCAGCTCGTGGCTGAGAACTGCCCCCACCCCGTATGGCGACGCGTCGCAGGTCAGCTTGATGGGGAGCGTCTCGCTGTATTGGATGAGGACGCTTTTGGACGTCAATAATCCTTTGATGGCCCGGAACGCTGCTTCCTCTTCCTGGCCCCACTTCCAGGACGCCGATTTCCCCAGCAGGCGGTGGAGTGGCTCAGCAACTGTGGCTTTCTGTTTTAAGAAGATGGCGTAAAAGTTGAGCAACCCAAGGAAAGCCTGAAGCTCCGTTTTGTTTTTTGGGCTCGGCGCTTCATGGATTGCTTCCACTTTTGATTTGGTGGGGTGGATGCCCGTGCTATCAATGAGATAGCCCAGGAACTCGACTTCCTGTACTCCTATGATGCACTTGTCCCGCCTGACTCTCAAACCCTTGGCCTTGAACCGCTGCAGGACAAGCCTGAGCCTTTCAAGGAGTTGGGCTCTTGAGTCCCCGGAGATGAGCACATCGTCGAAGTAAGGCACCACCCCTGGAACGCCTTGGAGCAGGCGTTCCATCATGGATTGGAAGATGCCGGGGGCAGCGCTGACTCCAAATTGGAGGCGGTTGCATTTGAATGCCCCCCTGTGCGTGACAATTGTTTGTGCCTCCGCCATTTTTTCATCCACTGGCAATTGCTGGTAAGCCTGGGCCAGGTCCAGTTTAGCGAATATTGAGCCAGATCCCAGGGAATGCAGCAGGTGTTGCACTACTGGGACTGGGTATGCGCTCTGTGCCAACGCCTTGTTGATGGTACAACGGTAGTCGGCGCAGATGCGCACAGACCCATCATGCTTCAGTGGGGTCACAATGGGGGTCTCCCATGAGGCATGATCGATCGGTTCCAGGACGCCCTGGGCGATCAGCTTATCCAGCTGTTTGTCTACTTTAGGCCGCAGGGCGAATGGGACTCGGCGGGGCTTGAGCCTAATTGGGGTGACTCCCTTATCCAGATTGAAAGAGATTGGCCTCCCCACAAATTTCCCCAGCTTACCATCGAAGACTTCCTTGAACTCTTCGATGAGGTTGTCGAGTTCGTCCCTGCAAATTTGGTTGATGCCTTCGATTGAAAGCCCCAGCGGCTTGAACCACTCCACTCCTAGCAGGTTCGGTCGGCTGTCCTTTACGACGGTGATGGGGAGCTTGCCTTCGAACTGCTTGTAGGTGACTCGGATGTTGGCTCTTCCTAACACTCCGATGGGGTTTCCCCCAAAGTCAACGAGCTTGGAGTGTAGTGGCTTCAGCTCTCGCTTGGTGATGCTGGGTTGCAGGCGCTTCAACTGCTGCCAGTCCATGATGGAGTAGACCGAGCCCGAGTCTACCTCCATTTTGCAGGGTGCTCCCTCCACGTGGATGGTCACGTGGAACTTGGTGGCATTGTCTGAGGTCGTGTGTGCGATGGTCGTCTGGTGGACCGCTCCGCTCCGGGGGAATTCGTCGTCTCTGCGTCTGGAAGGGCCAGAGGACCGTTTGGATGATCTCTGGTAATCCTTCCGATTCTCGCGGGGACGGTGGCTGGAGGGCTCTGGGGCTGGTTCCTCAGCTCTGCAAGCTTCGGCGATGTGACCCCTTCTGTTGCAGCGTCGGCAGGTCGCATCTCTCCACTTGCAGGTTGCTCTGGCATGGTCCCCTCTGCAGCTGGCGCAGCGCTCCCCCTTGTAGTTCCGTTGGGCGGTTTCCCGCCTTGGGGGTCTGGATACCTTGTGGACAGTGGATTCTCCCTCTGATTCGGATCCAGCTGTGGAATCCTCTGTTGACGATTGCGCTGTGGAGCGAATCTTGTGGATTCCCTTTGCTCTGCTTACTGCGGCGGCTGCTTTCTCCGAGATTTCGGATGCGGTGGCTTCCTCCACCACATCCTTGAGCACGAGTTTCTTTCTGCTCAGGAATTTCTTTTGGAGGCCCCTGTCCCTCATGCCGAAAACCACGCGGTCAGCGATGGCGTTGTCCACGTGGTCAAACTCACAGCTGGCTGCGATCTGGCGTAGGGCGGCCACGAATTCTTTGATGGTCTCACCTTCCTTCTGATCCTTCTGATGGAAGGTGAAACGGTTCACCACTGGTGTTCCCGTTGGGGCATAGTGGTCTTCCAGGATCTGCAGCAGGTCTGCCCATGGCACTTCCTCGATGTCTCGTGGTGCTACGAGATCGATTGCCATGTCGAGGACTTCGGAACCGCAGTTGGCCAGGAAGATGCCCTTCTTTCGGTCATCGTCGGCGTCCCTGATGTTGTTGCCTCTCAGGTATTGCCGAAATTTGACCACGTAGGATTTCCACTTGTCCTTCCCTGGGCGGAAAGGAGCAAGGGCTGGCAAAGTGACTTCAGCGGATGCCATGCCTTTGGAAATGCCTACTGTGGTTCCAGGTGCCGGAGTCTTGGTCTTGTTGGCTTGGTGCCACGAGGTTCGTCTCTTCTCTCTAGTCCTTCGTCGCCAGTGTTAGATCGGCGCAGGAAAGGGAAAACGCGACCAGCTCGTTACATCAGTAAACTTTATTGAGTACAAGAACAGTAGCAAGACTGCCGTGCGCTGCCGGAGCTCTCCTTATATTCGCTCTGGCAGACGCACCGCCCCCTGACAGGGATTCAAACTTTCCCGCCCGGTGGCTGGCAGCCAATCCGGGCGGATGTCCTTATAAGGACATAACAATATATATATATACTATATGTATACTATAGCATACATGCTATAGTAAAATCAAGTTATCTTTTGTCCACAGCATTGTTATACCTATTAAATAAATTACTCAACTAAAACTTGAAATAAAATTAGTCCAAAAAGATTTGTTCTTGAAGATGCAATACTGACTTTTAATAATTGCAATTTTGTTTACAAGGAATTACAGACTGACCTTATTGGGTTATGCTCTGACCTGACCAGTCTGTGATTTCCCCCAATTCTTATTGAATGACAAAAAAGGATGCTTTTGTGTGGGAGACACTTCTTTGACACTCACAGCAAAACAACCTGATACCAGATAAGACTACTACCAAAATGTCGCATTCTCCCACTTCAAACAAATAGGCTTCTGATGGCAGAAAGGGACACAAGTATTTTAATGTTGATTCCACTGTAAATTCATCATTTATGCAGAACAGGGACCAGAAAATTTTTATTATTGTTTCTTTAGCAGAGCTAAAATAAAGTAACTTACCCAAATTTCCATATTCTTGGAAATTTATGCTTGTAGTTTCTTGCCTAGTTAGATGAAAATGATGTGATATTTGCTTTCATAGAGACAAATGTCATTTCACCTGTTCTCCAGGTTTCTTTAATCCATAGAGACAATCCATAGAGACAATCCCAGACAAAAACTCAGCAAATGTCATCCGGCTCTATAGATCGAAACTCTTTTAGAGAAACTAGGTGTACCCTGACCAAGAAGTATGGTCTAGTTTTACCAGTTTGCTCTTCATGTAAGTCTGGTGGAACTTTACTGTTGAAAATGAATCAGTCAAAACATATGTTGAATATTTCCACCTTTTCTTTGTTCCCAAAGAATATTCTTGCATGCTCACAAAGTAGGTGATGTTCTGTTTATTTGTTTTATTTTGAACCTGTCTGAAGAAATTCCTCATATTCATCCCAAACCTTAGTTCATTCTGAGTATTATTAGCTTTTCTTTGATCATCTCTTTGAGGGGGCGTGATGGCTCAGCAGTTGAAGATGTTGAGCTTGTAAAGCTGATGGCCCGGGCTCAGGACCCAAGTGCTGAGCTCCCATTTCTTGCCCCCCAAAATGGGATGAGCTCCCATTTCTTGCCCCAGCTCCTGGGGTTCAAAATAGCAGTTCAAAAGCACGCAATGCGAGTAGATTAAGAGGTACCACGCTGGTAGGAAGGTAACATCATTGAGTGCACATTCGGCATGTAGCCATGCTGACCACATGACCGCAGAAAATGTCTTCAGACAATGCTGGGTCCCTCGATCAATAAATGGAGATGAGCACTGCACTCCAGAGTTGGAAACAACTGGACAGGGAAACCTATATCTTTAATCAACTCTTTAGTTCTGGGCTATCTGTCCTTAAGAACCTATCCTTTTTTTTTTTTTTTTTGGTAGCCTCTACAGATATTCTTTTCAGATTTCCAGGATGCTGTTTGAACAACCAAAAGGGCTATTTTGCTGTTTCATGTCTAGAAATGTTGCAGTTATGTTTTCGGTAGCTATTTTTTTAAATGATTTTCCACCCTTCTTGAGCTCCTTTCTCAGGACGTCTCTTGACATGAAATACAACTGCCATTGCTCTGAGTTTCTTCAAATAGACTTTCTTGAATAGCAAGGTATATATTTGATTCAGTTTTAGATCCCTTAAACCTTAAACTTCCCTTACATGCTCACTTTCTCCCACATTCCTGTTATTTCTGCCCTAATGGCTCTATTGCTA
Organism: Arizona elegans; assembly: GCA_022577455.1. NCBI lineage: Eukaryota > Metazoa > Chordata > Lepidosauria > Squamata > Colubridae > Arizona > Arizona elegans. The sequence goes on along the minus strand of JAKOOJ010000006.1, from coordinate 21,995,299 downwards.
AGGGAGCCATTTTAATCTTCACTTTGCCCAGAGTTAGTATTTTTGTATTAATGCTATTAATACTGTGTCTTTTTTATCAGTTTCATATTGACTGTTTTATTTATTGTTGTACACCACTCAGAGTCCCTTTGAGGGAGATGGGAGGCTATATAAATTTGATAGAGATAGATAAATGATAGATAGATAGATAGATAGATAGATAGATAGATAGATAGACAGACAGACAGACAGACAGACAGACAGACAGACAGACAGATAGATGACAGATAAATAAATTATTTGTTATTTAGGTTTTAGCTATAATGGCAAATCAAAATAGCCGGCCATAAATAATATTAAAGAGAATCTGTAAAATCCCATTGAAATGAATGAGAATAGGCTAAAGCACCAGTTTTCCAAAAATGCGCTGGCATAGCTTCCATCCATTTCAACAGGTTTTTGTGCAATGGAATATTCCAGTTAATTTTCCTTTGAAGTAGTAGTAGCATAATTCTTTTGTACTTGAAATGTATTAAGCTAAAAGCAAGAACATGTTTATTCCTTCATGTAATTTGATATCCAATAATGTGCACCCATGCTTTAAAAAAGCTTCTGGATTGTGTAAGGCCAATATAAAATTATTCAATGTATGACTAGTTTAAGGATATGTAGTAACAGAATGCAAAAAGTTGTGTCAGTCTAAAATGTCAGCAAAAAAATGTCAGAATGCAAAAAGTTGTGTCAGCTCTCATAATATGTGACAATGCTTAATTGGCCATTTCACTCCAGATGTAAACTTAGAAGGAAGAACATTCAAATTGCATGGTGTAATTTTTTTTTCAAAATTGCACACAACCCCCAAAATATGCATAAAATCATAAAGTATTAAAATTGTATTTTAAGTGATTTTTAAAAGATATTACATGGAAACAATCTACTGAAAAACAGCAAGAGTTGCCTTAGCACCACCCACGCCTTTTGTTTGATAATTAGGGGCCAATAATGCTGGCAGGTACCTTGTAAATCTCAGGAATAATATTAAGAGCTTCAACATCACAGGACTTTATCCAGTAAGTGGGGCATTTTAATTGGTATAATTTAAATTCATAAAAAGCAAGTCACTGAGCAGCCTTTTAAACTCTACCAAAGCAATTGGAAGCTGAGGAAATATTATTATTAAGCACATATGATATCAAATAAAAGTGAGGCTTTGGCACTCTAAGTTCTATAACAATAATATTTTTATATGTGTATCTTGGTCTTCTTTCAAGTTGCTCAGGGCAGCATATGTGATTATTTATCTCCCTATCTCACCTTGATATTTCCCATTTGTTTGAGTTTTTTATTATTATTTATATTTATTAAGAATTTTTCCATAGAATAAAAGATAAATGAAAAGACAAAAAAGAATGACAGAAAAAAGTGCACAAAAGAAAAAAAAGAGGAAAAATGCTCACATTAATGAATATATAAATGAGTTCCAATAGTCTTTTCAACAGATAATTACAATTCTCATTTGTTCTGGGAGGTCCAAAATCAGCACATGATGATTTCTTGCTGTCTTCTAAATAGGAGATAAGGAGGATCAAGCCAGAGAACATAATACATTGCTGGGAAATATACCAAAAAATATGGAAACTCTTAAGAAATCCATAGGCCACAGTTCAGTGATAGAGACAGGCTTTGAGATAGACCCTTTATCTGAGAACGAATGAACTTGCCAGATCATAATATTCAATGAGTGATTCACACCAGCATTGGACATTTCCATAAGATCCAGCCAGCTTGGCTAAAGACAAAGCAGTAATCCCAAATGCTGGTTTTAAAACTTAGCTGTTTCCTTTGCCACCCTCTAATTTATTCTCACTATGATCCTGCTCCATAAAAAAAAGAAAGATGCCCACTCTTTAATTGAATCTTTTCTCTGAGTTACAAAGTTGTTTCCTGATCTACGCGGTCCTGCTTTCCAAATATTAATATGTCTTTAAAATAAGTCTAGCACCCTTTTTACTGGATTTTTTTAAAATCCGTCACTGCATGGACATGTCAGCAGATTAGATGAGGGTGGGCAAATTTGGCAGCCTTTTAGCACTATATTATCATAGAAATCATCTGATGAAACATATTTACAACTTGGAGATAAGCATTATCTTGTGGTAATACCTGCAGAACAAGGCTTCTGCTCCAAGGGTTAGAAGAATGTGATTAAAATGAAGACTGGGTAGAAATGTTGATTAGCATTTTTCAACAATTTACATGAATTTGAGAGGATTTTTGAGAGGAAACAATTTCAGTTTAATCCTCCTGGGTTAGGCAGTTCTTGCTCTTGTTTATTACAAAGTGGCTAAGACTGCCCTGTCTTTCACCCAACAATTATTAATCCATTGTCTGTAGCTTCTTTGTTTTCCTACTCTTCAATAAAGAAGAAAATTAGGAAGCAGGTTGATTAGAAAAATGGGAAAAGGAAGAGATTCAGAAGCATTCTGGGAATGATGAAAAGCCAATGCTTTTTTTTTTTTCAGAGAAATAAAACTTTGTGGGAACCAGAAGACAGATTTCAACCCAATATTTATTGAAATGGGGATGACTCTTGAGTTACCAACTGCAACAAAAGCATCCTCATAGGAAAAAGGTTATTTTCCTCAGATTGCTTGCACAACAAATATTTTTGAATACAAAAATTTATCATCAAATGTTGCATAATGAGGATTCTGTAGATACTCAGTAATAAGAGGATTTATGGGGAAAGCCTGATTCTACTCTAGTAATAGCAAACTAGTTTGTAAATATGTGCATGATCAGAATGAGCAAGAAATACATTCATCTTAGACACTGTAAACCAATGAGTTGGGTGCAGTTAGCCTCCTTTCCCAAATGAATCTACTCAGATAATCAATTCAAATTAAGACACAGAGCTTCTCTGGTAAACTGCTAGGTTATTAACCTTAATGATATTGGTACTTTCTCTTTGCCACAAGTAGCATCAAAGGGACAAGTTGTAAGCATGCTCCCTGCTGAGAAAAGTATTGATGTTTCTAATTAAACACCATAACCTTCAAATGGGCCAATGAAAAGCTTGAAAAAGGGCTAATTGTTATTTGCACTATAAGAATAAATGGCTTTTATGGAAAAGACTTTGGAGAATTAATCAGACTTTTTGCTTACCGAGCACCGGACGGACTTTCAAGGTTTCATGTTATTGAAAATTATTACAAGAATGTCACAAGGTCTTTCTGATCTTTGTTTAGAGGAAACCATGCTTTAAAAAGGACAACGAAACACCTTGTGTGTATGAATTTCATATATGGTATCAAGACCCCAATATTTGCACTGACACGTAGGTCTGGGTCTCACTAAGGAATATTTAGTATTACAGAATTATCAATCAGGCTATTGACTCCAATTCTCCTTCTGCCATATTTCTTCAGTCTCTTTGGTAGCAGTGTCCACCTTGAAATTATAACTTCCAAGATTTTCCTGAATATAAAAAAATAAAATCAGTCCTGGAAATAAATGCTAAAATTTCAGGGTGTATTCTTGCTAGCATGCTAATTATTTCCATAGAAATTTGTGCATCATTTTTTTCCTACATATCAAGTTGCTTTAAAAAAAAATTGGTGGAACAGCCAGGTTAACATTCTACTCTCATAGAGATATATGCTCATAGCAATTAGAAAGGCAATGGAATCGACAATGCATATTGCATTATATACATAGGTACCTTACAGTACCATGGGATCATTCACAAAAGCATTCATTAAAGAGAATCCAAATCAGAAAATGGCTGAAAGAACAATTGGAGTATCAACTCTGACATTTTATATAAAAGACTTGAAGTTTTCAGTAGTAATTTGTAGGCTGACCATGAGTTAAGTGTTACATTTTAACAAATGATCTATTTCTTTGGGTTTCCATTATAGTACTGGTTTCTTTGGCCATATTTGAAAAATACAAAAGTTAGGTTTTATTTTATAAGGGCCACTTTTCTGATATCTATCCAGACCTTTTGCTCATACCTAAATGAAGAACACAAATATTTATGCCTGCAAAACCAAGATCTATATTAAAATTTAGGTGAACATTGCTCAATGTGGGATCCTTTAGATTTCCTGGATATCAACCTTCCATTCCATATGTTCAAAAGCATGGAGTGAATTTATAGCATACTACATCTGGTAACCTTGAATTAAGCTTGCCTGAGTAATGGCTTCTAGATTTACTGGATGACAGTATTGCCAGCCTGCAGGGCAAAAATCTTTATTTTTGATGGGAATTTTGCTGCAGACAATTATAGCCTCAATCTACCTAAAGAATGCAAGGAAGTCTATTTTAAATGATACTTCTTACAAATGCATCCTTAAATACATGCTGAATACATATTTCATACTCAAAATATGAATATAGTTTTTATTTTTTTAGTTCTAAACTGTTGATAAGAAAACTTGTACTCAAACAACAGGGATTTTTTTCTTTTGCCATATTGCCAAAAACTGCAGTTTTTTGATGTTTTGATTCCTGGATTTGCCTTAATTTAAATAATCCAACCAATCAATAAGAACAGCCTTATTATATCAGATCCTCGGTGTCTTGTCAACTATTAAGATTTGCTTCAATTGTTCTGCTGAAACAAACTCATATAAACTTGACCATTATGATAGGGCTTACTTATTTCAGTGTTCTGTCCAGAACGTTTTCATAATACATTATAAAATCGAATTGATGTGTATCGAATTAAGGAAGGATTATTAGAATTTACTTTTTAATACACCAGGAAATGTGAAGAATTAACTGTAATGCGATGGTTAAGAAAAAGTTCAAGAAAAAGAACAAATTCAGATTTTGTTTCCAATATCTATGTTTGTGGTGAGAGGCTACCAAATTAGTCCTTGAAAGTTCAAGACCATATCAACCGAGCCTTAACTTTGTAGAATATTGTTTTCTAAGCCCATACATTTCCCAGCACCTGCCATGATCAACCCATTCACACATCAGTTCATTGATATTGAAATTCACAAACTTGTACAGTATATAGTTAATTAGTCTCAAGAGAAGAAGGGAGATTGCATGAACTACAATCGTGCCAATTTCCCATCCTCTCTGAAAAGATTCATGAAAAGTTTGTCTAAGAGGGTAAAATAAATGGCTGAACCTAGCCAACAGTTACTTATAAAGCCATTAGAATCAGTAAGACAGTTATCTGTGATTAATCAATATCGAATCAGTAGCAATTGTGGCAGGACATGAGCTGCTTTATACGATATTGATTTTCAATCCCCTTGAGACAAATATCTGTTTTATCTTTCTGTACTTTTAGAATCCCCTATCTTTTCAATACTTGGTTGTTGTAAATGACTAAAGAATTAATTCCAGACCAATGCTTTTTTTGTACATTCAGTTGTCCCTACTGTTTTTGATCTCGCAAACAACCTCTGCTCATATCTGATGCCATTTTGGATTTCAGTTTTTCATGACAATGAGAAATGGTTCTACAGTTGTAATTCCTTCTTCAGTTTTTGAAGTTGTCTCCTAATTTTAGACTATTGCATCAGACAAATATATATCTATTTATTTTGTCTTCTCAACTGCTGTAGTGACATATGAATCCCAAGACATATGGATCCTAAGACACATCCAATTTTGGTTGCCACAATATAAAATTGATGTTGGGACTCTAGAAAGAGTGCAGACAAGAACAACAAAGGTGATTAGGAGATTGGAGGCTAAAACATATAAAGAATGGTTGAAGGGAATTGTCTAGTTTAATGAAAAGAAGGATTAGGAGTGACATGATAGCAGTATTCCAACATCTAGGGGGTTGCCACACAGAAGAGGGAGTCAAGCTATTCTCCAAAGCACCAGAAGGCAAGACAAGAAACAATGGATGGAAACTAATCAAGGAGAGAACCAACCTAGAACCAAGGAGAAATTTCCTGAAAGTGAGAACAATTAACCAATAGAACAATTGCCTCCAGAGGTTGTAGATGCTCCAATACTGGAAGTTTTTAAGAAGAGTTTGGATAGCCATTTGTCTGAAGTGGTACAGGGCTTCCTGCATGAGTAGGGAGTTGGACTAGAAGACCTCCAAGATCCCTTTCAACTCTGTTATTCTGTTATTGTCAGAAAATGAATTTACCTCCTACTCTTCAGTCTTATAATTCAGGAAACCCCTTCTGCCTCTGAGAAAGGTTTTATATTAATCCCAGTTCTTGGGGATTTAAGAAATCACAAATTAGGTGTCCAATTTTGAATTGATTGTAATTTTACAGGCTGTGACCATGCACTATTCACTTCCATTATCATTTATTTTAATGGGAAAATACTGTTATTCCAAGATGGTATTTAAATATTAAAAGGCTCACATTTTATAAAGCAAATGAAACAAGTGTTTCAGGAGGCTGCTGTTGTTTTCCAAAATACAAATTTTGCAAATGTAAAAAATTATACAGTGTGGGCATCTTTTAAGTCATATGTTTATGACTAGATGATTGACTTCCTGACAAAAAAAAAGATAAATCAAACTGAATCAAAAAAATTTGGAAGATAAAGTAAGAAACATTTGAGTGGTTATACAACACAACCTTCATTAGAAATATACAGTAGTATGAACCAACAACTCAGTGATTAAGTGATGACTAAGTGAAACCAGGATTGTGCTTCTTACTTTGGCTTTCTTTTGCTTTACAGACCTGTGAAAGTCATAAATTTATTTATTTATTTTATTTATTTTTCATATTTGTATACTGCCCTACTCCCGAAGGACTCAGGGCGGTGAACAGCCATAATAAATACAAATACATATAGAAGTTAAAAACTATTAAGAAACAGATTAAGTAATTTAGGCTCAAAGATTAAGAACATCCAAATTTATCTAAAGAGGTTTAAAACCCAATTTAAAAGCCAGTTTAAAAGCCAATTAAAAAGGGAGAGTTAGGCCAGACCAGGTTGTTGGAATAGAAATGTTTTCAGGGCACGGCGGAATATGCGTAAGTCTTGGATGTTTCGTAACTCCGGGGGAAGCCCGTTCCAGATGGTAGGTGCCCCCACAGAAAAGGCTCTCCCCCTGGGGGCCATCAGTCGACATTGTTTGGCCAACGGCACCCTAAGGAGTCCCTCTCTATGGGAGCGAACTGGTCGGTGAGAGGCTATTGGTGGCAGGAGGCGGTCTCGTAAGTACCCTGGTCCTGAGCCATGAAGCACTCTAAAGATAGTAACCAAAACCTTGAAGCGCACCCGGAAGACCACTGGGAGCCAGTGCAGCTCGCGCAGGAGGGGGGTTACATGAGAGCGCCACATTGCTCCCATTACGACCCGCGCGGCCGCATTCTGGACCAGTTGGAGCCTTCGGGTGCTTCTCAAGGGGAGCCCCATATAGAGAGCATTACAATAATCCAGGCGTGAGGTGACAAGGGCGTGAGTGACCGTGCGTAACGAGTCCCAATCCAGAAAGGGATGCAACTGGCGAATCAGGCGAACCTGATAAAAAGTCCTCCTGGCTACGGCTGCCATATGCTCTTCAAAAGACAGCCATGAGTCCAGGAGGATGCCCAAGTTGCGAACCCCATCTGTGGGGGCCAACGACTCGCCCCCAATAGTCAGAGATGGCGCCAACTGACTATATCGGGACGACGGAAACCACAGCCACTCGGTCTTGGATGGGTTGAGTCTGAGTTTGTTCCTCCCCATCCAGATCCGTACGGCCTCCAGGCACCGGGACATCACCTCGAGGGCATCATTGGGGTGGTCTGGGGTGGAGATGTACAGCTGGGTATCATCAGCGTACTGATGGTACTTCACTCCAAAACCACGGATGATCTCACCCAGCGGCTTCACATAAATGTTGAATAGAAGGGGCGAGAGGACCGATCCTTGTGGCACCCCACATATAAGGGGCCTCGGAGTCGACCTCTGCCCCCCTGTCAACACAGACTGCGAGTGGTCAGAGAGAAAGGAGGAGAACCACTGTAGAACAGTGCCCCCCACCCCCAACCCTTCCAACCGGTGCAGCATGATATCATGATCGATGGTATCAAAAGCTGCTGAGAGGTCTAGTAGGACCAGGACAGAGGAGCAACCCCTGTCCCGAGCCCTCCAGAGATCATCAACCAATGTGACCAATGCTGTCTCTGTGCTGTACCCGGGCCTGAATCCCGACTGGAACGGATCTAGATAATTCGATTCATCCAGGTACTGAGGCAGTTGTCGTGCAACCACACTCTAAACAACCTTTGCAACAAAGCGAAGGTTGGAGACAGGACGATAATTTGCTAATACAGCTGGATCCAGGGAGGGCTTCTTGAGGAGGGGCCTCACCACCGCCTCTTTCAAGACGGTGGGAAAGATACCCCCACTCAAAGAAGCATTTATAATCTCCTGGAGCCAGCCTTGCGTCACCTCCCAGGAGGCCAGTACCAACCAGGATGGACACGGGTCCAATAAACATGTGGTCGCATTTATTATTATTTATTTATTATTTATTAATTTAATTTGTATACCGCCCTTCTCCCAGAGGGACTCAGGGCAGTGAACAGCCAAAATTAAAAAACATACAAATACAAAAGTTAAGATAATTAAAAGAATTAAATAATTGGCTACCCAATTTAAAACCCCAAATCCATAAAATTTAAAATCCCAATTAAAAACCATTTAGGCTAGGCCGGCTTGATGAAATAAAAACGTCTTCAGGGCTTTACGGAAGGTCCGGAGGTCCGGTATCAATCGTATTCCAAGAGGCAGCTCATCCCACAGGGTGGGTGCCCCCACAGAGAAGGCTCGCCCCCTGGGGGCCGCCAGCCGACATTGCCTGACCGACGGCACCCCGAGGAGGCCCTCTCTGTGAGAGCGTATTGGCCGGTGGGAGGTTATCGGTAGCAGCAGGCGGTCTCGCAAATACTCTGGCCCTAAGCCATGGAGCGCTTTAAAGATGAGAACCAACACCTTAAAGCGCACCCGGAAGACCACCGGGAGCCAATGCAGCTCATGCAGGAGAGGTGTTACATGGGAGCGCCACGTCGCTCCCATAATCACCCGCGCGGCCGCACTCTGCACCAGCTGGAGCCTCCTGGTGCTCCTCAGGGGGAGCCCCATGTAGAGAGCGTTACAGTAGTCCAGGCGTGATGTAACCAAGGCATGAGTGACTGTGCACAAGGAGTCCCGATCTAGAAAGGGGCACAACTGGCGTATCAGGCGAACCTGATAAAAAGCCCCCCTGGCCACGGCCGTCATATGCTCTTCTAAAGATAGCCGTGTGTCCAGGAGGACGCCCAAGTTGCAAGCCCCCTCTGTGGGGGTCAGTGACTCGCCCCCAATAGCCAGCGATGGCACCAGCTGGCTATACCGGGACGCCAGCATCCACAGCCACTCAGTCTTGGAAGGGTTGAGCCGAAGCCTGTTCCTCCCCATCCAGACCCGCACGGCCTCCAGACACTGGGACATCACTTCGAGGGCATCATTGGGGTGGTCTGGGGTGGAAATGTACAGCTGAGTGTCATCAGTGTACAGATGGCATCGCACCCCAAAACCACGGATGATCTCACCCAGCGGCTTCACATAAATGTTGAACAGGAGCGGTGAGAGGACCGACCCTTGCGGCACCCCGCAAGCAAGGCGCCTCGAGGTCGACCTCTGCCCCCTTGCCAACACAGACTGCGACCGGTCAGAGAGATAGGAGGAGAACCACCGCAGCACGGTGCCTCCCACCCCCAATCCCTCCAGCCGGCGCAGCATGATACCATGGTCGATGGTATCAAAAGCCGCTGAGAGGTCTAACAGGACCAGAACAGAGGAACAACCCCTGTCCCGAGCCCTCCAGAGATCATCCACCAATGCGACCAATGCCGTCTCCGTGCTGTACCCAGGCCTGAAGCTGGACTGGCATGGATCTAGATAGACGGTTTCATCCAGGAACTGTGGGAGCTGTCGCGCAACCACTCTCCACAACCTTCGCAACAAAGCGAAGCTTGGAGACCGGACGATAGTTTGCCAAAACGGCCAGGTCCAGAGAAGGCTTCTTGAGGAGGGGCCTCACCACCGCCTCTTTCAAGGCGGGAGGCAAGAAACCCTCTCTCAAAGCAGCATTTATAATCCTCTGGAGCCAGCCTCATGTTACCTCCCGGGTGGCCAGTACCAGCCAGGAGGGGCACGAGTCCAATAAACATGTGGTTGCGTTTAGCCTCCCCAGGATCCTGTCCATGTCCTCAAGAGTCACAGGGTTGAACTCATCCCAGGTAACATTCTCAAGACCAGCCTCAGTCTCCCCGCCGGGATCTACCCAGTCAGAGTCCAAGCCTTCCCGAATCTGAGCGATTTTATCGTGCAGATACTGTGCAAAATCCTCAGCCTGCCCTTGCAAGGGGTCTTCCCGCGCTCCCTGATGTAAGAGGGAGCGAGTCACCCTAAACAAGGCGGCTGGGCAGTTATCTGCCAATGCAATAAGAGCGGAAAAGTGGTTACGCTTTGCCGCTTTTATCGCCACTAGATAGGTCTTGATATGAGACCTAACTAGTGTTCGGTCGGATTCGGAGCGACTGGCCCTCCAACCACTCTCTAGGCGTCTTTTCCGGCGCTTCATCTCCCTCAGCTCCTCGGAAAACCAAGGGGCCGGGCAGGTTCGGCGTCGGGTCAGAGGCCGCAAAGGCACGACTCGGTCCAGAGCACCGGCGGCTGTCCTATCCCAGGCAGCCACCAGATCTTCAGCCGAGTCGTGAGCCAGAGTTTCAGGAACTGGCCCAAGCTCCCTCTGGAACCTATCAGGATCCATCAGGTGCCTGGGGCGGAACCACCTGGTCGGTTCCACCTCCCTGCAGTGGGGTGCAGCGGTCGAAAGGTCCAGTCTCAGGAGAGAATGGTCCGACCATGACAGGGGTTCAATAACTATATCCCCTATATCCAGACCACTCTGCCACTGACCAGAGATAAAAACCAAGTCCAGAGTGTGTCCTCCCACGTGAGTGGGGCCATGAATTAATTGTGTCAGGTCCATGGCTGTCATGGAAGCCATAAACTCCCGAGCCATCCCAGACGCCTCACCGGTAGATGGCAGGTTGAAATCCCCCATAACCAAAAGTCTGGGGGTATCAACCGCCACCCCAGCAATAACCTTGAGAAGCTCGGGCAGGGCCGCTGTCACGTGGCAGGGAGCCAGGTATGCGATCAGCAGGCCCACCTACATCCCATGGCCCCACTTCATCAGGAGAGACTCACATCCGGCTATCTGAGGTACAGTGGCCTCCCTCGGATCAAGACCTTCCTTTATAACGACCGCCACCCCCCCACCCCTGCCCTGGGCCCTTGGCTGATGGAATGCGCGGAAACCTGGTGGGCACATCTCTACGAGGGGGACCCCCCCCCTCTTGGCCCTTTAGTCTGTTCAGTATCCTGTCCACGCTTTCGGGAGTCACAGGATCAAACTCTTCCCAAATAATATTCTCAGGACCTGCCTTCCCGAATCTGAGCAATTTTGTCATACAGATATTGTACAAAATCCTCAGCTCTACCCTCCAAGGGGTCTTCCCGCGTCTCTTGATGGAGCAGAGAGCGGGTCACCCTAAACAGGGTGGCTGGGCGATTATCTGATGACGCAATAAGAGTAGAAAAGTAGTTACTCTTCTCTACTCTTATCGCCACTAGGTAATTCTTAATATGAGATCTTACCAGTGTTCAAATGTGAGGATTGGTCATAAAATTACTTTTTTATCATCCTCATAAATGAGAACAGTTGATCAACCAGGCAATCACTAAAAGAGGACTACATGTATACTGTTTTTATGCTCATATGGAGTTTAATCAGCCTGTGGCATTGGATGTAAGGGTGATATGCAGGAGTGAAATGCTCCCAGTTTGGACTGGATCAGGCGATTCAGTAGTGATGGCGGCAGGTAGTTCAGAGAACCGGCAGCAAAAATCCCTGGCCTCCCCGCTCATGCCCACCCAATTGCCCGGTCGCCTGCTTGCCCACTTGGTCATTTGTTGCTTCTTTCAGGCTTGCTCATTTTTCCCACCACTTGGTGCTTCCACTTCCACCATTCACTTTTCCTGCCACTTGGCGCTTCCGCTTCCACCATTCACTTTTCCCGCCACTTGGCGCTTCCGCTTCCGCCATTCGCTTTTCCCACCACTTGGTGCTTCCACTTCCACCATTCACTTTTCCCACCACTTGGTGCTTCCACTTCCACCATTCACTTTTCCCGCCACTTGGCGCTTCCACTTCCACCATTCACTTTTCCCGCCATTCGGCGCTTCCGGCCCACCCACCCCACCCCTGGCCTATATAAGTTCCTCTTTCTACGTGGCCCAGCTACCTCTCCCAGAAGTTCATCTGGCTGCTCGGACCTCTCCTCACCTCGCCTAGCTTCTCCTCACCTCACTCGGATGCCTTGCTGATTGCTGCTCACTCAAAAAGGTAAGCATTGCCAGTTGCGACCTAGCATGCCCCCCCCCCCCCAATCCCTGGGCTCACGTAGTTCATGCAGTTGCTGGGATCATTTGCGGGCCTCGTGCTACCCCCTGGTCCCTGGATCCCCATGCTTGCCTGCCTGGCCTGGCTAAGCTGTCTAGCTAACCATCCACCTTCCCCTCCCCCCCAGCCTCCAGCTTGCTTACCTTCACTCTTTGGACCAAATCCCGAGCCGCTGGTCGCAACACCTACCTTGCTTTGCTTGCTGCAATCCCTGCAATCGATTGCATCAGCAAGCAACTGAATCTGCCTGCCTGCAATCAAACTCATCGGTGAGCAACTCAATCTGTCTGCCTTGTCCCTTCAATTGGGTAAGTAACTGGGGGTTTTTTTCCCTTTGGGAGCTTTAAAAAAATAGTTAATTGGGGGGTTTTTTAGGAGTATTTTTTTAGACATAGCCATTTAAAGATTAGGAAGTTTTAAATTTAACTGCTTTTATCTAAAAATAAAAATAAAATAATAAAATAAAATATTTGTGCAGCTTTCTGAGATTTGTGGTGTTTCACTCTAACTACACAAACACACAATCTCATAAAGCTGTATGTGGCATTTTGTGTGGAAAAAGTGTGAAAGTTGTTTTTTGGGCTTTTTGTGGCTGTGTGAGGTTCCTGCTTGTTGCAGGGGCCATTTTGGGTCAAGCGCAACTGCTTTTACATTGTGGGTGAGTCAGTTGTATTGTGTTACTGGTATAGATGCTATAGTGATACTGATATGTCTATAGCATCTATCATCCCATTGATCACCAGGATGGTAGAAATGGACAATGATATCAGTTAGAAGTGTCAAAGACTATTCTATGTGATAGCTATGGTTCCCTTTTACAATCTCCAGACAATCTCAACCACTTGACATTCAACTACTTGAATATCTTTTGAATAAAATATATACTTCAAACATTATTCAGATTCAAGCAACATATCTAGCCACAACATTACCTCTGCAAAGAATAAGGGATACTATTGAATCATTAGATTAGATAAGGCTCCTTTTCTTTATTGGATGGTAGTATATTTCCAATATACTGTTATAAGAATAAAGTTATTTATTTACTTGCATCTATGTTGCTAGAAGTCAACCAGGATGTTTTTTCTTATCAACCTCTTCCTTTGAAAGTGACTTTAACTGATAACAATTGTCAGAAATCTGACATGAACTATTTTTTGGCTTTTGCACAATCCAATTATTTTTTTTAAAATCTGTGATGGTCTCCTAACATCCAAATGTAATGGAAATCTCTAGTTGATTCACCATCACAAGGACTACGATTCCTGCTCTTTTCTTCAATTCTCATTCATGCACCAATTGCATCATTCATACCATCAAATCATAGCTTATCATTATTACTTTACTTAGTGATTGTTCAGTTACAGGTTACACATATAATGAAAAATCAGACTTGCAACCCAGAATTCCCTGACTAATTGTTCACACACATGACACCTTAAAATAGGAGATGCAGACAGATAATCACTGCCTACTGATTTTCATGTGGCAGATTGTCTTCTGAACTAGCAGTTAATTCTCTTTAGGTGCCAGCTCCTGAGCAGCATGAGTGAATGGATTTTTACTGTTTTATTTTGTTGCCCAGACCTGTATGTTTTTCAGATTTATTCAGATGAGGAAGATCACTTAGTAGTGTATAAAGTGGGATATTTTATATATACATGTATATTTAATTGTTGGACAAGTCTCTGCATCTTTCTTGGTGAGAAGTTGCATCCTTTCTGGGAGAAAAGGTGACTCGTCTACGGTCACCCAGCTGGCTTTATACCCACAGTGGGATTAGAACTCACAATCTGATTTCTAACCTGATACCTTAATCACTACACCAAATACAGGCATTACAATATAGACATTTTAACATATACATATATATAATTGCTTTCTTTAAAATATCGCTGGTTACAGCAAACCTCCTTTCCATGCTGAAGGCAACTGGCAGATGACCTAAATGTGTTTAACTGTAGGTTTGAGAGGTAACCACTGTCAACTATTGTCACCATTTCCATCTCAGATACAGTTAAGCCTCCTAAAACTGACCCCATCCCTTTGGGCCCTCCACCTCTGGTGATCACAGAAAAAGATGTGCAAGATCTATTTCAGAGACAAAAGCCTGGAAAAGCACCAGGCCCAGATAAGGTAACTTCCTCCTTGCTTGAAAGCTTGTGCTGACCAACTGGCCCCCATCTTAACCAGCATGTTTAATAAATTACTAGCGATGTGTTATGTTCCTTCTTGCTTCAAACACTTTACTATAATCCCAGTGCAGAAGGAACCCTCCATCAAGGATCTGATGTGCACCGGCCAGCTCAGTTCCGCAGCTCCAGTTTCATTCGGCACGCAAGCGCTCCATTTTTGGCACTCGGTGCCGAAAAGGTTAGCCATCACTGGTATAAGACATTGCACACCAAAACAATTAGACACAAGGACAGTTTTTCCTCCAATGCCATCTCTCTGCTAAACTAATTCCCACAACACTGTCGAAATACCTAACAGGGCTGTATTACTATTATCCTTCTCATCTTTCCTATTACCTATTCCTTTAATAGGTAAACCCCCTTTAAATTCTTTGTCCAAATTCCTCTCAAGCTTTCTTTAAAGAATTTTGCCTTGAACTGTGATTTTAAGGTTGAAATTTCCAACATTTTCCTTTATTCAAATCATTATTAAAAGCTTATGTAAATAAGCTACTACAATTTTTAACACAGTCTGTCTTATGAGAATCAAGCACATATATCAAGGAAAATTTAAAATGCAGCTGCATCTAATCATTTTTTCTCATTCACAAACATATTGCACTTGTCACAATTCATTTACCTACAGAAGGTATACCAAGAGGATATGATATATTTATTTATTTATCTGGATTTAAAAACATCTGTCTCTGAACCATTCTAGGTGCTTATACTACAGTAAGGTTTGTGAAGCAAATGACTTTGCAAATACTAATGTAACCTAAAATATAATGCCCTAAGTAGTATGTAGATTTATATTACTATTATTAAATTACATTAGGACTAGCACATTTTTCAGAGATTGTTAGGTGATGGGAGACAAATACAAAAACATTATCTGTATTTTTACATCCTATATCTACTTACTTAATCTACAGAACCTCCTTTATGGACCACCAATAACTCAGGTTGGAAACTGATGCTTCAGGCCAGGGGTCCCCAACCTCTGGACTGCAGACCAGCAACTGTCTGTAGACTGCCAAGAACCAGGCTGTGCAAATGATCAAAGCTCCATCCATACACATGCAAGATGCAGGCAGTACACGAAACAACATGCGCCCCCCGCCCCCCTGACAGTCTGCAGAAAAACCACCCTTCACAAAACCAGTCCCTCACATCCAAAATATTCAACAGTTGTAGCCTGATCCATCATTTGTTTACTCAGAAGTAAACCATAAATGAATTTAATTCCAAGTCAGGATATATATAGCTTACAGCAGTGGTGAAATGTAAAATTTGTTACTACTGGTTCTGTGGGCGTGGCTTGGTGGAAGGGGGGGTAATATGACTGAGTGGGCGTGGCCAACTTTTTTTTTTTTACTTTTAAAACCATTTTTTCTACAACCTCTTCGGCTGAAGAGGTTGTTTAAAAAAATGCTTTTAAAGCCTCTGACAATCCCAGCTGAGTTGCCTGATCGGCAGAGGCTTTCTTTTTTTTTTTTTAAGCCTCTGATGATCTCAGCTGAGCCGTGCAGTCATCAGAGGCTTTTTTTTTTCACTTTTAAAAGCATTTTTTTTGGTCAAAGAGGTTGTAGAAAAAATGCTTTTAAAGATTTAAAAAAAAGCCTCTGATGATTGCGTGGCTCAGCTGGGCAATGGGGGGGCAGGGATTTTTGCTACCGGTTCTCTGAACCACCCGCCTCCATTGCTACCGAATCGGGCGATCCGATCAGAACTGGGAGCATTTCCCCCCTGGCTTACAGCCCCACTAAAAGCTAGACATTCTAAATCTATCAATCTAATAATTGCTTTGTAGGAGTCAAATGAAAAAGCTGCCAGCCTCTCATCTCTGCCCATAATTAGTTGATGAAATCAGAAACTGAAGTAGTTCTTGCTGTGAAATATCACATGTATAATTCAATTGTATTCTTTATACTAAGCGGCACCATTTTAGGGCAATGTTCAAAAGCTGATTAACTGAATTTCAAAGAATGATAACTTGTGCTGATACTATTTCTGAAAAGTACAGGATAAAATCTTCAAATAGTTACTACTACTCTAGTGTTAGGAAAGCTTATCCAAGAATTACATTAGTACCTTTATCCATATATTATATTTGGGAAGAAGCTACCAATTTGTACATTGATTATTTCATTCGAAAACCAATAGAATGCAATGTTCCTGTTGAAGTTGAAAGTTGAAGTTTTACAAACAGGCCTAACTACTGAAGGAGAATTGATGGTCATAGGCTCTGAAGTTTTGCCAAGGGCTCTGAGGAAAAGAACTATGTAAATTGTGTTGGATATCTTCATATCAGATCAGTGGTGGGATTCAAAAAAATTTATTACCAGTTCTGTGGGCGTGGCATGGCTTGGTGGGTATGGCTTGGTGGGTGTGGCAGGGGAAGGATACTGTAAAATCTCCATTCCCACCCCACTCCAGGGGAAGGTTACTGCAAAATCCCCATTTCTTCCCCATCAGCTGGGACTCAGGAGGCAGAGAATAGATGCAGCGGGGGGGGGGGGGGGGGGGGGCAATCAGAGGTGGTATTTACCGGTTCTCTGAACTACTCAAAATTTCAGCTACCGGTTCTCCAGAACTGGTCAGAACCTGCTGAATATCACCTCTGGTGCAGATCCATATTCCTAACAAATACTATGTTACAATATATATCTCCTACTTTCACATTTATCTTTTCAGATCCAAACCTTCCATTAAATTATTCTAAAAAAATTCTCTTCTTTACTCAACGGTAAATAAAAAAATGCATCCCTAATTGCTCAGAGATCCTTTCATCCATTCTTACTTCATTTTTTATTAGGACAAGTCTTGGCAATGAAAGCAGATGGCAGGAATTGGCTCTGGCAAGTCCTGGCAGAAATAAAACCCTTCTATTCCTGTCATCTTCCTCCTTTTTCTGTAAGAATGTCATGTACAAATGCAATCTGTCACATGCCATACTTAGCAGTCTGGTACAAGAGTAAGTTGTAAGATCAAAATCTTAGACGCTCCATTCTTCAGGGCAAAGACTTGAATCTGAGTCACTCAGCCAAACATTATCTTCTTTATGCTTGCTGGATCCTTCCTTCAGACAGCCTATAGCGGTGTAATAACTGCCAAATGCTAGCTATGCCTACGTCAGAAAATCTATCACAGGCAAATTGAATATGTAATTTATTTTGATGTTTTGCCCCTCAGCTTTGTAAATACATAAGAAGTTCAGATTCAGACAGCAGAGGGCTTTCATGGGAAGGAGGAAAAATGCTGGCTGGGGAATTCTGGGAGTTGAAGTCCTCCAGGCTTAAAGTTGCCAAAGTTGGAGATCCCTAGTCTAGGTAGCCATGAAAACTAATAAATAGGTGGCTTATCCACAATAATGACTGATAGTGAAGTTTTTAGATATCTACTTTTATTTTGCCACTTGTATTAAACAGAATGATTTATTTGTGTGGAAGGCAGTTGTGCTGGAAGGGAGGGAGGGAGGGAGGGAGGGTAGGTAGGTAGGTAGGTCAAGCCTTATGCATGTTTACTCTAAAGTAATTCATTATATTAAAAGAGGTGTGTTCCCAGGCAAATGTGCATAGGATTGCTGCCTTAGATAAAGAAACAGATGGGGCTCTATTACAACCCACCTGCTGTCATCATCTTATGAGATGTCATAAACTAAAAATAAGGAAGAAAAATCATAAAAATTGCCCATAAAATGTCAAGGGATCCAATTTTTCCATCCCATCTTGGAATCAGGACAGATAGTCAACTCAGTCCTCCTATTTTACCCTCTGGAGAAAATATCCAAATGTCAAAGATTTAGCAAAAAGGCTAAATAAAATTCTTTTTCATTAGCCTTCCTCCACTGGGTGATATTTCCACCCCAAACTCATCATCCCCAATTGAACCTGTGACAATGAGAGACTACTAAATGTGCTTTCATTTCTTCAAATCTGATAAATGCAACAGTTCCTGCCTTTTCTTTGCCTTCCTGTGCAAGCTATGGTTGCTATAACAACATCTGATGCAGATTGGCTGCATAGAGGAGTAGGCCGTATCATGCCCTTAGTTGCAGAAACAACAGTGAGAGTAACTTCAATTAAGTGCAGGACATGACAATGATAAATACAGACAAGCAGAAGTGGAATTAATATTGCCTTTTCTTACGCAATCTCTTCTCCCTCTCTCTCCCTTTCTTGTCAAGGACAATGTGTTTTTCCTTTCTGCGTCTGACTAAGCTAATAATGTAGTGGAATAATCAGGCTTAATGACAGTTTGAATTACAAAGGAATTATGTATTTTACATAAAATGTTATTCACTTAAATGTTGAAGAGGAGTTAATGTACAAAAGTAAGAGTCCAAGAATTAAGTGAGACTGAATAGTGGGTACTTAGGCACTTTTGATAGCCACAGAGGATGGCCCAAAAACTAGTTAAGCTCCAAAAATTACACACAAACCCAATGTACACACATAACTTAATGTCTTCAAACACTGCCTAGGTTCTGGGATTCATCAAGTATTATCTGTGTCCCTTCAAGAATTTGAAAAAATAGCAACATTCCTAAATATATTCTGCCACTGGAAGATTGTAAGGTAAACAGTTTTTTTTTTTCTAATTGTAAAATGATTTTATTGAGGAATTCTTCCAGATGAAATATGAAAGCATGCTTGCACCTGGTTTTGTGCAAGACGAAATACTAGGGGAAAAAAACTACATAGATTGCTATTGCCAATAAGGCATGCCTTGCCAAAATGACAAAAGATTACAAACTGTACATGATCTCTATATACAACAAACAACACAATTCTATTCCACACATTAGGACAATGAGAATTGGATACTAGAGCCAATTTGATGTAGTGATTGTTATGTTGGTTAGAAACCAGAAGACTGTGAGTTCTAGTCCTATTTTAGGCACAAAGCCAGATGGTTGATTTTGGGCTAGTCACTTTCTAGCAGCTTTAGAAAGGAGGCAAGGGCAAAATACTTTTGAAAAACATTGCCAAAAAAACTGCAGGGATTTGTCCAGACAGTCTCTGAGAATTGGACATGAGTTTTGAAAAATATTCCCAGCATCATAAATTGTGTAAAATTCTACTTTATACACTGGAGTGAACCATCCTTAAAGTTCTAACTCACAACTAAGAGTCTAAATTTTAAGATTAGGTCATTGATTCAACATATTCACATATAAAAAATATAATCCAGACTAAACTGGGAAGATTCCACAGAGCTTTTTCCCATACTCTGAACTCTTTAACTGCCACACTCAGCTTTGGTTATTTATTTTTTTTTCAGTGATCTTATCTGCCGCTTTAAATTTTGAACTGCATTATTTTTTAAATGATTTCTTTGGAATGATGAAATGAGTAAAGTTTGGTCAGATATCACATTTGTTTCCATATCATGGAGTGAGAGTTTCACTTGCAACAAGGGCAACCGCTGTTGAGTTGTTCTTAGGCCATCAGTTGACCTTAATCAGATCCTATCTCTTGACACCAGCTACTTCAGATTGTTTTATATTTCAGATTTCTCTTTTCTTTAGCTTTATTCCAGTAAGATTTTAGGGAACATTCCCAACTAAATGCCCTTCTTATCTTTCCACACAAAATTAAATTCTACTAATGAGAGAGTTCCTTTGAAAAGTATCATGCAGTCCTTGAGTAGGTAGAGTTTCTAGGGCATCTGTTCTGACTAGGCTATAGAAATAATCACTACGGAAAATTTGTGATACAAGCTGTCCTTATCTGTACTATTTGTATTGGTTAATCAAAGCCACAACACCATTTCAGTAGCCCTCTAGGATAAGAATAAAGCCTATGCAGACTGGCAGAACAATCTGTGATCTATCACTAAGAAAGACAAGTTTAAGCACCTGCAGTCCAAAATACAAATGGAATTACGAGAAATCCAGGATAAGCAGTGGCAGAAGAAGGATGAGCAGGTGGAACACTATGCAGACATGCATGCCATCAGAGAGTTTTTCAGTGCCATAAAATCAGTTTTTGGTCTTTCTAAATCAGAATGCTCCCACTTGCTATTATCTGATGGGTCAAATCTGTTCAAAGTCAAGACAGGCTGAAAATCCGCTGGGATGAACACTTTTCCAACCTACTCAATAAGCTTTCCACAGTTGATATCTTACAGCAGATTCATCAGCTGCCTTGGTTGCTTTAAACCTTCCACCCCCTACTAATGAGATCAAGAAAGTGATGTCACAGATAAATAAAGTAACAGGGCAGTGTAGAAATCTACAAAGATCCAAACACATTGCAGCTGTTCCAAGATGTCTTGGAAGATATTGGCCCACAGACTCTATAAAACTAGGAACACAAATCAGATTGCAGAAATTACAGACATATCATATTGCTATCCACTGCAGACCTTTGCCCACATTTTCTTGAATAGACTTATCACTGTCTTGAAAAGAGGCATAGTGTGGTTTCTGGACAAAACAGAGCAAAGCAGATATGATGTTCACTGTGAGTCAAGTCCAGGAGAAGTGCATAGGACAGAACAAATCTCTTTACACTATCTTCATTGACCCAACAAAAGCATTTGACATTGTAAATAGAGAGACTCTCTGGATCATCCTAAGACATTATGGATCCCCAAAGAAATTGCTTTAGCTACTCCATGACAGAATGATAGGACAGGTTATTTACAACATTAATACGTTGACAGCTTCATTTGCCATTTCCAATGGGGTAAAACGGTTGTGTGCTAGCCCTAGACTTACTCAGTCTGTTCTTCGCTTGCATGTTGTCTCAGCTGCCCAAGGTCTGAAGGAGGAAGTGTACTGAGGTACCAATTAGATGGCTCTCTTTGACTTTCACCACTTTCACACCCAAACAAAGTGCCCCCATCAGTCATTCAGGAAACCCTCTTTGCTGATTAATGTGTGCTCCTGGCATCCTGAAGACAGTGAACAAATTCTCAGATGCTGCTCTGCTCTTTGACCTATCAGTCTGAAAAAGACTAAAGTACTTTACCAGCCCATGCCAAATACAAAATTTGGAGAACCAAAAATCACTGTCACAACATCCAGTGACAAATGTAAACAGCTTCAAAAACTTGGCTAGTGTTATCTCAAGCAATGGATCTTTGGACAACAAAATTGATTCCAGAGTCAGAAGGCAAGCGCTGTGGTATGACGTCTTCACCAGCTTTGAAGACTGATGTTGCCAAAAACTCATAGAAAACTGTGAGCAGCATCACAAAATAACATTCATAATTATTATAACAATGGACTTTCAGTGACCCCATTGTGCTAGATTCTCTGCTACCATAAAGACTGCAGCAACACATGTCTTCTTCAAACCTGAAGGACTACCACATTTCTGTACAATTGGGTATTATAGGTATTGTACACAGTGATGGGATTCAAGTAATTTAACAATCGGTTCTCTGCCCTAATGATTTCTTCCAACAACCACTTTGCCAAACTGCTCAGAAAGTTAACAACCAGTTCTCCTGAAGTGGTGCGAACTTGCTGAATCCCACCACTGATTGTACACAACATTGGGGTTGTGTAGCTCTAGCATAAAATAGTGCTTCTGTTTGATAAGATTTCAAATTTTATCATTGCAGGCAATTCTGTAGTAGAGACCTACTCCAGAAATGTCAGATGGTTCTGAAGCATTTCATACTCATGTGAAGTGTTTACAAACTTAATTTAATTGTTAAGATTTCTACCCTATTTTCCTTCCAATAATTCAAGGTAGCATATATGGAATGTCTTTTCAATATTTTCCCATAACAGCAATCCTGTTGAGCTGAGGAGTAAGCCAAATTCACGTAATGAGTTTATATAGCTAGATGTAGAACTGATAGTGTTGACATAATATAGATCCTTTTGATATAACAATAGCATCTTTGGGGATTTGGGAAGCATGTCTTTGTTGTTGTTGTTGTTATCCAGAAATTGGTGTTGCTCCTATCCTTAGGGTATTGCAGAAGGCCTTGAAAACCCAGTTGTTCTCCCAGGTGTTGGGATGTGATGGATGTGGTCCTTTTGCTAAATTGCTTTTTGTTTGTTGTTTTTATTCAGATCATATTGTCCAAATGGATGTTTGTTTATTTTTTCTTTTTATGACCCTCTAATTCCTTACTTCAGGGTGGAGTCAGGGCAAGTTAATGGAGCTGAGCATTTACTGGCCAGATACCCTTCCTGACACTTATGCAGAAGTCACAATATATGTTTTCCCTTTACGCCCTGATAGAGAAACATCTGTTGCTGCCTAGGCTTAAACTCTCAACTTTCTGAATGGGCGGCAAACATCTTCACCTCTAGACCATTGTACTCCTCTTTTTTTAAAATATATATATATATATATATATATTCTGTTATATTTTGCATATTGTCTTTGTTTTAAATATGGGCCACTCAGAGTTGCTTTGGAGTTGAGCAGCATCTAAAATCTAATGAAATAAACAAGTAGCCTCCTCACCACTTCACACAAGCATTGTAAGTAAGCAGTTGAGAAAATCTCTCCTTTAGGAAATAAACAGGATACCAAAGGAAAAACAATCCAGTTTCTAAAGTTTGTATAATTTCATCTTTCCCTTAAATCTTATTAAAGAAATTGTGAAAATTGTGAAATCTTGCTTTCTGTAGAGATGGACAATTAAGAACTTGACACTATGGATGGATATTTGTTTTCAATAGAATTTCAAATCTCAAAGCAGCATAAATCAAATAGGATTGTTCTCAAACCTTAAATCAGAAACTCAAATTATGCTTCTTCAGAACTCAGTTCACCAGTTATGAATCAAATCAGAACTTATTTGTACAAGTCTAATACCAACATACATTTTAATGATAGAATGACTAGTTTTATAGATCAAAGGAATGCTCCACTATAGTATACCTTTCTTTTTAGAAGAAACAAAGAAAAGCATTCTTTGTTATACATTTGTCAAGGTTTCTCATGATATGTTTGTGACTAAGAAAGATAAATCTGGGCTAGATGTCAGTACAACCTGATTTTGTTGGGTCCCCTAAGGCCTGGCTTTTAGCAAAGTGCTATTCAACAACTTTATTAATAAGCATTCCTTCTTTTCCATCCTTTAGGCTATCAAATTTGTAGTTCACAGCACACTTGGATAGTAGGTTAATAGTGCAGTGCAGCACTTCAGATTCTGAGCCTCAGCATGGCATCCCTGCATACAAAAGCATATATATATTCAAACACAAACACACTCTAACATCACCATAAGCATTCATTATAAATTTATTGAAGGAAAGGGCTTTGAAAGATTATGAGATTTTTTTTCCACCAATGGATGTTCAAGATAACCTATAATAGGATGGCACAGGGAACTGAAGTACCCTAACCTTGATACAAATTAAATACTAGAGAGCTTTGAAAGCAAATGTGGAAACATCCTGTGAAGCTACATTTTTGTAGGGATGCTGCTGACCCATTATTCACACTCCCCTACCAAGAATTAATGTGTTCCTGGTTTCTAAGGAAACTCAGACCCCAAATGAGTAATTTCCAGTCCCAGGAACCTTGTTGAAATCAATAAAATATCTTATGATGTAACTCAATGGACAATTAAGTCATAAGGCTATACCTTAATTTATAAACTAGGACATTCTTTTCTGCTAGCCTGCTCTCCACAGCTCTCTTCATTGATCCGGGATAGCATTGCCTATCATTTGGCTGTCCTTTAAACAATGATGGCCATAGAAGCAGATTTTTGAAACTTACTCTTCTGATAATTTTTATTAACCAGTAACTATTTTAGAATAGCCCCTTGATAGAGTTTAGAAACTTTTAAATTGAATGTATTTATTTGGTGGAAAATAATTGTTAACATTATTAATACTGAACAGGTAGACAGCATATTATGAACTGAAAAAGCAGGAATTTCATCACTGTCTTCAGTGCAAATAGCAAGCTAAAGAAAAGCTCCAATTTGTGGACAAATTTGGTGCAACTCTTGTTGAGACATCCCAATTTTCCAAGCTTTTCTTCAGTTATCAGACTTGGAGCTGATTCCCTTTTTTTTTTTAATACGGTCTTGTTTCTGCAAAGTTTAATGGCAAAAGAATTATCTCTGTGAAAATATTTTTATATACATATTTAAAAAGCAGAGCATTTTGTAGAATGTTTCTAGAAATTTGGCAGATTCACTTCTTCGATGAATCAGAAAGAGGCAAACTAGTGAAGTAGCAGGGGTTTTCTAGCCTTCTACTCAACCAATCTCAGCTGTGTCACAAATGTTGGGAATGGAGAACCAGTAGCGGAAATTTTGAGTAACTTGGAGAACCGGTAGTAAAAATTCTGACTGGCCCTACCCCCATCTATTCTCTGCCTCCCAAGTCCCAGTTGATTGGGAGGAAATGGGGGATGGGGATTTTGCAGTAACCTTTCCCTGAATTGGGGAGGGAATGGACATTTTACAGTATCCTTCCCCTGCCATGTCCACCAAGCCATGCTACGCCCACCAAGCCATGCTACGCCCACCAAGCCATACCCACAGAACCAGTAGTAAAAAATTTTGAAACCCACCACTGCCACAAAGGTTGTCAACTTTTAATGCAGTCCTTTCACTTGTTTCCCAAATGTAAGGCCATGTTTAGCTATCCAATAATGTGAGAGGTAAGAACTCTACCGTAATCCATAGCTGAAAAGATAACTGAGCAGAGCTACTTCCATCTAATTCCTCAAATCATGGCAATGCAGTTGCCATGATTATGAGGCATAAGGACAGGGGTGTCAAACTAGTGGCCCGCTGGCTGAATGTGTCACACGCAGGCTATGCCCACCCCAACTCCACAAAGGATGTCACGTGATGGCAACATGACATTGCAAGTTTGACACCCGTGCATAAGAGGAAGAGTGAGCATGCAAACAATAGGACAGGTTGGTGGCCATGCAGCTAGTCAGGGCTTGTCTGTTCTAGACCAATTAGGTGGAGACATGTTATGAGCCATCTGGAAAGACAGGCTGATCAGGCATCCTTAGTCTCTTAAAGATAGGTACCATGTAACAACATGCAGATGACTACAGCAACAGAGTGGTCAATGCCGGGAATGCACTACCTGACTCTGCGATTTCATCCCAAAACCCCCAAAATTTTAACCTAAGACTGGCTGCTGTTGACCTCACCCCATTCCTAAGAGGTCTGTAAGGGGCGTGCATAAGCGCACCAGCGTGCCTACCATCCCTGTCCTAATGTTTCCTCTATTTGTATCTATTTTATTTATCCAATCCATATTTATACTTATTACCTAATACGTTCTTGACAAATAAATAAATAAATATAAATAGTTTGATTTTGAGGCACAACAAACTATCTCTTCTTGTCTGAGTCTTCTGTTATTTCAGGATGTTCAAAGTTAATATCTTTTCATTTGAAACACCAGGAAAAGCAGCTTAAGGACCTCTAATGATGAGTGCCATTTCTTATTACAGCTTTTTTATGATCAAAGTATCAGTATTTTTAGGTGTCTTTTAGTGCAATGATAGCATCTGCTCTCCCCTCCTGAATCTGGCACAAGATAAGAGTACCTACAAAAGACTGAAAAGGGATGTAATATTGAGAGGCAGAGCTCCTGCTAAGGAAATAAAAGAAGGCTTTGAAAAGATGAGACTCCTCAAAGCAACACAGAACTAGTTAAGGAGATTCTGTGCAGCCTTACATCCAGCAGTTGTGTTGGATCAGTTAGAAATCAGCACTGCTGGGTTGCCTTAATACTCACGGAAGACTAATAAGTGACTGCAGGAAATAACTCCTACTAGCCTGAAGACAAAGGTGAATACTGAACAGATAACTCTGTTAGAAAAGGCAAGAAATTAAAGCATCTTAATTTTGTGGCAGTTCTCGGTCATATGAAACAATTTGGATTAGGCATGCTAGCAAGAGAGTGAAATTCTTTAATCTTCACCTTTCTGATTCTCCTTCCAGCAAGGCCTGTAATCAAATTTGATCTGGAAGTGACTTCACCAGAATTTAAAACATTATGGCAACATTTATTTTATTTTTATTTATTAAATTTGTTTGCTGGCCATCTCTCCACGAAGCATTTAGCAATCATGCAAACTTATACACATACATTTGGAGCCAATTTTACTGGTGTTTCCAGAAAGAATAACAGAATAATGGCAGGGACCTTGGAAGGGACCTTGGAGGTCTTCTAGTCCAACCCCCTGCTCAGGCAGGAAAAGCTATACCATTTCAACAAATGGTTGTCCAAGCTCTTCTTAAAAAGTTCCCGTATTGGAGTACCCACAACTTCTTGAAGCAGTTGTTCCATTGGTTAATTGTTCTTACTTTCAAGAAATTTCTCCTAGGTTGCTTCTCTTCTTGATTAGTTTCTATCCATCATTTCTTGTCCTGCCTTCCGGTGCTTTGGAGAATAGATTGACTCCCTCTTCTTTGTGGCAACCTCTTCGATATTGGAACTGCTATTATGTCACCCCTAGTCCTTCTTTTCATTAAACTAGACATACCCAATTCCAGCAACCATTCTTTATATATTTTAGCCTCTAGTCCCGTAATCATTTTTGTTGCTCTTCTCTGTACGCTTTCTAGAGTCTCAACATCTTTTTTACATCCTGATGACCAAATGGATGCAATATTCTAAGTATGGTCTTACCAAGGCATTATAATGCCATTATAAAGTAGCATTAACACTTCACATGATCTTGAATCTCTCCCCCTTAAGAGAGGGGGGAAGAAGGAGAAATGGGTGATTTAATTCAATGATTGGAACAATGACAAAACCATCTTTATTAGAGGTAACAGCAAGTTTTCATTTTGAATGAAAGGCAGTGTTCCCTCCCAGTGAGTAAACCTGAGTCTTGTTTTTATGATATTTTTGGAGGGTTTGAGGGGGAAAGACAGATTTAGTTCTTCAAAAGAATCCCTTCTAATCAGCAGCTCTCTGATAGATCAGCATTTCTCTTTGTGCTGTGATCAGCTTTTGAAAGCACAGCTAAGTGGCCACAAACCAACACAGATTTAAATGTGCTGGAGTTCTAATTTCATTATGTTGAAGCATGCTAGCTTCAATCAAATGCTTTTTGCATTTGGGATAACTTCTGATAATCAGAAGCTACAGAGCATGGTATGCAGAAACTGATTCTTGATGACTTAGGGCAAAATATTGTCCCATGGTTTCCAAAGTCAATTTTAATTGCATGAAATTTTTACTTAAATAGATTCATGGAATCTTTTCTAGAATGTTTTCTGGGCATTCATCAGCCATTTAGCTTCACAGTCTCCAGTGCCCTAATTTATTCAGGCTGCAAGCAGATAAACCATTTTACAGCCACACAGGCACTGTAATTCTTCACATTGTCTGTTCTTCTCTCACCCGCCTTGTCTTTGGGCATATTAAATGGCTGAATTTCTATATATATATATATATATATATATATATATATATATTTTCTATGTCAGAAAGCTTCTGCAACATTTGAAACTAGCATTCTACATCCCCCTACTGGAAGGACTGTTTTATATGTGAATATAATGTTCATATCTGGATAAACTCTAGGTATCATTGGCATTTAGGTTAATACCAGCTGTAGTGTGAAAAAGCTAAATATTTAACAATTGAAACATATGGCTAGAAGACTTGTTTATATGAAATTCAAAGAAATATTTATAATGCTTCTAAATGTACTGATATAAATATTAATCAGATAACAAATATACATATCCTTGAGCCTTAAAACACAGATACATGCAAAAACAAGCTGCACTTTTAAAGCAAGAGAAACTCCATAATGGGACTTAAAAATAACTTCACTTTCTGGTTACTCTTCCATCTCTGCCTGTACGAACTGATATCCAGTGGTAAAAACAGAGGTTATTTTTTACACTCTGTTGCCACTTACTGTTAGTGATTACCGTATTTTTCAGACTATAAGACACTCTGAAGTATAAGACACACCTAGCTTTTGGAGAGGAAAACAAAAAAAAAAATCCCAGCAATTTGCCTCCTTTCAGCAAACAGCGTGGTCAGCTTCAGCACAGCCTGATTTGGCATGAGCAGCTGATTGGCGGTTGGATCTGTCTCCCAGAATACCTCCTATCAGCTCTTCCAGGCTGCGGGTATCGGCACCGTCCATCAGTGCCATTGCCGCCCATCATCTCTGTCATCTATTTCCACCTCCATGCGCCCATTTTTGGCCTGTTCCAGGTGGTGGGGATTGTCACTGCCACCTATCCTCACTACCTGGAACGGGCTGAAAATGGGATGCGCGGAGGCCAAAAACAGGATGCACAGAGGCTGAAAATCGGGCGCATGGAGGCAGCAATAGGTGACAGTTGCGATGGGTGGCGGCAGTGCCAATGGGCGGCATCGATCCCTGCAGCCTGGAACAGCTGATAGGTGGTATTCTGGAAGCCGGTCCAACTGCCAATCAGCTGCTCATGCTAAATCAGGCTGTGCTGAAACTGACCACACTGTTTGCTGCAAGGAGGTAAATTGCTGGAAGGCAGAGGTTGAAGGTGGGTGGGTGGGGCTTCGGCAACATTTGCTGTATAAGATGCACAGACATTTCCACCCACTTTTTGGGTGGGGTGGGGGGAAGTGCATCATATATTCTGAAAAGTACGGTATTTTGTGGCCTCATTCAGATCTGGTACAAGTCATATTATTACTTATTTATATATATCTTGTTTATATGTGGATAGATAGATAGATAGATAGATAGATAGATAGATAGATAGACATTTTTGTAGATATATATATATATATATATATATATATATATATATATATATATATATATATATATATATATATATATGTTTTTCTTCTAGCCAGGTTTTCCCTACGTAGCCAAGGTTTTTTTTGTAGCTCCAGCTCAGTAGAATCTCATCTACTCGGTTCTGGGCTTTTTTCCTTTCTAACACCTAGCAGGAAAAAAGCCCAGAACCGAGTAGATGAGATTCTACTGAGCTGGAGCTACAAAAAAAACCTTGGCTACGTAGGGAAAACCTGGCTAGAAGAAAAACACACATAGACCCTACGAAGAAGTAAGAAAATTGATATATATATATATATATATATATATATATATATATATATATATATATATATATATATATATATATATATATATATATATATATACACACTGTATATAGCATATTGCCCCCAACAATCTGGGTCCTCATTTTACCCACCTCAAAAGGATGGAAGACTGAGTCAACCTTGAGCCTGGTGAAATTTGAACTGCCAAATTTAAGGCAGCTGGCAGGCAGCAGAAGTAGCCTGCAGTACTGCGCTCTAACCACTGCATACACACACACACACACACATACATGCATACATATAAAGATAAAGGTTCACACATATGTGCTAGTCGTTTCTGACTCTACGGGGCGGTGCTCATCTCCGTTTCAAAGCCAAAGAGCCAGTGCTGTCCGAAGACGTCTCCATGGTCATGTGGCCAGCATGACTAAATGCCAAAGGTGCATGGAACACTGTTACCTTCCCAACAAAGGTGGTCCCTATTTTTCTAGTTGCATTTTTTATGGGCTTTTGAACTGCTAGGTTAGCAGAAGCTGGGACAAGTAATGGGAGCTTACCACATTACGCAGCACTAGGGATTCTAACCGCTGAACTGCCAACCTTTTGATCAAGAAGCTCAGTGTCTTAGCCACTGAGCCACCTCATCCCTTTGTATGTATGTATGTATGTATGTATGTATGTATAAGACATTCAAGGTCCCTTCAAGTTGTATTCTATTCCTCTTCTCTCTCTCTCTCTCTCTCTGTGTGTGTGTGTGTGTATCTACACACATACACTTAACACATAAACATACATACTTGGAGGCAAGAATAATTAACTCTGTTAAAAATTGGTTGAGAAAGGCAAAACGAGGGCTGTTATGGCACAAACCAATCCCACTTTATTTTGCAAATATTGAAGATCTCTAGGTTTTTGAGTTGTGGGAATACAACGTGATGTCTTTCAGAGTTTTTTTTTTATTGAAAAAGTTTTATTGATAAAACAAACACAATTTGCCCACAACCCTCCCACCCAACCCCCCTCCCCCTCCCCGACTTCCCAGAGCAGAACACAAGGTATTTCTATTAACTTTTAACAATAAGCTAAATT
Source organism: Arizona elegans (assembly GCA_022577455.1). Lineage (NCBI taxonomy): Eukaryota > Metazoa > Chordata > Lepidosauria > Squamata > Colubridae > Arizona > Arizona elegans. Next base: position 21,964,614 of record JAKOOJ010000006.1, on the reverse strand, counting down.
GCTTAACCAACCATTAAACTAACACCCCCTAAAAAAAATTCTTAACCCCCCATAGATAAAATCCTACTTCTTAGACATAATACTTCTAATATCACGTATATAACGCTTATACAGTTAAAAAAAAATCATTCATAAGCTATTTGATATTTTTTAGTCTGATACTTATTTTGAATATAATCAATCCATCTTCTCCAGTCCTGTATATACCTTTCTTGTGTGTGATCCTTCAAATATGCTGAAATTTTAGCCATTTCAGCTAAATTAGTTACTTTCAATATCCAGTCATCGATAGTAGGCAAAAAATCTTTCTTCCAATGTTGTGCTATCAACAATCTTGCTGCTGTTATCAAGTTCAAAATCAGTTTAGTCTCTGCAACTGTACAGTCCGTAGTTATACCCAGTAAAAACAACTGCGGAGTAAATTTCAGTCTTTTTTAAAAAATATTCTGCATCACCCACCAAATCTTTATCCAAAATGCTTTGATTTTTCTACAAGTCCACCATATATGATAATAAGTTGCATCATCACAGTCACATCTCCAACATTTAGTTTGCACATTAGGATACATACATGATAATTTTTTTGAATCTAAATGCCATCTATAAAACATTTTATAAAAGTTTTCTCTTAAATTTTGTGCTTGTGTAAATTTCACATTTCTAGTCCAAATCTTTTCCCAAGTCTCCATCATCACTGGCTCTTGAAAATTTTGCACCCATTTAATCATACAATCTTTAACCAGTTCCGTCTCAGAGTCTATTTCCAATAAAGCATTATACAGCCTTTTAATATGCATTTGTTTTTGATCTCTAATTTGTTTTACCAAATTCTCCTCATTTTGCATGAAGCCAGTTTTTTGATCTTCCTTCCATCTAGCTTGAAGATGACCGTACTGAAACCATATATAAATTATACCTTCTTCTCTCAATGTATCTAAAGATTTCAAATACATTACCCCCCTTTCCATAATGAGAAGCTCTTTATAGGTAATCACCTCCTGTTTTTGTTCTATACTTATATTTTCTATTGCATGTCTAGGATTTGCCCATACAGGTATCTTATAATTTAACTTATATTGATATTTTTTCCAAACCCTCAACAAAGCATTTCTAAGTATATGGGCCTTAAATACTTTATCCACTTTTTTGTCATATAATAAATAGGCATGCCATCCATATAACAAATCATAACCTTCTAGATTCAAAATTCTCCCCTCAGTTAAGTTAAACCAGTCACTAATTTGTGATAAGACCGCTGCTTCATAATATAATCTTAAATTAGGCATTTCACGTGTATCTTGTATAATTTTCATTTTTATTCTGGGTTTTTCCCCAGCCCAGATAAAAGTATTAACACCTTTCTGCCATTCTCTCAGATTTTCATCTTTCTTAAGCACAGGTATCATTTGGAACAAAAATAAGAATCTAGGTAACACATTCATTTTAATTGCTGCAATTCTTCCCAATAAAGACAACTGTAATTTTTTCCAATTCTCCATATCCTTCTGTACCTTCTGCCAAAGATCCTCATAGTTATTTTTGTATAATTTTGTATTTGAAGCTGCTATATACACTCCTAGATATTTAACCTTTTTAGCTATTTCAAAATCTGTTATTCTTGCTAGTTCATCTCTTTCAACTACAGACATATTTTTAATTATCATCTTTGTCTTATGTGAATTAACTTTAAATCCTGATACTTTCCCGTATTGATCTCTTTCAAAGTTTTGAATGCTTCCATATACGATATGATTAACAGGATGTTTGATAAAAGCAGCAAGAAATTAGGAATCACCTATGATAAGGATTTTTCTCAAAAATACAGCACGGACATCTTTTGAACAGATCTCCAATTTTATTAAGTGCTTGATTAAGGCTTTAGAGTTTAAAACTATGCAAAAGCAGTATTTCCATTACAGTTATTCCATTTATGTATTGTCTTTTTTCCAGGTTTAAATATAAATAATTTAAATAATAATTTAAATATAAATATTTTCCCCAAGTTTAAATATAAATAATTAAGTTTGTTTCACTGAGAAGCATCCAAATCATATTTTTATGCTTCAAGGAATTTGCATTGCCATTTCACTGTCAGAGTGGAAGAATTTTTCCTGATTCAAGTATGTCATTTGTAGTATGAACTATACTGTGAAAAAATGTGGCATCTTTTCACTATTACATTATGCTTGAGTTTCTCATTTGAAAGGAGCTGATAAATAATCCATTAAAATAAAGCGTCTCTTAATATTAGCTAGTGTAACCTGCCAAGTATCAGCCTCAAAATGTATTCCTTTTGCAAGTGCTTCTTTTGTGGTCACATCAAAAAGATGCCACTTCTGGCAGGAAACTTAGGAGTTGTGTCTCCTACTGTCCCATAATTAGCAGTGTTCCTGATTTTTCTAGTGGTTGTCTTTCCCCTTTGTTTCACATCAAGTTACTCCAAAGAACTGTATAGAAAAGATAGTCTCAATGAAGCTGAAATGAAAATTATCCATAGAAATGAATCAAGAAATCCAATTTTAAGGAAGTTGCATTTTATTTATTTTATTTATTTATTTATTATTTGATTTGATTTATATACCGCCCTATCTCCACAGGGCTCAGGGCGGCTCACAACAATAAAATAACTGTATAAAAGCAAGTTAAAATACATGTTAACCCCCCCAGTCCAGGCTGAACAACCATGTCTTTAAGTCGCGGTGGAAGGTGCTGAGGTCAGGAGCCAACCGGAGCCCCAGAGGAAGTTGGTTCCAGAAGGTGGGAGCACCCACAGAGAAAGCTTTTTTTGCTAGAATTTTGCTAGAATTTGAGTACCAAACAAACTATGAGTACCAGAAAAAAAATTAATGTCAAAATGCATACCAAATTAGTACCAAATTAGATAAGGTTTAAAGCAGTTGAGTAGCAAGGTACCACAGTAATTCTAAATGGATCCATTGGACCTATTTGCAGGCTGCAGTTAGGAATTGTATACAGTAGTAGCCAAAATTGTGGAAACCTTTTGGGAAAAGTGTGTTTTTGATGTTTGATGGCTAATAACACTACTTTTTTTTTTTTTTTTTGGAGTGTCAAGATAATCATATTCCACTGCTGGAATGGCCTGGGAATAGCCCAGACCTTAACCCAATTGAAAATCTATGGAGCTGACTAAAGAAACTTGTTAGTCAGAAGCGACCCAGCAATAAAACCCAGTTAATAGAAGCAATCATTCAATCTTGGTTTCGCATTATAACAGCTGCAGAACTAGAAGACTTGGTTCACTCCATGAGAAGACGTTGTAAGGCTGTAATTCATGCTAAAGGTTACCCAACTAAATATTAGCTGATGTGATAATTTTTGTATATCTCATTTTTTCTATGGTGATAATTTTTGTATATCTTATTTTTTCTACGTGTTTCACTTTTCTTCTTTATACTGTTACTGTTATTCTAATAGCAAATCCTTCATAAAAGTTATTGCATTACATTCTTGATTAAATTATCCTTCCATTGATATCTAATTTTATGGTACTGCTCCAAAAAAAAGTGGTGTTATTAGCTAGTTTTAGAAAATACACTTTTCCAAAAGGTTTCCACAATTTTGGCCACTACTGTATATTATATAATTGCATTGTATTCATCACAACATTCCTTGAATACTATTGGTATATAACCCAGTGTCTTTCCTTCCTATTGCCCCATAGGGCCTTATTAGCAGTGCAGGTGCTACAGAGTTCCTATCTAGAGTTTATAATGTATTAAATTTTGAGTTGGTCTCCTGCCTGATAGGTCTATAATTATGCTATTTTGGAAAGTTTACCAGAAGTTTTAAATTTATAACATAGCCTTTTTAAACTTTAGTTAAAACTTCAGAAAGGGCATTTGTAGGAATTTTTTGTTTCAGTACCTGAACATCAGAAACAATAATCAAAAAGAGTTTTGAAAGCATTTTTTTTCTAAATTTATCATTCTTATAACGTTTCACCTAAGATGTAAATATGATCTCTGCACCATTGTTATGCCGTTCGTTCTGTTGTGTTTGGAGAATGCACTGTCATTTCCCACATGGCCTGTTGTGACTTATAAATGGGAAACATGCTATGTGCTATTTGCTCCTGAATGTCACTTGTTTATTTTCTTTGATAGTGCTGGAACACATGAATTATGTATATTTGTATTGGCAGCTATAAAATAAGTGAAGGCCCATATATATCGTCACATATATTATACCCTCCAGTCAGAAATGTTTTAAAAATCAATTAGGGTTAGCAACTCTTACATATTCAAAGAAACTGGGCAGAATTTAGTTCTTTGTTAAACATTGAAATAAATGAATGAATATTTTATTTAAATAAGAGGAATTCATTATATTTATTACCCTTATGCCACTCTCTCTTTCCTTCACAGTGTTCAGCATAAGAAATGGACCCAGGCAATCTCTTATCCAGAATTCGATTGCCATGTCAAATGCCTACCAACCTTAATGCAAGCAAAACCTTAGAGAGAATTCTAACATTTGTGGTGCTGAATTGGCCAGGCCATGTTTGAATTTTTCCATGTGCCATCTTCAAGTTTATAGAACAGATGAGTTCAGATGAAGCCTATCCCAAGGAAAACAAAATTATTTTGGCACAAACATGTCCAAAGTTGGCTGTTCCCATTTCATAGGATGCCCTGTTCTAGTGTTTTCTATCAGCTACTACTAACAGGAAAACAATGGATGGTATCCAGCAAGAACATGCTGTTTGCTTCTGCAACAGAAGTCGTTCTCCTAGGAAGTCTGTTCTTGTTCTGAGGGCCAGAGGGTCACCCTTCAGCTTTTTATTGTGAAGTAACATTCTGGCAGGAGGGAAAGCAAAGTCAGTATTTAAAATGATCATCTTCTTTGGAAAGACTCATGAAAGTTGAAGGATCACTCAGAGACCTGGCTTCAATGTGATGGTTTCTAACAAATGCCTTCCCTTACCTGCAACTACAGAATACATGATATTTATGTATTAAGGCACTGAATTTGACAAAGTCAATTTGTCAAATACTGTAAAGTGATTTCTTTTGGAGTGTTGGCTATAAGAGATAAAATGATTATCTGATCATTATAACCTGTTTGAAATGGTCCATTCACACATGCACACCTTGGTAAATCTGCTGCCTAAAATGTGAACACAGAAAAGGAATTCAGTGTTACGGAAAGGAATAAAAAAAAGAGGGGGCAATTCTGTGTGCTGGGTAACTTTGGGCCAGTCGCTGTCTCTCAGTCCAACCCACCGCACAGGATTGCTGTTGTGGGGAAAATATGAGGAGAAAAGTGCATTGGATATGTTTGCCGCCTTCTGTACAGGTAGTCCTCGAGTTACAACAGTTCATTTAGTGACCATTCAAAGTTACAACGGCACTGGAAAAACTGACTTATTACCATTTTTCACACTTATGATTGTTGCAACATCCCCATGGTCTCCATCTGATCAAAATTCAGACTCTTAGCAACCGACTCATACTTATGACCAGTGTTGGAATTCAAATAATTGAACAACAGGTTCTCTAATAACCAGCTGGGTAGGTGTGGCTGAGTGGTCATGTGACTGGATGGGTGTGGCCAACTTGATGTCTCTATATTCTTTCTAAAATCTTGATATCTGTTTTGTATCGGGGTGACCCAAATTGGATTCAAGATGCCAAGTGTGATTTTATAAATCAGTTTATAGTAGTACTAATACCTCATGTGATCTTGCCATTATTCCTCTGTTGATGCAGTCAAGGACTGCATTGACTTTTTTGGCAGTTGCAGCACACCTATGACTCATACTTAAAAGGTTGCTCCAATAGGACTCCTAGATCCATCTCACAGTTACTTCTGTTGAGCCAGGCACCACCTGTTCTATACCTGTGCATTTGGTTTTTTTCTTGCTTAAGTGTAAAAACTTACTTTAGTCTCCATTAAATTGCATTTTTGGTTAGAAATGATGTTCTACAGTGGTACTCAGTTTACTACAATGATTTTTGCAAAATGTGCTAAAGCTTGAAGAATAAATCTCTTTATACTGATAAAGATTGTTCTTTTTGAACATTAAAGCATATAGTCAAGCAAATATTTCCAATCCGTTGTCAATGAAAACACATTTGAAAGGCATTTTCAAAGCAGTCAGTTAGTGGATGTCTTACTTTCTCTTTTAATTAAATCTTTCTGCTTTATATTTTTTTTCCTTGAGCTTTGTTACAATATTCCAAAAATTTCACAGATCCTTCACAAAGAACCACTTCTAATTTAACTAGAATACATTGTTTTCATTCTCAGCTTTTCTGATTACAGAACAGTGGGAAGTATGCTCTTCTCCTTCATTCATCATTTCTCCCTTTAATGATGTTTGGATGTACTTGCAAGAAAAGGAAACATTTAACTTTGGAGCTTCCCGGGCGAGGTCAGCCCATCACATTCAGGCCTGGCTGCATCCCCCAAGTGGCTATCCCAGCCCTGGCCACTGCCACCTCACAAGCCAGCCAGCCTAGCCCGAGCTCACCAGGTGCTCCTGGGCAGTCTCCCGGGAACCGCATGTGAAGGGAAGATCGCCCCCGGCCCCGCGTCATCCCTGGTGGGCAAGAACTCCACGACTTCGTTGCCTCCTCTCTTGGGCAGATTTACAAAGAAAGAGCTGGGAATTTCAAGCCAGGTGTGCCCTGCAGCCCCTGCCTCGCCCACCCTTGCCAGCAGCTCTGGGCTGGGCAGCAGTTTGGCTGTCGCAGCTGGCCATGAACCCCAATCCCCTGCCCTTCCCTTCCTCCCACGGCTAGTGGCAGAGAGGAAGGCAATCCAGGGCTGAGCTGCCACTGCTCAGCCTCCTTCCCCCACCTGCATCTCGACTCCATCTCTCTGCAGCTGCTGGGCTTTACCTGTCATGGCTGCCAGTGGGCAGGGGGGCAGTCAGGGACCGCAACGCTGCACCACCCACATCGCCCCTGTGACAGCCGGCCCTCACTTGCCCTTCCAGTCAGGGCTGAGTGTGGAGTGTCTGGCCTCCTGGCCGCACACCTTGTAATGTGTGAAGTAAGGCTGACGGCAGGGAAGGGAGACCCACTCTGGGCCTGCTGTACTTGACTGAAGGGCCATCTTGGTGGGGGGGGGGGCGATAGAGCAAGACTTGGCTACCAGCAAGACTTTTAGCCCCAGCTCTTGGCCTCCACAGGGAGTCCAGGTGGTCACCACCTGCTCTCCCTCCCCTCTGCCTCAGGTTCCTGCATCCAGCCCATGACAGGGTGACATGCTGCTTCCAGGCCGTTGCTCTGCTGGGTACAGTACGGTGCATGCATGCAGCCCCAGGACATCCGTCTACCTGCCAGGATTGCTGCCACTGGGTGCTGGCCCCATTGGGATCTGAAGGGCTCAGGCTGGTGGAGACACGTGGAAACTCTGGAGTCCCTTGAGGCCTTCAGGACGGATCAGGTCATCCAAGGCTTTGCTCACCAGGAAGGACTTCGTTGGGGAGGGCTATGTGTCCGGATCAGGTGCTTTCTCTCGGGCCTCCCGTGGAAGCCTAGAGTCCAGCCTGAAAGGCAGCCGACTCTCCATGCCCCCCCCAGTGGCCCTTCGGCCGAGCTCAGCAGACCCCGAGCAGGTCTCCCTCCCCCACCATTAGCCTTACCTTCTCAGGTCCAGCGAGGCCAGATGAGGAGTGGCTGGGAGGGGGAGGGGCCAGGCATGACATTCAGTCAGTTTGCTGAACTGCACAAAATGTTAGCTATCAGTTCCTGTGAGCCAGTGTGAACCGGCTGAATCCCACCACTGCTTACGATGGTTGCAGTGTTCCAGGGTCATGTCATCACCTTTTGCAAGTTTCTGACAAGCAAAGTCAAGGGGGAAGTCAGATTCACTTAACAACCATGTTACTAACTTAAAAACTGCAGTGATTCACTTAACAACTGTGGCAAGAAAAGTCATAAAATGGGAAACTTAACAAACGTCTCACTTATCAACAGAAATTTGGGGCTCAATTGTGGTTGTAAGTTGAGAACTACCTGTAATATATATAAATAATAAATGTGGGGTATAAATGTGGGGCTTAAAAGGGCAAGCAGAACTGCATATATGGGCAGGGAGAAAACAAATGCAAGATGATTCATAGTAGCAATATCATTTAATGAGCATTAAATTTTCATTCATTATTACATGAATTCCTTCCTTTGAAAAATACTATACTGCAGTGATTTAGGTAGGATCAGAAGTTCCTCCATGATATTGCTCTCTGATGGTTGTTTCACATATGCAAGCAACCATGGGAGGTTTATTATGTGTATATATGAAATTATGCTTCTAAATTGTCCTTTTATTGTACCTATTGTTTAGATGCATCTGAAACAGAAGAGTTGTTTCCATAGCCTTACAATCCAGACCTCTGCAGACTTAGTTAGGAATCAGTTAGTCCCTCAGGATATATTTTCATTTTGCACTTTTTCTGGCAACATAATTAGAGAAAGATTGATTTAAAGGTTTCCAAAACTGGCTCTCTTTCTTGCAAACAACTGTTCATTGCCAGCAGCAATCGGCTGTAATTAATTGATTACGTATCTAGAAATTCACAGCCATGGAACTACAAGGCACAAGTTTTGCAAAGTCATAAATGGTCTTCTCTCTTTTGTTTCAGGTTTTATTTATTACTCTCTGTCATTAATCTACTCTCCAGCCTAGCAAAGTTGATATAGAAGTAAAGGTGTGGATAGCAGTTCAGGGCAAGCTCGTCCCCCCCAAATTTTCTTCAAGATGATTGATCCAAAAAAAAAAAAAAAAGAACATCAATTGGCATCATTCAGTCATGTGAATATTAAAAAGTAAAGTTAATATATCATATAGAAATATGTATATCTGTTCCAATTACCATTTTATTTTACTTTACTTGAAAATGGTAATTCCCCCCCTTCCCCTTCTTTTTCTTTAGCAATTGTAAAATATTCACGTTTCTCACTTTCACTCCCATCTCACTTTTGCAGCAGCAAAACGGCTTTTACCAAATATTTGGGGACTTTATAAGCTGCCCAAGATACAGCCAGCAACGAAAAACAGCAGTAAGAAACAGATACTGAGATCTGCTTGACAAAATTTGGAGAAAAATAAAATCTGGAGGATTGTTGTTACATTTGAACGTTTTACTTTTTCAGGCTGCAGAGCCCCTTAGTTAAAAACCTTTCTCTGAGCTCCTAACCAAGAGGAAAAGCTCAATGAACTCTCCCCTCCTGGTCTCTTAGCCAATCCCATTCTAACATCTCATGCAATACAATTTGGAAAAACCTGGTTTAAGGAATCCAGAAGGCCAGGAGCGCAGATTAAGGCTATTCAAGCCAGAATTTACAAAAACTGAAATCTTCAAACAACCTAATTCCAAATATAGGTGAAAACCTGTCTGAAGTGCCTTCAACATAAATGTATTGACTAATAAAGAAAAGATTGTATAGTTATAATTATATCCTGCTGCAATTATTATTTATTTAGCATATTATGAAAACTTGGCAGAAAATCCACATAACTATATGCAAAACTCCAATGGGGGTATGGCAGTGGCCTCATACCTAGATGTTCCATTCAGCTATTCAGGTGGTCACCTCTGGCATTTCTCTGTGTAGATTTTCTAGGGAACCAGAAAACAGATATCATGTCAATCTTGTACAATATGTTTAATAGTTTGCATATCAGCAGCCCAATCGCAACAAGAGGAAGCTTTCCATCCCCACTGATACAAGGCAGAAGCACTTCTTCCAGTATCACACCTAATTCTGTTCAATATCATCCAGACAGGGTGAAGTGGATTAAAACCAGGTTAAATCCTGCCATAATAACACCATCAAACAAGATATGCTTATACCAGGTCTCTGAGAAGGACTCGATAGGGGGACAAAAATGCAAATCCAATCTAAATGTTTCCATAGGCCTTTTCCGCGGCAGTCCCTTCCCTATGAAATAATTGGCATCCTGAAGTTTGGCAGGCCTCTACCCTCTACACTTCTGTAAAACGCCAAAGACCTGACTTTCTCCCAAGTGTTGGGATAAGATTAAGTGACTGCATATCTGAGGCTTGACAGTTTTGTTGTTTTATAAATGTGTTTAGTTTTACAATTTTAATGTGGCTTTTATGCTGTTTTAACTTTTGATTGGGAATTGTCCAGAGTTGGTTATAAGATGGGCAACTATGAAAGCTGGATGGATGACCTTGGACTAGTTGCTCCCTCTCAGCCCAACTCATCTTACAGAATTGTTGTAGGGAAAATATAAGGAAGGAGGAGTATTTTTTAAAAAATAGATCTTTATTAATTATTTACAAATAAAAAAACATATAATGTAATTTTCAAACAGATATAAGTTATATATAGGTACACAACACAACACATAAAGGCAACCACAAAGAAGGACTAACCGGGGGTCATATTGAACCCCCAGATATTTATTCATAGTTACATCCCGGTAAATCCTTTTGTTCAAATAGAAGGAGGAGTATTAGGCATGTTCACTGCCTTGAGTTATTTATAAAAAATAATAAAAGTGGGATAAAAATAATATTTTAAATAAACTAACTAACTAACTTCTGGCTGACTATACAACCAACCATAATAATATGCAATCATCTGGAAATGGAACAAAAATATTTTATTTTTGAGTGGTTAAATTTTGTTAATGGGAGGAGGAGAGAGGAGGAGGAGGTGGTGGTTTTCTTGAAAAGGTAGGTATAGAAATCATAGATTTTTTATTATTTTTGAGTGACTAAACCATTCTGGGATCCTATTGACTCTGTTGTCTTTTTATCTCTGTCTTACCATCACCAAGTGTCTGCTAAACATTTTGCTCTAGTGGTTAAAGCTAGAAACCAGGAGCCTGTGAATTCTAGTCCCACTTTAGGCATGAGAGCCAGCTAGATGACTTTGGGACAGTTACTTTCTCTGTGTCCACAATGTCAGCTTGGACAACAAGCCAGTTGGTCAATTCCTGTCACAACAAATGCATCTGATCCAAAACAAGTGGATTCTGTACTTGCTAGGAAGAAGGGGGGGAGAAAGTATAGGGCCGCGATGGCGAACCTATGGCACGGGTGCCACAGGTGGTACATGGAGCCATATCTGTCGGCACACGAGCATTGCCCTAACTCAGCTCCAGCATGCATGTGCGTGCTGGCCAGCTGATTTTCGGGCCTTCCCGTTCCACCAGAAGTTGGGAAATGGGCTGTTTCTGACTTCCGAAGGGCCTCCGGGGTGTGGGGAAGGCTGTTTCTCTCAGCTCCTTCTCCCGGGCGATTCGCAGGTAGCAAGAAAACACAATAGGACACATGCAGAGTCCTCAGTGAAGTTGGTTTAATGCTTAGCAAGAACTCCAGAACAACGCTGAGCACTATAGCAGTTTAAAGTTGGCGCTACGAACAGCCGCTAGATAGCGCCTTTTATACATTTGCTCCACCCTTCCCTTATTACCGGCCAGATAGCATTCAGCTGTAACACACAGTCACGCACGCCCCTTTTCTGGGCATCTCGTTCATGGGAGCATCCCGGTTAACGCCCAACCTCGCCATTCCCTAGCCCGATGCCGCGGCCGCCTATTCCCGGTGCCACCATCACCATTTGTGAGTTTTCTGTGTTCAGCATCTGGGTGCAGTCCTTGTTTGTTCGGTTTGCTGAGCGCAGTCCTGCAGTATCAGGTACGTGTGCATGTTCTCTTTCTCTTCCTCCCCATCCCATTATTGTCGAGCGGAGGCTTGGGCTCGACAGTTTTTGCCCTCCCCAGGCTCCAAGAAAGCCTCTGGAGTCTCAGGAGGGTGAAAAATGGGCCTACTGGGCCCACCGTGCATCGCATGCCAAAAGCAGAAGGGGGGTGTCACACACACATTGAATTATGGGTGTGGGCATACGCATGTGCGGCCCCCCTGTGCTCCCCCCATTTTGGCACACGACAGCAAAAAGGTTAGCCATCACTGGTATAGGGAATGCAGAGTTTGTTGAAATGATCCCCTGACATAGCTTCATAGAATTCAATCCAGAATTCTTTGGAAACATGAGGCACATAGACATACAAAAAGATACAAGAATGGGTTTGCAAGAATATCTTATGAGATAAGGAGACAGGGAGACCAAATAAATGAATGTTTCTGCTGCTTCATCAGAAAAGCAAAGTAGAGGCAATCTCCCTTCCTTTCTTTGCTAAAAGGTTAGCACAGTAATTGTAATATGTCTGGAATATGTTTTTGGACCCTTTTTGCATAGGAAGCTTGATTAGTTTCTCAGAATTCAATAGAAAATAATATAATCTGCAGCAGATTTTCTGTCTCTTATGTTATCCTTTGGTCTAGATCAGGGATGTCAAACTCACATCATCATGGCAGCATCACGTGACATATCGGGACTTTTTCCCCCTTCGCTAAACCAGCGCATGATGCTTCTGACCCGTGGGCCGGGAGTTTGACAGCCCTGGTCTAGATTATGGAGGATGATCTGTTTCAGGAGTCTTGTCTTTTGGAATAGATGGCACTTTATATCTTTTTCTATCATTCTAATTTCAGTTCAAATTAACATTAATTGCTCACAGACTTACACCTGTTCCTAATTCAATCCAAAATGCAACAAGAGCAAAACATCCTTGTGATGGATTCATTTTTGCAAAAAGTCTCTAGAAATATTTTCTTATAATTCTCTTAAGCAAGTTGATTATTTTTATAAAGACAGTAATAGAAACAGAGGGAAGTCAAATGTAAATGCTCTTCTACAGTTTTATACATATTATTCTCGTTGAGATATGTTCCTTCAAGGCCCAAATTAATATAGATTGGATGGTTCTGGCAAGTAACTGTCTCCAAAAATTAGTATCCCACCTCTAAAATAGGACTGAAGCTGACCTACTTAACAGGGATATTTTGAGTATTGCTCGAGAGCACACTTGGCCTTTGCATTAACTGTCCATTGAGGAGAATTTAATTTCTAAGTTTATTCAGGAGCTAATTGGTAGCATTATAACTCCATCAAGCTTCAAGATATCAGAATGAAAATTGGTCCATGTGCTCAGGGCAACATGCTGTATTTTAAGATCAAATGCCGACTTAATCCTTTCCCCTCTATTCCTTGTATTCATTTTTCAAAGAGAAACAAAACAGAATATTAAATCCAGCATCTCTCTTGAGTAGAATGGAAGTTTGCAATGCATGCTGGGAACTGCTTTCTGTCTTTCAAGCAGAATGTCAAGAGGAACAAGAAAAAGGGTAAAGATAATGGAATTGGATCTTGTTTGTTAAAGACTGGAGCATAGAAACAAGGAATGGCATCTCTGCTTAATGTAACTGCCTGCCTATCTGGAATTTGACTCAATTCCACTCTAGAGCCCATTTTGCAAATGTAACAACTGGTATCTATTCAAAACACTGGGACACTTGAATAAATATCCATACTGATAAATAAGAACAAAAAAGATACTGGTTTAGAACTTAATTTATCCAAGTTTACCTGTCTAAACAAACTACAATATATTTGTCTGCCAAGCTTCATTTTTTTAGGCTTTTGTGATAAAATTCACAGCTCAAAAAGTGTGATTAAAATATGCTTATTAAGGAAAATTAGGAAAATTAAGGAAATAGACAAATCCTTAGTAATTGATATAAAGGCTTGCAAAAAATGCATGCTAGGAAAAATGTGTATAAGATCTACCCTCTTCTTTGTTTGTGAATTGATGTTGATATTAATCAAAAGACATTTACAAAAGGTCTGAGAATATAAAAGGGACAATTTTCTGAAAGATGACTGCAGCCAAGCGTTATGCATGCTTTGTAAATTGTTTAGCTTTTTTTTAAAAAAAGCTAAAATTGAGATTGTGAAATTAATAAATAATGGGGATGTTTTTCCCTTTTAAGGACAACTTAGAAATGCACAGCAGGAGAAGGAAAAAGAGGGGAAATGTTTCAAAGTTAGCTTGGAACAGTGTCATTGGACACTGAAGTGAGTATATCAATAGTGTACATCTGCTTTTTACACTTGGGAATCAACTTCTGAATCCAGTAGATTGCAGGACAGGAGTTTCCTGTATCTCTTTGCTGCCATTTCATATCACCTGGAGTTTGGCAGCCCAGATAGGATAGATCTAAAATACATTTTCTCTTTTAAATTGTACATTTGCTCAATCACATTGCCTGGAAGAAATAGTGTAATAAATAATAGTAAAATGGATTTGATAATCTTTATGTTTGAACACAGATTTGTTCTTTTTTACTTTGGGATGCACTATAAGAAGGGAGAGTCTTTGCAGAGATACTTGTATGTAAGTCCCACTGGTTTCAGTGGGCTTTAATTCTCTTTCAAAGTTCACAAATCAAAGTTTTGATCATAGTTTATGGCTATTGCTCCTTGGTTATATGGTTCTATTTAACCATATTCTATGGCTATAGAATTCAACTATAGGTTGCAGTGAGGTGTACTTGGAGGACATCTTATATTTATTTATTTATTTATTTATTTATTTATTTATTTATTTATTTATTTATTTATTTATTTATCAACAAGTTCAAGGAAACAAGTAACAGTATAGACATGGACATGGACACATGGATAAATTTTTGGCACAAATAAAAGAATATAAATAACCAAAACATAGCCATAAACACATAGAATGAGTGCATATAAATGGGGACAGTAGGACAGGGGTGGTAGGCACGCTGGTGCGCTTATGCACGCCCCCCTAGGGACCTCTTAAGAAATGTGAAAGGTCCACGGTAGACAGTTTAAGGTAAAGGGTATGGGGGTTAGAGAGACTAAAACAGGATCACAAGGGGTCCTTGGCGCTTTCTGAGCTTGCTTGTTTTCTTGCAGACGTTTCATTACCCAAACTAACTAACATCATCAGTGCTAATACGGATGATGTTACCTAGTTTGGGTAATGAAACTTCAAGAAAACTAGCTAGCTCAGAGAGCACCAAGGACCCCTCATTCCAAGGTCATATATTGCTTGCCTTATCAGTTGATGCAAAAGATAGTCAAAAGCTTTTCCTAGTCATCCCAAAGGTGCTTTTTCAGGAGGCAACTAGACTGTCTTATTTTTTTCTTTTGAAGACGTTTTGCTTCTCATCCAACAAGCTGCTTCAGCTCTGACTGGATGGTGAGGAATGGAAGGATTTATATTCCTTGCAGACAGCTGGTCATTTGCATTCTTTTTAGAGAATCATTGAGGCCACTTGGAGGTTTATCTGTGTCCTCAGGGTCACCTGAGTAGTACAAATGGGAGTGGAATTTTCTTGGCTGCAGGATGGGACACAGGGAAGAAAGCTGTCTGCAAGGAATATAAATACTTCCATTCCCCACCTTCCAGTCAGAGCTGAAGAAGCTTCTTGGATGATAAGCAAAATGTCTTCAAAATAAAAAACAAGAAAGTCCAGTTGCTTCCTGAAAAAGCACCTTTGGGACAACCATGACCTGGACGACTGAGAAAAGCCGACTGTCATGACTTCTTTCTTTCTTTCTTTCTTTCTTTCTTTCTTTCTTTCTTTCTTTCTTTCTTTCTTTCCTTCCTTTCTTTCTATCTTTCTTTCTTTCTTTCTTTCTTTCTCACCTTCTTTTGTGTCCAGTTGTTGGTATAAGTCCCAATAAGGCCCAAGTTTCCTTGGCCTCTGCAACAGCTTTCTTTGTACTCTTCTTGCAATGATTAATTTTGCCAGGTTTTGCTAGTTTTACTCATTTGACAATTCTTGTAGGTCACCTTCTTTTTCCATACTTTTTGCTGTACTTGCTTTTTCCATAGCCACACCTGCTTGTCAATATGATGACAACCTGGTCTCATAGTGCCTATGATTGTTCTCGCAGTAGTGATAATGGACTATTGGACACGCAGTCCATATTGGAGAAAATATTGTAGGAAGCTAGCACCCACCCCTTTCCTGGAAGAGTGAAATATTTTAGGAAATATGAAAAAGGCAGAATATTATATTTCCCTGGATGAGAAATATGAGAAGCATATTTTACAGACAAAGCAGCTCCCACCTTCCTGCCCCCCCCACCCTTTGTCAATGGGCCATTAAGGCCTGGGCCAGTCTATTCTACATAACAAAGATCTACCTCCTTCAGGCAGAGCCATAGTAGGAATTGCCAAAGATAGGATTAGCCCTCTACACAATAGGAGCAGAAACTCACCACATGTGACCTGGGAAGCACATGTGACCATCAGCCAGCAAGGCCCCCACCCCCTGGGAGTCTGACAACCAATCAAAATACTCTTTTGGGGCCCCAAGAAATGCAGAGCCAGAGAGAGCATAAAAACCCGAAGATTTACTGTATCTGCCCCTTTTTCTGTTCAAGAACTCAAGCCATGTGATCCTGTCCACCATTAAACCATCTTTCCAAGCAGTCTCCATGTTTCCAGTGTCTTTTTCCCCACTTGGAGCAGAACCTAGAAGGATGTTTCTTCCAACAATATGATGCAGTTAATGATGATCATCTTGCAGCTTTCGACTCTTGATTTTCTCTGTCACACTGCAACATAGTTGTACATGGATATATTTGTGCCCTGTAGTGATTCTTAAAGTCTTGATGGTTTGAATCAAAATCCTCGATATAGTTTAACATGAATTTCAGTGGCTTAATTTTGTATAATGGAACAATTAGAAAAACATAAGTGGAGCATTAGTACCTAAAAAGAATCAGTAAATTTCTCTGGCTTGACAATCAAAGATTAAATTTTTCACCTTAATGATATTTGGATAATTTGGTTCTTTCCCGCCCACCCCTTCAATCATACCCCAGTCAGATAATCAGAAGCTAAGTGCTTCTCATGATCAAAGTAGATAAATGGATAATTTAAAGAATAATAAAATAAAATTTGCCTCAGAATAAGAATCTTACCTTTCCAGCCTATCAACTATTTCTCCCTTTGAAATTTTCCATGTTATATCTTCAAGTAGTAACTCAAAGGGATTTTGAGTGTTTTCTGTGAAATTTACTTATGCCCTATCAGTCTTCTGAGAAAGAATTTTGATTATTATGGGTGTAACTATAGATCGAGAGGGTATGACATGTGCAAGATCCCAAATTTCATCTTCAAAGACTGAATTGGGAACTCAGGCAGTCTAGTAAAAGAGCTGTAATAGTCCAAATGCTTCTGTTTCTCCGTCTCTCTCTCTCTCTCTCTCTCTCTCTCTCTCTCTCTCTCTCTCTCTCTCCTCCCTCCCTCCCTCCCTCCCTCCCTCCCTCCCTCCCACTTTCTTTGTTCCTTTTTTTCCCTGACAATGTCTCTTTCCACTTAGAAGATGATCCCGGGGAAGAAAGCTCCTTCTTCCAAACAAATTGTTCCTTAAAGGCCTCATAGTAATGAATGTAACTGCTGATTCTCCATCTGCAATTTAGATGGTGAAAAATAATAGAAAGCAGCTGTACATACATAAGATTTATATTCTGTAATTTTCACAATATTGCATTAACATAAATGTGGCAATGGGGCATGTATTTTTCCCCCAAGGATTTGAATCCCCCATTTCTTTGAATGTTTTTCTGAAACCATTTTTTTCTTCTCTCTCTCTTTCTCTCCAGCAACAGAATTTTGGAGAAGGAGGAGGTTCTCTTATCAGAGCTCTAAGTCAGTGGGTTGCGTTTGCCAACCCATCATTAAGTAAAGTAATTAGAAAACCTAAGTCCATATGAGTCTCTTTCATTTTAACTGGATATTTAGTGTATCTAATAGTTGAGGGGCTTAAGGGGGATAGATTGGGAGGGGCACGTCTGCATAGATATTTATATCTGGAAGCTAATTCGGAACAATTTGTTTAAGTATTCTTAATGGAACAATAATTTGCACAAAAATTTACATCTCTGTAATTTCTTTTTCTTATAGGAGTTATACAGCAGCTTGGAAGGAATGGATAAATTCAAAGAAATAACAAAAGATCTTTCCCAGTCAGGCGCTTAATAAGACACTTCCGTTTTTAAGTATTGGAAATAGTTTATCAATTACATTTCCCTCAAGTGAGATATAAATAAATTGGCCATAAACTATTTCAATATATTTCAAGGGAAGATGCAGATCTTGCAGTTACATAGAGGACTGCTTCTGGCAATTATGCAGCAAGTGTCAGTGATAAATTTTCCATGGGAAAAAAGACTTAAGGTTCTGTTCACATGGCATATATATTACCATTATATGTAGACATAACTTACTGAATTGTAATGATTAACTACTTTTGTACAGATTTCTCTAACAATATCAGTAGGGACAGCTGGTTTTCAATCAATATTTTTAAATTCTGATCTGGAAACAACCCAAATAATTTATTTTTAAAAAAATAATTAGTAATCATGTATCTTTTTTTTTTAAAGGTTGATAGATTGCTCATAGTAAAACATCTGCCTGTTTGCTTTTCTTCTTTTTTCATACGAAGACTACTATATACCTCTGAGGTGAGTAGACGGAAGGCCACTATAATTTTTACTCTTTATTTTTTAGATCCATTTATATCGCTGCCCAATCATGTCTGACTCAGGCATGTGTGTATGTGCATATGCATGCATGCTTTAAATTAGTGTTTATTCCTATTTGCTTAGCAAGATTTTGAAAATGGTTTGCCATTGCCTTCTTTCTAGTATTGAGAGAAGTGACTAGCCTTTTGCCTAGTGGTGAAATCCATTTTTTTCCTACCGGTTCTGTGGGCGTGGCTTGGTGGCATGGCTTGGTGGCAGGGGAAGGATACTGCAAAATCCCCATTCCCACCCCACTCTGGGGCCAGCCAGAGGTGGTATTTGCCAGTTCTCCAAACTACTCAAAATTTCCGCTACTGGTTCTCCAGAACCTGTCAGAACCTGCTGGATTTCACTCCTGCTTTTGCCTAAAGCAGGCCTCCCAGTTTCTAGCCTGGCCCATGGTACTACCGGTACTTGTTGCTTTACATAGACACATGGAAATAAATACAAGATAGACAACTTCTATTGTTCACTTTCTGAACTATAAGGCCCATTTCTTCATATTCCTGTGCATACTCTTAGCAAAATCTAGTTGCTAAGTTTACTTTAAATTCTTGAAGGATACACAGGGTGTCTCATTCTATGCAATACAGGTAGTCCTCAACTTACAACAATTCATTTAGTAACCATTCAAAGTTACAATGGCACTGAAAAAAAGTGACTTATGACCATTTTTCATACTTATGACCTTTGCACATCCACATGATCATGTGATCAAAATTCGAGTGCTTGGCAATTGGTTCATACTTATGACTGTTGCTGTGTCCCAAAGTCATGTGATCACCTTTTGCAAACTTTTGACAAGCAAAATCAATGGCGAAGCCAGATTCCCTTAACAACCCTTAATGTTACTAACTTATCAATTTCAGTGATTCACTTAACATCTATGGCAATAAAGGTCGTAAAATGAGGCAAAACTCACTTAACAAATGTTTCACTTAACAACAGAAATTTTGGGCTCGGTTGTGGTTGTAAGTCAAGGACTACCTGTATATAGAACTATTGAAGAAGATTTTTCCAGTCCATCAAACTTTCATAGTCCTACCTTGACACTTTCCTCACATTTCTTGCAACTTTTCCACCAGAATGCCTTTGCCTCATTCTGATCACATAGGAATCACCTGGTGTTTTATGAAGCAGACTTTTCAGGAGATGTAAACTGCATCTCCTGGATCTTGTTGCAAATTCTTTGAAGGTGTCATTTTCCATATGCTGCATAAGACCTTCCTAGACAAACATTTCTTTCTTTGAGGCCCCTTTTGAAGTATTTCATATACTTATTTTTCATCCAAGTTTATTCATACTAATACATAATGTACAACTACATATTATCATAGTGCCATGATTAACATTATAATTAGCATATGATTTGCATTAAATATGCTGGTCATAATATACTGTCATTAATACAGTATACTGATATATGGTTTATTAATTAATGTATACATTGTTAACTTATTTTGACATGAATAGGGTGTTGGAAAAAGCCCTATTGTATTACAATATATCCTTATCAATCAAATTTGCGTTATAATAGTAAGTCATAATAACACAGGCTAATTTCCACAACTAGAGGCAGGAGGAACATAATAAATCCCCCAATTAATCAGGAAAACTCTCCAGTATGCAACTCATTCTCTAATTAAATTTTGTAACATAATATTGTTACTCTCAATGTATTTCTCTCTCCGACTGAAGAGAATTAAGTCATTCTTGTTCGTTTTAGTTATGTCACTATCCTGTTGTTATCCACAAAATTGATTCCATATCTGTTTTGTCTGTTTAATATTTCAGTAAATTCTTCCTGTTGATTCAGAGACCTTGTAAGATTAATTAAGAAGAGTAACCCATTGGTCCATATAATTTACAATTAAATTTGTCAGAAGAAGGATATTCTGTTCAACAACTTCAAGTGTATCACATGCCTGCTTCTTGACTTAGTGGCCTCCCCTAACTGAGTTCTTCCTTGAACTTTACTACTACAACTTCTTTGGCTAAGCTGTCTCAGAATTAGAACACATTTAGAAGATTTCAGGATGTGGAATTCTTTAGAATGCAAAGTAATACATGTAGAGCCTCTCCTTTCAAATAATTAAAGTAACTGTGCCTTTGTCCTGGCTGATTCAGCTTCCTTGGAAACTGCCCCCAACTGTTTTCAGGTGTATGTATTTGAAAGCAAGCTGTGCAGGCAATATGCATGCAGAGACAGCCAAAAGCTACTAAGTGCCCCTGAAAATTGGAAAAAAAAATCTGGTTTCTTTTGAAATTTAAAAATGAGATGCTTTATCTATGTTTTTGTGTATATCAATGGATTTGTACAACTTTACTCTTTTTTCTCTATAGCAGATATGTGTAAAACTTCATTGCTTCAGGAACTGGTTGTTCTAAAGAATTCTGGAATATTCTGTTCTCCCTCCCAAACTTTCTCTCAGTGGTGCCCATAGCCCCACGTTCTGGGCACCTGAAGTTATTTCCAATTAGAAGACTTACTTCTGACAACTACTGAACTGGGAGGAGCTGCTGCATGAAATGGACAGGGAACAAACATTCAGTGATGTGGGAAGCACCTGAGTGCAGTTTAAGCTGTAGAAACAAGACTTCTTTAATGATATCAGAGGAGAAGTAGATGAAATATGATTTGAGGAACAGGAAGAAGAGCTGCAACCAAGGCAACAGTCGGATAAATAGAATCTGAGTCCAGAGCAGAAATGTAATTTGAGAAAGTCTGAAAAATGACCCTCCCTACTTATGAACAGAAAGGGAACAAGAGAAGTACATTCAGACTTGGAAGATTCTGTTATTGTAATCTTATAATAAAAGTAATATTGGCATTCATACTCTGGTTTCCTAGTCTGGTTTAACTTGAAGAGCTGACACTAGATTTGAAGATGGTTTTATTTTCACCTGTTCCTTTAAATCTTGGAGATAGGGATATTAGTAATTATACAATCATCTTCCTAAAGTTTCAGTCCTCCCCAGACAAAAGCACCTCTCATAAAGTACCATATTTTTCGGAGTATAAAACGCTCTGGACTATAAGACGCACCTACATTTTTTGGTGAGGAAAACAAGAAAAAGAAATCTGCCTCTGCCTCTGCCTTCCAGCAATTTTGCCTCATTGCAGCAAACAGCAAATAGCCTGCTTTACTTTCATTTTCATTTTCAGCATAGCTTGATTAGCACAAGAAAAAAAAATCTGCTCCCAGCAATTTACCTCCTTGCAGCAAGCAGCAGAGGCCCACGCAAAACAACTGAGAGCAAAACAGCTGAGGGTCGGGAGGCCAATCCAATGGACAATCAACTTGTGCTAATTAGAATGTGCTGAAGCTGAAATGAGCTGTTTCTTCTTGCTGCTTGCTGCAAGGAGGTAAAGTGCTGGGAGGCAGAGGCCAAAGGGTGGAGGCCAGCAGGTGGGCAGGGCTACATTCAGTGTATAAGACGCACCTAAATTTTCACCCCTTTTGGGGGGGGAAGGTGCGTCTTATACTCTGAAAAATATGGGTATGTTCATTCTAGAAACAGAGCTTGGTGTATTCTGTATTAAAGAGACAGAACTCAACTTTGGCAAGTATTGCTTGCAAACCTTGACTCAGGGAAGCCAATTTACTTAAGCCTGTAAGTTACAGGTAAGCAACTTACTTGAGCAGAATCCAGGTGAAAGTAACAAGGTTCTCTTTCAATGAGGCCTCAGAAAACTGATGAACTTATAGAAATGTTTGAACAGCCACATGCTAAACTGAACAAAGCCTTTTGCCCTATCACCTGCCAACCAGCTAGCTACCTTTTTCTTCAGATTCCTCTTCAAAAATGTTTCCTGCCATTCTGGTTTTGTTCTAGACTACAGGAGCTTCAGCCAGCCTGGTGCCTCAGGATTTCCTCTTCTGTTTAGGCAGTCTGGGCTTCTTCTTCATTAGCGTTTCTCTTCAATACAGGTGAGTTTTACATATCCCAATCTGAACTAATGAAATGCATACATTAGATAGATAGATAGATAGATAGATAGATAGATAGATAGATAGATAGATAGATAGATATAGATATAGATATAGATATATCTGCAGGCAGGCAGGCAGAAGATGACTGGCCATTAATTTAGCAACTATATTGATTTTGTCACCTATTCCAGGCCAAATACTCCATCAAAAATCTGATCACCATTTTTCCAACATTTTGGAAAATTCAGCAAAGGATTCCATTATTTTCCAAATTGAAACTAATGTATACTTAATCCAGGAAAGACACACCCCTTGCCCTCTTGCACCTACTGTAAGTGCAAGAACACAGTACTTACAAGGAAACCGTCCCATCCAAAATGATTTTGCTAAAATATTTTGAGGAAGAAAAAAATGCAGGGCAATTCCTTCAAATCAAATTGATGAATAAATTCCATTTTCCTATGCCCCCTTCCACATAAAAAAGTGTAGAATAAATGTTTGCCCTATCATGGTTGAATATTTCACTATGTATTTATAATTAGGGGCAGATAAGCATATGTTTTTGGCAGATATAATGATTATTGGGTAGGGCAGTTGATTGTAACAATCAAATTTAGCAACTATTTTGATTTATTTCAAGGCAATGTAGCTTCAGTACTCTTGAACAATGTATTCCTTAATAAAACTAGGTTTAACTATTAAGTTAAATCAATAATAAAAATAATATCTTTTTAATCCAATTTGAAAACAAAATTGCTCTTTGCAATAGTTTTATATGGTCATCAGAGACGTGCCTTAGACATGAAAGCTGCCTGGGTGACTTTGGACCACTCACTCTCTCAACCCAACACTGGGTTTGTTGCTGTGGAGAAAATAGGAAGAGAAAGGAGTATTATGTACGTTCATCTCCTTGACTTATTTATAAAGTAAAAGCAGGATAAAAATATCAAATCAATAAATCTGAATTTTAGTGGTAAAATATGAATTTTAGTGGTAATGTGTTTGATAAGGATGGAGGATATGCTGAAAAATATAGTTCCCAACTTCCTTTACTAAGTCTCACGTGGTCTGGACCAGAGGTGGGTTTCAGCAGGTTCTGACCAGTTCTGGAGAACCGGTAGCAGAAATTTTGAGTAGTTCGGTAAATACCACGTCTGACTGGCCCCACCCCCATCTATTCTCTGCCTCCCGAATCCCAGCTGATCGGGAGGAAATGGGGATTTTGCAGTAACCTTCCCCTAGAGTGGGGAAGGAATGGAGATTTTACAGTATCCTTCCCCTGGAGTGGGGTGGAAATGGAGATTTTACAGTATCCTTCCCCTGCAATGCCCACCAAGCCACGCCCACCAAGCCATGTCATGCCTCGCCCACCAAGCCACACCCATAGAACCAGTAGTAAAAAAATTTGAAGCCCACCATTGGTCTGGACCACCCCAAAATCCCTAGCTATCAAGTGAACATTGGAGGTACACTCTAGTTGAAGAATGTAGAATTAGTGGTAACCTCTAAAGATACTTCAATGCCAAGCTGAATAGGACTTTGTAGACCATATTTTTATCTAAATTAGCTTTTCCCAAACTGTATCTTCCCCCATACTCATGATGTACCCGAACATATTTATTAGGAATGTGTTTATGAGAAGGTAATGGCGACATTTTGTGAAAGGAAACCTATTATTATGAAAACTGCATTCCTTGGTGTGGCTTCTTTAAAGTAGGCACCTCTAGAATATAAAAACGAGCTTTATTTCATTTGAATTTAAAACCAGCCTTGTAGCTCATTCATGGCAGTTCTCTGCTTCTGCAGTAGCTTATAGTAAAAATCCTCATAGAGTTTGACCAGGTGGAATAGTTGCCAGTTCTCCCGAATACTAAATTTCAGTAAGTCTCTTGAGTGAGGATCCCAACTGGTTGAGAAGGCAAACAATTTTTCCTAACTAATTCCTATTTCCAGTTTCCACAGCTTCTTGCTGCATCGATCATACAGGCTTTTAATTATTCCACTTTTCTTCGAAGTGAATCATGAAATTTTAATGTCTGCTATTTTAATTTGGAACAAAAAAAAAAACCCAAAAGAAATAACAGTATGAGAGAACATTGAAGCCTACATGTTTCTCCCACTCTTTCTCTCATTAAAAAAATATAAAGAGCTTATAAAACTTGAGAACTTTGAAATGAAAAAGAATGTTCAGGCTTTTGTTTTCTGAATTCCTGGTTGAAAGGTTTGGGTTTTTTTTTTCCCTCCCTCTTCTTATGTTAAGAGCATTTAACAGTTAACATCAGATGTCCAACTAAATATGCCCCTTCCACATAAAAGAAACTGGCATTGATCATGATGCTGGAGGGGTTTATCCGAAATGGATTGCTTTTTGAAATCTGCATAGTTCTAATCCATACTTTCAATTTCTAATTTCAGATACTCTCTGTTATGTTTGGGGTTTTACATGACTTTCACTCAGTGGTGCGTGGTAAATGCTTAACAACCAGTTCCCTCTACCCTTCCCCAAATAGTTTCCTCACAGACGCTGCTGGAGCCATTGCAGGCACAGCATGTTACCAAATGGTGGATCGGCACCCCAGCCACTGTGGCTCAGCTCTGCGCTCATCTAGTTTACCACATTTTGGAAAATTTAACAATCAGTTCTCACAAACCAGCTCCAGCACACCAGTGTTTCAGTCTCCCTTCTTGAAGTGGTGGTGGTGATGGTAGTGGTGGTAAATTTCTTTAGTTTTATACAGTGCACATTATACTAAATAAAATATGTGGTATTTTTGCTAGATTGACCACTAAGAGATACCATATGACCCATATTTGTGGATAAACCTAATGTAATCTCTGTATCCCTCTCCTCTGAGAGCTTAAAAGAAGGGAGACTGTAAGGCTATTCTGAGAATGTCTGTAATCTCTTTTTGCAAGCACTAAGTATCTGAACCTAGTATCTCCTAAAGCTTAAGGCACTGTAGAAAGTAAACTAAAATGCTTAAATCCATTTCTTATAAAGACCTGATAGAGGATTTGAATCCCATTGAATTACATCAGACTTGCATGAATCCCCATGTAGTGCCACCTAGTGGTCAATGTGACCACCTTGAGAAATATATAAGAATCCATAAAAAATCATTACAAATTATTTTCATTGCCTACAGAAATAAGGGAGACAAACAGTGGGTAGAATTTCACTCATCTACATTGCATTTAAACATAAATAGACACTTTATGTGATGGTAAGGTCTGTAAAAGAATAGAATTGTCTATCTAAAGGTAAAGGTTCCCCTCGCACATATGTGCTAGTCGTTCGTGAGTCTAGTGCTCATCTCTGTTTCAAAGCCAAAGAGCCATCTCCGTGGTCATGTGGCCAGGATGACTAAACGCCAACGGTGCACGGAATGCTGTTACCTTC
Source organism: Arizona elegans (assembly GCA_022577455.1). Classification (NCBI taxonomy): domain Eukaryota; kingdom Metazoa; phylum Chordata; class Lepidosauria; order Squamata; family Colubridae; genus Arizona; species Arizona elegans. The sequence goes on along the minus strand of JAKOOJ010000006.1, from coordinate 21,938,860 downwards.
CCACCAAAGGTGTTCCCTATTTTTCTACTTGCATTTTTTTTTACGTGCTTTTAAACTGCTAGGTTGGCAGAAACTGGGACAAGTAACGGGAACTCACCAAACGGGCACTAGGGATTCGAACCGCTGAACTGCCAACCTTTCAATTGACAAGCTCAGCATCTTAGCCACTGAACTACCATGTCCCCTACGGTCTACCTAGGATTGGGCAATTTTTAAAGAGAGGTGGGACACCATCTCTCACAGATGGTTTAATTGGTTTTCCTGCCCATTGTAGAGCAGGGATTCCCAACCCCTGGGCCGTAGCCCATTCAGAACCGGGATGCTTTTGCAAATGGAGATGCATATGAGCATCTTCACCCGCCACTCACAAGGAACCATCTCTTCTACCCCTGCTGGTCCGGAAATCCAGAAAGGTTGGGGACTGTTGTGGATTCTTATGGTCCCATCCAATTATATAACAGTATGATGGTTTCCTTTCTTTTTTAAAAATATAATATTTATTGAAATTTCAACATTTAAAAACACAATACAAAAATATGACACAAAATGAAAAAAATGAAAAAACATAGAAAAAATAACATAACAAAAAATTTCTACTAATAACAGCTTTTCTATATCGGTATCTCTATCATAACATACATATTTACAAAATTTCTAATTCTATATATCTCTAGCTTAAATTACATCCTTATTTATATTTACAATTATTTCTATTCGTAAATCAATTTCATATACTATATTTCTTCAACAATTTTACCTTCTATATATTATACTTAACAAGTTATCTCTTATTTTTTCCATCTCCTTTCAAGCCAGGAATACCATCTGTTCCAAATTTGATAGTACTCGGTTTCCTCTCTCTCCTTCATTTCCATGGACAATCTGTCCATTTCTGCACAATCATAGATTTTTTAAATTATAATTTGGTCTGGAGGAATATCTGGTTGTTTCCAGTTCTATGCTAGAACAATTCTACTTGCAGTTAATATGTGTATTATTATATACTGTAATTTTTTCTCCATTTTCCCTTCAAGAATGCCCAAGAGAAAAAGTTCCAGCTTCATCTCTATTTTCTGTTCTGTTATCCCCTCCAGCCACTTTCTTATCTTACACCAGTATTTTCGGATTTTAGGGCAGGTCCACCATGTGTGGTAGAATGTTCCCTGTTTATGACCACACCTCCAGCATTCCGGGGATCTGTTCAAGAACATCTTGGCCAATCTCACTAGTGGCAGATGCCATCGATAAAACATTTTATAGAGGTTCTCCTTGTAAGCAGCTGACATCATTAGTTTGTAGTTTCTCTTCCACAATCTATCCCATTGCTCTAATTGAATATTATGACCAAAATTTCTTGCCCAACTAATCATTGTCTCTTTTACCGTTTCTTCTTCTGTTTTGAATTTTAACAAACAATTATACATTTTTGTAATCATTTTCCCCCTGTTCCTAATAATATCTTATCAAGTTCCAATTGTTCTGTTTAGATACCATATTGTTCCTAGGTTTTTTTTTGTTTGTTTGTTGTTGTTTTTTTGTATTTTGTTCTAATTTGCAGGTATGTCCACCAATCAATTTTTATCCCCTGATTTCTTAAGTCCTGCTCTGATTTTAAGTTTCCAAATTCATCTAAAAGTTCTGAGTATCTCACTACTTTGTTTATGTCCAACACATTGGGATAGATTATGGCTTCCATTGTTGAAATCTAAACTGGAACTTTCATATAGTGATTTTTCCTTATATTGTCCCAAATATTTAACAAAGCATTTCGCACTAGATATCTCTGGAAGTATGTGTGGGTCTTGTTTTTTTCCTTCCCATAAAAATGCTTGCCATCCAGTGGTGGGTTGCCCCTGGTTCGCACCGGTTCTATAGAACCAGTAGTAAAACCAGAAGGGGACATCATCAAAATGCTTCTGTGTGCGAAGCAAGCGCGCACACGGCCCCGTTGCCAACCGGTAGTAAAGGTAACTAGAACCTGTGTTCTATTCGGGCTTTTTTTTCCCAATAAAACAAATTTACCTATTATTCTATTCAATTGATCGAAAAATACTTTCCCTAATCTTATTGGGATTGTTTGAAATAAATATAGCAATTTTGGTAGTATATTCATTTTTATTACGGCAATTCTACCAAATATAGATATCTGTACTTTTGCCCAAATGTCTAAATCTTTTTGTATTTGTTGTACCAATTTATAATTATAGTCTTTTAATGTAGAACATTTTGCTGTTAGCCAAATTCCCAGATATTTTACCTTTTTAACAATTTGAATCCCCAATTTCTCTTCCAATCCCTCATCTTGCCTTTTGGTACAATTCTTGATTAATATCTTAGTTTTTTCCTTATTTATTTTAAATCCAGCCACTTTACCAAATTCTTCCACTTCATGAATCAAGATGGTTCCCATCTCCAAAGGATCTTCTATAATAAAAACCAGATCATCTGCAAAAGCTTGAATTTTATATTCCTCCTGGTTAATTTTCAACCCTTTTATCATTTGGTTTTGTCTAATTTGTATTAATAATATTTCCAGTGATAGTATAAATAAGAGGGGTGACAGGGGACATCCCTTTCTTACCCCCTTAGTTATACTAATCCTCTCCATTGTTTCCCCTTTTATGATTATTTTAGCTGATTGTTTTGAATAAATTGCTCTAATCATATTTGTAAATTTCTCCCCAAAATTCATAATTTCCAATTGATTAATAAGAAAGTTCCAGTTTAGATTATCAAATTCTTTTTAAGCATCCACAAACATTAATGCCAGCTGCTTATCCGGGTGGGCCTCATAGTATTCTAATGAATTCATGATAATTCTTGTATTGTTCCTTATATGTCTGTTTGGCAAAAAAATCCATTCTGGTCCGAATCAATAATTTCATTTAATATTTTTTTTGTTCTTTCAACAATTATAGTTACGAATACTTTGTAGTCCACATTAAGTAGTGAGATTGGCCTATAGTTTTCGATTTGCTGTGTATTTGTGGGGTCTTTTGGGATGAGTGATATCAGCACCTCCATCCATGTCTTTGGTAGTTTGGATTGCCCTAAAGCTTCATTGTATATGTTCAAGAGTAGCGTTTCCACAGGTCCCTGTATCTCTTTGTAGAAGTCAGAGGGGATACCATCAAGTCCTGGGGTTTGGGGTTTTTTTGCTTCTGAATAGCCACTTTCATCTCCATCATTATAATTTTGTTATTTAACATCTCATTCATTTCATCTGTTATTATTGGGAGATTTCTATCCCTTAAGTAGTTCTTTATTTCTTCCTCTTCTATTTTCTCCTGACTATATAGTTTTCCAAAATAATTTTGGGCTATTCTCTTTTTTTCATCCATTCAATGATGGATATTCCCCTCTTCGTCCTGCAGATGTGTTATTAATCTTTTTTCTTTGTCCTTTTTTAATTTATACGCCAGCCATGTCTCTGGCTTATTGGCATGCTCAAAATGTACCTGTTTCGCTGCTCTAAGCTTTTGGGCCATTTCCTCCTGGGCAAGCAAATTTATTTTATGTTTGACCAAATATTTTTCCTCTCTAATTTTCTTATCTGGGGAATCTTGCATCTTACGCTCTAATTCTTCCAATTTCTCTTGTAATTTCAATTGCTGTTTCCTTTTTTCTTTGTTCCTCCTCACCCCATATGCTATTGTTAAACCTCTAATGTAGGCCTTAATTGTGTCCCAAAGATTCTGCAAAGTCATATCTTCATTTGAGTTTTCCTTCAAGAAGAAGTCTAGTTCTTTTTCCATCCATTGTTATACTTTTTCTCTTTTATCACCCTTTGATTCATGGTCCATCTTCCCCTTGTTTTTGCTCTCCCTTTCCACTTTAATATCAATGGGCTATGATTTGCCCATGAATTAGGTGTAATACAAGGAGCCTGGTGGAGCAGTGGACTAAAGCGCTGTTAAATAGCACTTAGCTGCCAGCTGCCTGCAATTACTGCAAGTTCGAATCTCACCAGGCTCAAGGTTGACTCAGCCTTCCATCCTTCCGAGGTAAGTAAAATGAGGACCCGGATTGTGGGGGCAATAAGCTGACTTTGTATAAAAAAGAACACTGTTTGGGGGGGTCCAAAAGCCCTACTAAGCAGGTATATACAAAAGTATGAAGGCTATTGCTTAACTCATTGTAAGCCGCCCTGAGTCTCCAGAGAAGGGCAGCTTATAAATCGAACCAATAAATAAATAAATAAATAAATAAATAAATAAATAAATAAATAAATAAATATTTCTATCTCATCTATATTTTTGCTTAATTCCGAATCCATCCAAACCATATCTATCCTAGACCATGAAGCATGTGGGTTAGAATAAAAAGTATACTGTTTGTTATGTGGATTTCGTTTTCTCCAGATATCTTTTTTTTTTTACACTTTATTGATTTTTTTTACATACATAAAATATAATAACAATTCTGTTTGACATCGGTTTCACAGTGTTTGTACATAAATATATGAAAAATATCTGGTGTCATTTATACTATACATTTCTATTTAATTTCTACACCTTTTACTCCTTCCTTGATTCTATCATTTATCCATTCGTACCATCTTCCCCACACAGTATCATAATCTGAATTTTCATCATTATTTATCTCGTGCGTTAATTTACTTATCTCTGCACACTCTAATATTTTGCTAATTATAAGGTCGTCTGGTGGTAGGTCTTTCTTTTTCCAGTATTGAGCGTACGCCAGTCTGGCAGCTGTAGTTATGTGTATTAGGAGATGGACCTTTTCCTTTCCATACCCTTTCTTTACCATTCCCAGGAGAAATATTTCTGGATTCAAATTGATTTCTTCTTTAATTATGTCTTTCAACCATCATCGAATTTTGCTCCAGTATCTTTTTGCTTCGGGGCATGTCCACCACATATGAAAGAAGGTGCCCTGACCATGGCCACATTTCCAACAATTTTGGTGCACATTGGGGAACATCTTTGCTAATCTCGCAGGTGCTAAATGCCACCTATGGAGCATTTTGTAGTGGTTTTCCTTATACGTGGCTGCTCTAGTTAGTTTATAGTTTTTATTCCACGCCTCTTCCCATTCGTTAAAGTTTAAGCTGTGCCCAATATTTCTCTCCCATACTCTCAGTTGGTTTCTGATTGTGTCCTCATCCCTGTCTTCATCTAATAAGTAATTATATAGCTTAGCCAAAGCTTTTTTCCCTGGTCCCATCAAAATTTTGTCTAATCTGTTGTATCCTAATTCTAAGCCATATTCATCCTTATCTTTCTGGTATCTTGATTTTATTTGCAGATAGGTACACCAATCTAGGGTTATACCTTGGTCTCTCAGGGCATCATTCTCCAGATATCTTTTATATTCAACTCTTGCATCATGTCAAAAAAAGTAGCCAGTAGTATTTTCCTCTTTTTCTTAGTCCCCCCCTCCCCCAATAGATAGTCTTGTTTTGAATCTACGACCGCGTTAAAATCTCCCAGTAAACACACATTTTTGCTCTCCAATTCTATTATTTTTTATGTAAATTATGATAAATTTCCCCTTGTTTGGTATTCGGTGCATAAATAGCTGCCAATAAAATCTTTTTTTGACTTATTTTTATTTCAATTAATAAAATTCTTCTTCCTCATCAGCAAAAATTTGTCTTGAGTGTAACCAATCTTTGATATAAACTACTCCTTCTCTCTTTCTTTGTGATGCAAGAGCTGAATAAAATTTTCCTAGTTTGGGGGCTTCTAATAAATATCCTTGTTCTCTTTTAATGTGGATCTCTTGCAAACATGCAATGTCCGTCTTGTATTTTTGAAATCTAGATAGTACCTGCCTCCTTTTGGCCAGAGAGTTTAAACCATTTATGTTGATCAAAATTAGTTTGATCTCTTCTTCCATGTTATCTTCTAATGGTGGCCTTAGTTCCTTTCCTTAGTCTCGTTTCTCTTTGTGTCTTCGACCTTGCCCCTGTTCTTTCTTGTTATTCTCTTTCAACCCTGGTTTCCTTTCTTAATCATACTATTCTACAATGTAAAATTTATCAACATAGGCTAGAGCTTGTTTATAGTTTGGAAAATACCAAAGAAAGGAAAAGGTTTCCTGCATGTATAATCATTCCCTTTATTCAACTTTAGATGCCTTATCTCCTTGTTAAAATGAATAAGGAAGGAGATGAAACTGACAGAAGTAGTAAGAAAGACAGGGGAAGGAAAAAAAACTTGTAACTGGAAAAAATTTGGACATCTTATAATCTTTCCAAAACTTACTATTGCTCTGAATATATTTCTTCTGACCAGTTTCATTCATCTCCATTTGTTTAAACAATGAAAAGCTCACTCTAGGCAAAGGTGTCAATTGATGCAATTGAAGACATCATACAAAGACATAACTAGTTCTTTAAGGCCTTACAAAAGGTCAATAAGATTGGGGCCATCCTAATTTCTGGAAGGAGAATGTTCCAGAAGGAACATCTCCTAGTCTCTGCCAGCTGACATTCTCTGATTAACATCACCCAAAGCATGCCTATCCTTCCAGACCAGATTGAATGGATAGAGCCAACTGGGAAAAGATGGTCCCTCAGGTAACCCAGACTCAAGCCATTATTTCATTTATGTTTAAGCTTAAAATGATATCTCTTGACACACAACCGACTTTCAAGTGAGGATCAGCTTTGTAATTTACTACTATAACCAGAAATGGCTCAGTATTTAAAATATTGTGGGAAATTAAAATGGCCAGTCTACAGAAGAGAAGATCTGGTGGAGACAAGAGATTCTACCTCTGCAGTAGTGGTGGTGGGCCACACCTGGTGCTGGAGATATTTTAACTGACAGAAAAACATTTATTTTAGAGACTGACTCTAAAATGGGGATTGAACAGAAGAAAAGATCAGGAAGACCTTGGGCTATTGAGAAATGTTTCTCCTTCTGCTTGTCCTTTGTTCATCTTTGTTACATTCAGATTGTTCTCAATTCAAGCTCAGGACACAGTTCAGAGCATAATAAAAGAACCACACAAGCATGAGCTATGGATGCAAAAAATAATGCCAAAAGGAGGCAGCTTTGTGTTCAAAAATCTGACCTAAAACCCATGTATACTTTCCACCTTCTATAATTATTACTTTTAGAATGCAACCTGTAACATAAGTGCTTGAGGCCATATGCTTAGACCCAGAGGCCAACTGTTTTGCAAAAGCCACAAGGAGGGTAATTCTGGGATCTCCTCATAAACTGGAAGGAGCAATTTATATTTGGAGATTTGCTCCCTCTTTATATAAAGATTCCAATTAGCAATCATGATGCATTACCATTAATCAATGGATCCTCCAGTAAGCTGCCTAAAGGTATCCTAAATTAATATAAACTGGACTTTGTTGCTTTTCCCCATAAATCATGTTCTCGACACAAAGGAAGACCAGAGTCTGGTATTCTCCATAGTTGATGTATGCTGCAAAAATGCTTCAGCTTCAATTTGACTATGAAATATTGATTTCGAGGACATCCGGTTGGTTCCGCGGGGTTCGCTGACGCTCCTTTGTGAGCGCCCGATCCCCGGCACCGTAAATGCCACCAGAACAGCCTAAAGACAGCTGTCTGGCGGTGAAAAACCTTCTCCCCAGGCAAAGGGGAAAGAGAAGAGCCGACAGGTGGAGGTAGAGCCCCCCAAGTGCGCCAGGAGAAACCCTGGGGCGCGAAAGGTGGGGGCTCCCTAGAAACTTGTCAATCTGCTCCGGACCGGGGACGACTCCGCTAAAGCAGAGCTAGAAGCCACGACCAAATTCTGCTGAAAAAAGTGAGGGGATTTTTAACATTTTTACTTTGGCTGCAGGCAGAGCAAATCAGGAGAAAAAAGGGAAAAATTGCAAGTAATACTTTAACTCCGTTTTTAAAATATAGAAAATGGCGCCTAAGGGCGTGAAGAAGAAGCTATTAGTGAAAGTGCTTGTTAACGCTTGTTAATGCTTGCAACATTGTAACTTGGATACAGCTACCGGATTTTATTTTAAGTGAAAGATTTAAAGTGGAAGCGGCAAGGAAAAGAATTTGGCATTGACTTTAACTAAGTTTTGCTTTTATACTGTGTGGGAAATAGTTGGAATTGTCGTTCTGATAGCTGGAGAAATGTAAAGTGTCTGAAATATGGCTGACACCAGGGCTAGAGGATTACTGTTTGGTGAATCAGCAAAATCTCAAGCTGTGACTGTTAAGGCTTTTCAAGAACTTTTAGACTCTTTTAATTCTGCTCTTTTGGATACAATTGAAAGAGCTTTTTCAAAAAACAGCTTGGAAAATCATAATGACTCGTTGGATGGGCAGGAGGAAATTATTCAGATGAGTTTTTCTTTGGAGGATCAAGAGGCTGTCAGGACTGAAAGACAGGCTGGCACAGTTGAAACCAAGGTCTTGGCATACGCTTCCATTCAATTGATAGAAAAGCAACAAACAGACTCTTTATTGCAAGCTGACAAACTTTATGGCAACAAATTTTGGTTATATGGACAAAGGAATGAACTGTATGATTATACAAGCAAGAAGAGTCGAAATGGGGATTTTAAATTAGAAAAAGCGACTTCAAGAAGAAAGCAAGTTTTTCAGAAACATCAACCTCAAATCAACATTTTAAAATTTTCAAAAATAAATCTGGAATGCAGAAAGAATTAATATAGAAGAAGGATTGGAAAAAATACAGAAAGAAGAGAAGAACAGAAGATTAAGTCTTTGCTTTTTTTCTTTTTGGGGAAGGAAGACTCTAGTAATAAATTGAAAAGTTTAGTTGCATTGGTATTGTTAAAGACTACTGTAAGACAAAACGATATAATATAATTAGTTTTGGATAGTAAAAGGGTTGCTTTCTAAAAAGCTAGAGGTATTAAAATGGCTATTTGAAAATCTGAAAGATATCTTCCTGTAGATTTTGAAATTTATAATTGGTGAATATAGGTTTTAATGATATTAATAGATTTTAAAATGTTCAACATAAGATTATATTATTTTATAAGATATATGAGATAAAATGTCTAGAATTTTAAGATGCTCAATGTTTTGAAGGAAAGAAGATTAATGTTAAATCCAGAATTCTATTAGGGAGTAATGCTCAAAAAGAATGATGTTTGAGGGTGTGGAAATGAAATTCATCTATGATTCTTATTGTTTGTAATACTGTTAAAGTATTGGATTATACATTAAGCAAAAGTTTTTTTTATAACTAGGAAGAATGAATTTAACCTAATTGGCTCTGAGAATTTATAAAAGGGAGGTTGATGAATTGGAGTAAGGGGAATTAAAAAACGTGTGGGAGTTTTGAATTTTATAGTTAGTTAGTTTATTTTAGCATATGTTTGTTAGATGCTATACCCTGTTTTCGCTCTGGGAAGTTAGCGGGGGTGGGAAGGGTGGGATAAGGGTTGGGGTGGGATAAAAGTGTTGAATAGAGAAATGTTTTAACAGAAAAGTAAATGTGGGGGAAATGTATAAATAATGAAATGGCAATATTAAGAATGACAGTTACTGGAGGAGTAAGATGCAAAAAGAAAGATGTATTGACTTCCGGTTTGCTGTTTGTCCCCGCTGGACGCTCCTTCGGGATCGTCGTACCCACTGCCTGTAAAGAGCCGCCTTTATAGCGGAATGGCGGCTCGAAAAAACTCCGTTTCCATGAGGAAACGGAGATAGAGCCGGCTGGGGTGGGTAGAATCCTCTGCCTAATCCCAAAAGTTTTTTATTTACTTTTGGGACGGAGTGGAAGAGACTCCCCGTATCCCCAGCCGATGCTCCGGGCTCTGGGAGATCTCTGCTACACGCAGAGCTAGGTGGCAAAAGCAAGCCTGTAAACTTGTTAAACTAATTAAAGAAGACGTGAGCTGGACCGCTGACCCTGAAGCGCAAGTATTTTTTTTTATTATTATTTTAGAAAAGTTACTGAAGTTGTTTAAGAAGTGAAAGGAAAAAAGATTTTTAAAATGGCGATTGCTGAGGCTTGAAGAGAGGCTGAAAAGGTAAAGTCCTTCCGTTTTCTATTACAAAGTAGCGGAATGAATACTTCTGGCTGTAATTGAGGCAAAACCTCACTCTCACTCTTGTTTTTTTTTCTTTTTTTTCCTGGGGATCTGATATTGATCTTGGTTGGAAACAAGCCTTTTTTTTTCTCTCTCTCTCTCTTTTCCACTAAATCTTGTCTGTGTGGGAAATGGCACTGGGACTTATACAGTTAGATAAACAGGCAGTGGGGGGAAATTCCCCCATTAACAAATTACATCAACAAGTTCTAACTCTCCAGTGTCAGAAACCTGACTTTAATATAATAGAATTTCTTCTTGAAGAGATTGTAAGAAGGGATGAGATTGTGAACCAGCAACTTGAAAAATTTAAGCATGAAATTAAAGAAATTGGTGAATTGGTGAAATCAAAGTTTGACTTTTTGAATCGAAAGATTTTAAAAACAGCTAATGGTTTATCAGACTTTCTGATTCAGTTGGATGCAAAGACTAAACTATTAGAGTCTAAAATGAAAGAAACTGAGGAGAATTTGGATGACAAGATTCAAAAAATTAAAAAGGATTTGGTAAACATTCAGGATAATAGTTCAGAAGACAAACCTAAAATGGAGGTTGACCAAAAGACTGGTAATGAAGAAAATGTGCAACAGAGGATTGAAAGAGAAGTTTTAATGACTCAATATAATTTTACAGAATATGCAATTAGACTGAGAGGTCTGCAGGAAAATAATAGAGATGACTTAAGGAAAATATCTTCTGAAATTCTGGCTGGGATTTTAAAGGTTCAACCTGATGAAGTGTTTTGCAGGATTGATAGAATTTATAGAATAAACTCCTGGTTGGCAAAGCAAAGGCAATTGCCTAGAGATGTGGTGATTTATTTTACAGATAAAGAAATTAGGAATAATATTGTGCAGAACTCTTTTAATTCTACTTTGCAATTTCATGGAAGAAAGATTTGGATTTTTAAGGAGCTCCCGCCTAAGATGCTAATCGAGAGGAAGAAATTTGGCTTTCTAGTGACTGAGTTAAAAAAAAGAAATATCCTATTTTGGTGGGATGCCCCAGTTGGTTTAATATTGAGACACCAAGGAGTAAGATATCAACTGAATACTGTTGAAAAAGCGGAAGAATTTTATCAAAAAATTTTAAAAATGAATTTAACATCTTTAGGCACAATACAGGATAAGCAAAAGGAGTTGGAAACAAAAGGAAAATATCAAATTACAGAGGCTGTGGTGGATAAATTGTCTTTGGACACCCTGGATACCCCAGCTGGACTGTCTATAAATATGAGAGCAGTGTCATCCAACTCCAATGTGATGAACCATCAAGTTACAGACAAGTGTGTAAATCAACCAGTTGATATACAAGTGATGGAGAAGAAAGATGAGATGACAAAACAAAACCAACAAGATCAACTCATAAAGCAGAATGAAAATCGATCAGCCGACACACAACTGGTAGGAAGGAAACGAGGATGGAAATTCAACCCGCAAAAGAAAAAGAAAAGAAATAGATCTCATAGAAACAGCAGTTTCTAAACCAAGCAACAGTGAAGCCAGGGACTTTAAAAAATGAATGAATATGTGAAAAGATAGTGGAGGCGAACAATTGTTTAATACTATCTTGAGGATAGTGGCAGATCTCTGCAATGCCGTGATTTTGGGATGTGAAAAGAGCCTTACCTTGTTGGATTTGAATTATCTACTCTGGATTTCTTTTACTGGTAAATATATTATAATTATTTTGAGTTACAAGGCAAGAGAGTCACGCTGGGGCATGCAGAAGATCTGGATGTTACCCATTAGGATGATGGGAATCAACAATCCTGATGAATACCACAACTATAACTATATGGATATAATTATAATGTCACTCAGGTGGTTGTTTTTACTTTTATATATATATGAGGATATTTACTACTGATGGGGGCAGAAGAAGATTGAAGATTTTGAACAAACTGTTGCACCAGCATGTTATTTTACCCTATTATGGGTGATGGATTTAACAATCCAGTGGAAAGACACCAAAGAAGATATTATATGGATTATAAATTTAAAGTTATTGTCTTTTTTCTTTTTACAAAATGGAATGCATATATAGATATGTGTATACTTTAGTAGAGTGGGCAGTGGATTATATTTAGAATTGTATTGCATGATTTTGTAGGAATTTGGGTTGAAATAGGTTAGTTTACTGATTGATTAGTTTAAGAAAAAGGATCTTTAAGTCATATATTTAGGTTGCGTCCCTTTCTGGATTGGGACTCGTTACGCACGGTCACTCATGCCCTCGTCACCTCCCGTTTGGACTATTGTAACGCTCTCTACATGGGGCTCCCCTTGAAGAGCACTCGGAGGCTCCAACTGGCGCAGAGTGCGGCCGCGCGGGTGGTGATGGGAGCGACATGGCGCTCCCATGTAACGCCTCTCCTGCGCGAGCTGCACTGGCTCCCGGTGGTCTTCCGAGTGCGCTTCAAGGTTTTGGTTATCACCTTCAGAGCGCTCCATGGCTTAGGACCTGGCTATTTACGGGACCGCCTGCTGCCACCAATAGCCTCCCACCGACCAGTACGCTCCCATAGAGAGGGGCTCCTCCGGATGCCGTCGGCCAAACAATGTTGACTGGCGGCCCCCAGGGGGAGAGCCTTCTCTGTGGGGGCACCTACGATCTGGAATGAGCTCCCCCCGGAGATACGGAGGATTCCGGATCTGCGTACCTTCCGTCGCGCGCTTAAGACGTTCTTATTCCATCAAGCTGGCCTGACCTAAACTTTTCCTCTTTTTAAATGGAATTTTAAATTTTAAATTTGGTTTTAATTTATTGGGGTTTTAAAATGTTTCAGCCAAATTTATTTAATTAGTTTTATCTCCATTTTAAATTTTGTATCTATATGTTTTATTTTATGGCTGTTCCCCGCTCTGAGTCCTTCGGGAGTAGGGCGGTATACAAATTTAATAAAATGAAATGAAATGAAATGAAATGAAATGAGTGGAGGAATTGGATAGAACTGAATAAATGTTAAATTTGGATGTAGGGAGAAGGCCGCTTTAAAATGTTATATTAATATATATAAAAGACTAAATGTTAAATTGTTGTAATAATACACTATAAGTTTAGGGAGGAGAAAAAGGGCAGATTATCGCAAAAATGGGAGTTATAAGAATATTATGCTAAGGGTCAGTATTTTGAGGAGGGAGTAAGGGAAAGGTAAGATATTATGTAATTAGTTATGAAATAGCCTATTGTTGTGAAGAAGTCACAGGGGGGGATGGGTGGTGAGGGGGGTTAGGGAAGAGGGGGGGAAAGGGGGAAAAACTTGTATTTGAAAACTTTTTCAATAAAAAAAAAGATGTATTCAGATGATATATTAATTGACTGATTTTATATTGTATGTTTGTTTGAACGTTTATGATAATGAAAGAAAGTATCTACGATTAGAATACAGGAGTTGCTCAGATACTAAAGGAGGAGAATATTCCACAGCAAAGAAGTTAGAAAGGAAAGAGGAGGAGAGGATAGGAAGAGGAGAGGGAGGGAGAGGAATGGAAGAAAGGAGAGGAGGAAGGGAAGGGGACAGGAGTAGGAGTGAAGGTGAGAAGGGGAAAAAGAATAGAGAAGTGGGGAAAAGGAAAAAGAAGTAGGATGAGGAAGGAGAGGAGGAAGGAGAAAGTAGGAGAGAAGAGGAGGGAGGAAAGGGAAAGAAAGGAGGAGAAGAAGAAGGTTTGTTGTGGAATGAGGGAAGAAAGAGAAGAAGAGCAACTCCGAATGCAATTAAAATGTCCTATTTTAATGCTTTCTTTAAGGGAGACATGCATTTATTATGTATAAGAAAATGTACACTTTCTATTATGTGGGGAGGGGGAAAGGGTGGGGGGAGAAAATTGTTTGTATTTCTTATAAAACTTTTCAATAAAAAAAGAGAAATATTGATTTCATACTCATGATGTAATAGAGCAAATTACTTCTGCGCATGCGCAAGATGGCGACTTCCCTGTGACTCTGGTGTTTTCGGGGGAGTGATCATGGCTTCGGGGGGCCTCGGAGGGCTGAATTTTGATTGCTGCAGCCCTGCCCCAGCTGGAGGAGTGTCGGGGCTCTCTGCTGAGGGGTCTCCGGCTTCTTAGAACGTCCTGGAGGCCCGCGGAGGCTCGCAGAGGCTCGCGGCTTGAGGAGATTACAGGACGGCGAGAAGCGGCCCGAAGGAGGAGGGGGCGGCGGCAGACCTCCCATGGTGAAGGCGGCAGAGCCAGGAAGACGGCATCAGCACCGCGACGATGGCGGCGGTGCGGCACCCTCGTCGGGATCCTCGCCAGCCCAATCCGCCCTTTGGACATGTGTTAGGGCGGTGAGGGGGGCGAGGTGAGGACGGGGAGGCTGGCAACGGCAGCGACGGCGATGCTGGCGGCGTGGAAATGGCAGCCGCCGGCTCAAGGAAGGGGCCGCCGCAGTTTTTGGTGTGTGGGAGTGTTGAAGATGGTGGCAGCTGCTTACTCGTGGTTTAGAGCTCCTGGGTGATCGTGGGGCGTTGTTTGGCCCTTGACCGGCCCAGAGGCCTTCATGTTGATTTGTGAAGGCTGGGCGAGATGAACAGCATGATTATAAGGAAGATCTGGAGGGATGGGGGAGAGCTGGACCATGACTGAGGGTTTCCCCCCCCCTCTGGCGTTTTTTGCCTTGGCTCTCCTCTTCCCCCCCCCCCATCATCATCTCCTGGACTAGGTATCATCTTGACCTCCCTAGAGTTTTTGACTGCTATGATCTCCACCGTTGAGCCTGCCCCGGACTATGTGGACTGACCTGATCCCATTCTTTCCCTCCATTGAATGGAGGTTTACATCTGGGGATTCAAGTCTTGGTGGAGTAGGTTCACAGCTACTGTCTCAACTCCGGTTCTTGGACGATCGTGGTTGACCAGCCACCGTGAGAGGGGGGCTGGGTCACCCTTTACCGGTTCGAAACAGCATTCTTACTCCTGCCATTGCCGTGAGAGGGCAATGAGGTCCAATGTGTCCCATTGGAATTCTGTTGAAGCCTGGCACTCACTCCTCTTGACTGTGATAACATCAAATTGTCCCCTGGCTATTGGCCATGGACTATCATCTCCCCTTGATGTCCAGATGTATTCGGTGAACGACCTTCGTGCCCTGCGAGATTCCCCCCTCTCGCAGGTTTGGCCCTCTTCGTTATCGAGGGCCTATCTTGATGACGGGTGTTGGAGCCCCGAGAGATGGCATGCAGCAAAGCAGAGTTTGAGGGGTTTTTTAAGTGGGTTTTTTAGTGGGTTTTTAACAAAAAATTTAAGGGGTTCGGGGGGGATTAGGGTGGGTTCTGGGGGAAATCCACCGGGTTCAAGACCAGCCTTAGCGAAGGGCTGCGACATTAGGGATGTAGAACCGGAGGTCGGGGAGGGGGTTGGAGCTCGATTTGAAGAGGGCTGTTCCATCAGCATAGTGAGTGGGAGGGGCAGATATGGCAGAAACTGGGGACCACATCATGTTCAGGGAATGCGCACTCGCTATCTTAGAGCGATTGCACACTCCGGTCCCCAATGCTTTTCTTGTTCCCCAGGTTGTCCAGATTCTCAGGGCCAGAGTCTTCGGCTGATGTTATGCAACGCCAGGTCCGTTGTTAACAAAGCCCCCCTCATTCACGATCTTATTCAGGAGGGGGAGGCGGACCTGGCGGGCATAACGGAGACCTGGTTGGGCCAGGAGGGGGGAGTTCCCCTCGTGGATATGTGCCCACCAGGCTTCCGTGCATTTCATCAGCCGAGGGCTCAGGGCAGGGGCGGGGGGGGTGGCGGTTATTATAAAGGAAGGTCTGGATCCGAGGGAGACCACTGTTCCACAGATAGCCGGATGTGAGTCCCTCTTTGTGAAGTGGGGTCGTGGAGTACAGATGGGCTTGTTGGTCACGTACCTGGCTCCCTGCCACATGGCAACGGCCCTGCCCGAGCTGCTTGACGTTATAGCCGAGGTGGCAGTGGACACCCCCAGACTTGTCATCATGGGGGATTTCAACCTGCCATCTATCGGTGAGACATCTGAAGTGGCTCGAGAGTTCATGGCTTCCATGATGGCCTTGGACCTTACTCAGTTAATTCACGACCCCACTCACATAGGGGGACACACTCTGGACTTAGTTTTTGTCTCTGGTCAGTGGTTGAGTGGCCTTGATATAGGGGATATAGCCATCAAACCCTTGTCATGGTCTGACCACTCGCTCCTTCGACTGGACTTCCTAACCGCTGCACCCCGCTGCAGGGAGGCGGGACCGACCAGATGGTTCCGCCCCAGGCGCCTGATGGACCCCGATAGGTTCCAGATGGAGCTTGGGCCATTTCCTGAGACTCTGGCTCATGACTCGGCTGAGGACCTGGTGGCCGCCTGGGATAGTGCGGCTGCCGGGGCCTTGGACCGTGTTGTGCCTTTGCGGCCTCTGACCCGGCACCGAACTCACCTAGCTCCTTGGTTCTCTGAGGAGCTTAGGGAGATGAAGCGCCGGAAAAGACGCCTGGAGAGTAGTTGGAGGACCAGCCGCTCCGAAT
Organism: Arizona elegans; assembly: GCA_022577455.1. Classification (NCBI taxonomy): domain Eukaryota; kingdom Metazoa; phylum Chordata; class Lepidosauria; order Squamata; family Colubridae; genus Arizona; species Arizona elegans. Next base: position 21,922,349 of record JAKOOJ010000006.1, on the reverse strand, counting down.
CCGACCGAACACTGGTGAGGTCTCACATTAAGACCTACCTAGTGGCGATAAAAGCGGCGAAATCTAGTTATTTTGCCGCTCTTATCGCGTCATCAGATAATTGCCCGGCCGCCCTGTTTGGGGTGACCCGCTCCCTCCTCCATCTGGAGGTGCGGGATGACCCCTTGCAGGGCCGAGCTGAGGACTTTGTGCAATATCTGTATGACAAAATCGCTCAGATTCGGGAAGGGCTGGCCTCTGACTGGGTATGTCCGGACGGGATGACTGAGGCAGGTCTTGAGAGTGTTATCTGGGGGGAGTTCGATCCTGTGGCTCCCGAGGACATGGACAGGATCCTGGGACGGCTGAACGCAACCACATGTTTATTGGACCCGTGCCCCTCCTGGCTGGTACTGGCTTCCCGGGAGGTGACACGAGGCTGGCTCCAGAAGATTGTTAACGCTTCTTTGAGTGAGGGGGTCCTGCCGGCCGCTTTGAAAGAAGCGGTTGTGAGGCCCCTCCTCAAGAAGCCTTCTCTGGATCCGGCTATTTTGGCTAACTATCGTCCAGTCTCCAACCTTCGCTTTGTTGCGAAGGTTGTTGAGAGTGTGGTTGCGCAACAGCTTCCCCGGTACCTGGATGAAGCTGTCTATCTAGACCCGCTCCAGTCCGGCTTCCGGCCTGGGCACAGCACGGAAACGGCATTGGTCGCGTTGGTGGATGATCTCTGGAGGGCTCGGGATAGGGGTTGTTCCTCTATCCTGGTCCTGTTAGAGCTCTCAGCGGCTTTTGATACCATCGACCATGGTATCATGTTGCACCGGTTGGCGGGGCTGGGGGTGGGGGGCACCGTTCTGCGGTGGTTCTCCTCCTACCTCTCTGACCGGTCGCAATCCGTGTTGACAGGGGGGCAGCGGTCGACCCCGAGACACCTTGCTTGTGGGGTGCCACAGGGGTCGGTCCTCTCGCCCCTTCTGTTCAACATTTATGTAAAGCCGCTGGGTGAGATCATCTGTGGCTTCGGGGTGGAGTTCCATCAGTACGCTGACGACACCCAGCTGTACATCTCCACCCCAGGCCACCCCAACGATGCCCTTGAAGTGATGTCCCAGTGCCTGGAGGCCGTGCGGGCCTGGATGGGGAGAAACAGGCTCCGACTCAATCCCTCCAAGACCGAGTGGCTGTGGCTTCCGGCGTCCCGATATAGCCAGCTGACACCATCGCTGGCTATTGGGGGCGAATCACTCGCCCCCACGGAGAGGGCTCGTAATTTGGGCGTCCTCCTGGATGCACGGCTGTCGTTAGAAGATCATATGACGGCCGTGGCCAGGGGGGCTTTTTATCAGGTTCGCCTGATACGCCAGTTGCGCCCCTTTCTAGATAGGGACTCCCTACGCACGGTCACTCAGGCACTCGTCACTTCCCGCCTGGACTACTGCAACGCTCTCTACATGGGGCTCCCCCTGGGGTGCACCCGGAGGCTCCAGCTGGTCCAGAACGCGGCCGCGCGGGGGATTATGGGGGCGACGAGGCGCTCCCATGTAACACCTCTCCTGCGCGAGTTGCACTGGCTCCCGGTGGTCTTCCGGGTGCGCTTCAAGGTGTTGGTAACCACCTTTAAAGCGCTCCATGGCTCAGGGCCGGGGTACTTACGAGACCGCCTTCTGCCACCAATAGCCTCCCACCGGCCAGTATGCTCGCACAGAGTGGGCCTCCTCAGGGTGCCGTCCGCCAGACAATGTCGGCTGGCGACCCCCAGGGGGAGAGCCTTCTCTGTGGCAGTGCCTACCCTCTGGAACAACCTCCCCCCAGAGATACGTACAATAACAGACCTCCGGATTTTTCGTCGGGCCCTGAAAACCCATTTATTTCAACTAGCTGGGCTGGCTTGAGTGAATTTTAAATCGTTTTTAAATTGGGGTTCTTTTAATTTTCGGCCAAATATTTAATTATTTTAAACTGCTTTTAAATTTTGTATATATTGTTTTTTACTTTGGCTGTTCACCGCCCTGAGTCCTATTCTGGAAAAGGGCGGTATAGAAATTTAAATAATAAATAAATAAATACTTCCGGTTTCCTCGTCTTCGGCGGCGACGGTGCTTTCTTTTGGCACCGTCACCCCCGCCGCTTGTAGAGCCGCTTCCTGATTGCGAAGCGGCTCGAAATCTTCGAAATCCATAGGATTGAAGAAGAAGAGGCAGCAGGGCACAGGTAGAGCCCCTGCAACCCCCCCAGGGAACTGTTTCTGGGGAGGAAGCAGGCGCGGCTCCCTTACAACCTGCTGAAACTCCGGGCGGCGTGGGACGTCTTCTGCTTGTGCGGAACAAGCTGACCTCAGGAAACCTTTAAAGAGCGAGGAAATAACTCAAATAAACATCCGCAATCCACTTGAACCCTGAAACTTTGAACTGCAAGTATTAGTCCTTTGCTGAACTTTTTTACTGAAGTGAAAGTCTCGGAATGAGTGAAAGTGATTGAAAAAATATGGCGCTCAGCAAATGAATTAGTGGGTGTGGATTGGTGAAGTTATCTTGTCTTGCTACAAAGTTAAAAAGTTGTTACAGAGTTGCTCCGGCTGCAACAGAAATAAGAGGAAAATCTCTCCCTTTTACTTGTCTTTGCTGCATTATAGCTTTGCTTTGAGTAATTCTGGGGGACTTTTTTAGAAGGTATTGTGGAGGTGGCAGAAGAGGCGGACCCTCCCTTTTTAAGAAAGCTAGTTTACGTGGCAGGATGGCTTCAAAAAAGCAGGAAGGCAAAACAGGGGGGGATCCCCCCCACGTAAGCAGGATACGCAGTCACAAGCCCAAAAAAAAGATTTGGATATGGGAGAATTAAAAGCATTCATCTCAAATATTTTGGATGAGAAATTTCAAGACATGGATGACAAAATAAATAAAATAGATGAAAAAATTCAAAAGTCACAACAGGAAATCATGCAGGAAATGCAGCAGAGCCAAAAGATGGTGACCAAAAAAATAACGGATGTGGCGTCTGGTCTGGCAGGATTTATTATGAAAGTTGAGACAAAAGTGGATGAATTTAAATTAGAAGTTAATGCTAAGATGAAAAATAATGATCATAAATTTGTTGATGTTGATGACAAGATGCAGAGAGTTGAGAATGATATTGTTATGATGCAATTTCGTGCAATGGAATTTGCTATAAGGCTTCGAGGAATTAGAGAAGAGGAGAGACAAGATTTGAGACAGATCTGTGCTGAAGCCCTAGCTGTGATTTTAAAAGTTGAACCTGAGATGGTTTTTTGCAAAATAGATAAAATCTATAGAGTTAACTCGTGGGTGGCCAGACAAAGACAACTGCCTAGAGATGTGGTCATATATTTTACAGATAGAGCAATAAGAAATGACATCTTGCAAAAATCTTTTCTCACTTCTGTGCAAGTGAGTGGATCCAAGATTACAGTTTACAAGGAGCTCCCACCCAAGATGTTGAAATCTAGAAAAGAGTATGGTTTTCTTGTTAAAGAACTGCAGAATAATCAAATCCCATTTCGTTAGGACGCCCCAACTGGCATAATTTTGAGATATAAGGGAGAGAAACACCGTCTGAATACTGTGGAGAAGGCGGAGCAATTTTATAATGACATCTTTAAAGAAAGAACTCCATCCCCACGCACATCTACAGTTTTGGAGATTAAAGAACAACAATCTAAGCAGGAATTAGCAGAGCTGAAGGGTGCTGAAGGAGGCTTTTTGGACGAGCCTTTGCTGGAACCTTCTCCAATCTCGGAGCTGGCTTGGGCGGCTGAAGTTAAGGATCAGCGTATAACTCGAGCAAAAGCCAAGGAACTTAAAGAAAAGTTACAGCAGGAGAGTCAAGACAAGGCTGGGGCTGTGGGAAAAGCAGGACAGAGGATCTCAGATGACATCCTAAGGTTCTGCGCTTCGCTCCAGAAGGAGAATAAGGATGATTAAATGTTTATCTTGGAATGTGAATGGGTTGAATGCAACACAAAAAAGGAAGAAAATATTTGCATATTTAAAACAACATAATAATGATATAATTTGTTTACAAGAAACGCATATTACAGTTCAAGATCAAAACTATTTGAAAAATTCCAAATTAGGAACACATTTTATATCCTCAACTAACCAAAAAAAGAATGGTGTGGTTATTTATGTAAACAAAAAATTAACAGCCAAACTTATAGAAGCTGATCAAGATGGTAGGTTTGTAGCAATTGAATTACTTTCTGCTAATAGTCAAATTCTTTTGATAGGAATTTATGCTCCTAATCAACAACAGGACTATTTTTATAAAATGCTGCATACTAAAATACTTCAATGGGATTATAGATCTATTTTAATTATGGGAGACTGGAATGGAGTAATTGACTCTAAATTAGATAAAAAGACTTTGGCAAAATCAAGAATTAGATTACCACAGACTTTTTTTGACATGAAAGAAGACCTGGAATTAAAAGATATTTGGAGAATACATAACCCAAAAGAACTGGACTATACTTTCTTTTCTGACAGACATAGATCCTTTTCCAGGATTGATTTTATTTTGTTGTCTGATGACTTACTTGTTAGGACAAAAAGAACAAAGATTCTGCCAAGAACCTTGACTGATCACAGTCCAGTCTGGATAGAAATTGAGACATGTAAGAATGAGAGACGTTCTTGGAGATTAAATGAAAACTTGTTTAGATATGAGAAAAATATAATAGAACTTAAAAAGCATCTGAAAGAGTTTTTTGAAATGAACTTGAACAAAGGCACCCCAATGGAAATTGTGTGGGACGCAAGCAAAGCTTATATGAGAGGGGTGCTTATATATATGAACTCTAAACATAAGCGGATTCGACAAAAGAAAAGACTTGAATTGGAAGCAGAAATAAAGGACAAAGAACAGTTACTTATTAAAAACCCAACAGATGAAAGAATACTTAGTGTTATAAAACTTCTGAAAGACCAATTCCAAATGCTTATAGCGGAACAAGTTGCAACAAACTTACAATATGCGAAGCATAATACATTCTGCAATGCTAATAAACCAGGCAGGTGGTTGGCTTACACATTAAGGAAGAAACAAAGCATACGGACTATTGATAGTGTTGATATTGGGGGGAAAGAAGTTTTTCAACAGAATTTAATAAAAGAAGCCTTTCTTCAATATTACACTAAACTATATGCCAGAGAGGAGGTGCAGAATGGACTTATAGAAAAATATTTGGACAATAAAAGAGTTATAAAAATCACTGAACAACAAAAGGAAAGAATGGATTATCCCATAACAGAGGAGGAGATAATAGCAGCAATAAAACAATTAAAAACAGCCAAAGCTCCTGGAACGGATGGTCTGACAGCAGTGTATTATAAAACTTTACAGGCAGAAATGGTGGAACAACTCAGAGACTTATTTTGCAACATACAACAAGGGGGAAAAGTACCTCCATCGTGGACTACAGCTTATATTTCTTTGATACCAAAAGAGCAAGCAGGTCCCAAAAAACCGGAGAATTACAGACCAATATCTCTTTTGAATACGGATTATAAAATTTACGCAAAAGTATTAGCCAACAGACTGATGCCAGTAATTCAAAAGGTGATTCATCATGACCAAGCGGGATTTATTGAGGGTAGGCACATGAAGGACAATGTAAGGCAAGTAATAGATTTATTGGAATATCTTGAGAAGAATAAACAGATCCCTGCAGTGCTGGTCTTTCTGGATGCAGAGAAGGCCTTTGATAGAGTGGATTGGAATTTTCTATTAAAGACATTAAAAAAGATGGACTTTGGGGACCAATATATACAGGCGGTCTCAGCAACTTATCAAGAGCAAAAGGCACAGATCATTATCAATGGAAGTCTGACAACAGAGTTTAAAATTGAAAAAGGTACAAGACAGGGATGTCCACTGTCCCCATTGTTGTTCATTTTAACACTAGAAGTCTTGTTAAATACAATAAGGGATTCTAACACATTGAAAGGTATAATGATAAGGCAAGAGGATTACAGAATAAAGGCATTTGCAGACGATCTGGTTGTTACCCTAACACAGCCAATGGAATCGATAATCCAGATGAAGGACATTATACAAGACTTTGGTAAAGTTTCAGGTTTCAGATTGAATCAGAGAAAAACTAAGATGGTAGTTAAAAATATGACACAAGATCGTAAACTGGAGTTAGAAAGGAGGGCAGGTTTTGAGATTGTACCAAAGGTAAAATATCTAGGAGTTCAGGTTGCAGAATCAAATATGAAATTGTTTCAAAATAACTATGAGGTGTTGTGGCGAGAGGTGCAAAAAGATATGGAGATTTGGAAAAAACTGCAGCTGTCTTTACTTGGAAGAATAGCAGCAGTTAAGATGAACATTTTGCCAAGATTTCTTTTTTTGTTTCAAATGATTCCGGTGCTCAAAAATGATAAACAACTAAAAGCATGGCAAACTGGTATCAATAAATTTGTCTGGAACGAGAAAAAACCAAGAGTAAAAATGAAAATTATGCAAGACATCCCAGAAAGGGGAGGTCTCAAACTTCCAAACCTACAATTATATTATGATGCAACAGCTTTGACTTTAGTAAGTGATTGGTTTGGAGGAAAAAAGACTGGAATATTGAATGCAGAAAGTTTTGATTTGGAATTTGGATGGCACGCTTACTTATTTTATGACAGCAAAGTGGATAAAGTATTTAAAAGCCATATACTTAGAGATTCTTTGCTGAGAGTTTGGAAGAAGCACCGAAACAACTGGAATTATAAAATACCGCTATGGCTGGATCTTGGTCATACCTTGTGGAATACAAATATAATGTCACTCGGGGGGGTTTTATATAAAGAGGTTCTTTTTACAGATGCGGGCAGATGGCAGCTGAAGACATTACAGACATTGTTGGCTGAAGGGATTAATTTAACTTGGTTACAATATAATCAACTGCAATTGAGATGGAAAGAGGACCAAAAAACTGGTATTATGATGTATGAGGAAGAATTAGTTAGACATATAAAAGAGAAAGGCCCAATGCATATTAAAAGACTTTATAATGTTTTGTTAGAAAGGGATTCAGAAACTGAACTAGTTAAAGACTGCATGGTTAAGTGGGCACAAAATTTTGAGGAACCAATGATGTTGGAAACATGGGAAAAAATTTGGGTTCAGAATGTTAAATTTACACAGTCGCAGAATCTGCGGGAAAATTTCTATAAAATGTTTTATAGATGGCATTTAGATCCAAAAAAATTGTCGTGTATGTACCCTAGTGCCCAGCCTAAATGTTGGAGATGCGACTGCTTAGACGCTACATATTATCATGTTTGGTGGACCTGTAAGAAAGTTAAGGCTTTTTGGGTAAAAATTTGGTGGGTCATGCAGAATGTTTTGAAGAGAAAAATTCAATTTTCTCCACAACTGTTTTTATTGGGTATAGTTAAGGGTTTTACATTGGGGGAAACAAAAATGATATTGTACATGATAACTGCAGCAAGATTGTTGATAGGTAAATACTGGAAAAATGAAGCGCTGCCTTCGATTGAGGAATGGACTTTGAAGATGGCCAGTTTTGCGGAGATGGCGAAGATTTCAGCATATTTAAAAGATTGTTCTCAAGAGACTTATGAATGGGAATGGAAGAAGTGGATAAATTATGTTCAGCATAAATATCAAACTAGGAAGTATCAAATAGCCTTTATTTAAAAATGTTATATAAGATAGAAACATTTTAGGGTTGAGGATAAAAATTTGTTAGAAAATGTTATATTAAGATAGAAATATTCTAAGGTTAAGGATGAAAATTTGTTAGAAAATGTTACATTATGATAGAAATATTTTTAAGGTAATCAGGATGAAAATTTATCTGAAAATGATATACCAAGATAGAAATAGGTTAATGTAATGAAGATGAAAATTTGTAAGGGGGAGGGAGGGGTTCAAGTTTTATATACAAAGGAGGGTTTTTTCCTTTTATCTGACATGAGCATACTAGGAAGTCTGGGGGGAGGGGAGGGTTAGGGCGGGCTGGGGAGGTTGGGAAGTTTGGGGGGGTAGGGGGGGGAAAAAGGGGGTGAAAATGTAATTGTAAAACTTTTGCAATAAAAATAAATAAATAAATAAATAAATAATAAATAAATGTCTGAGTTGTATCTAAGTTTTGCTTTTTAAAAAAATGTGCCTCAGAAAGCCCATTTCTGACAGAATCTGCAGTTATTTATTTATTCATTTAAACTGCCTAGCTCCCTCATAGAGGGAGAACTATATAAAGCTGACTCTTTAATAAAACTTTTCCAAGGGGAGAGCAATTTGTGTTGTTTTGTTTGTATAAAACACATCTCTCTATATATATCTCGAAAGTATTTTGCTATTTTCTGAGAGATAGGAAGCAACAGGTGAAGCTTGGGAAAATCACACTGAATACCTGAACAATTAGCATAAGTGCCCTCCAGGGCTATGTACTCTGTCCAGCACTCTTTTTTCTCAATACCAATGACTGCATTTCTAAGGATCTCTCTGTTAAAGTTTGCAAATGATACATCAGTCATTGGTCTCATTCAAGATGATGATGAGTCTGCATCAGTGGTGGGTTGCTCCTGGTTCTGTCTGGTTCTTGTGAACCGGTAGTAAAAGCGGTGGGAGGCTCGACCCACCTGCCTGGACATCATAATGGGCGATCTACGCATGAGCAGAAGAGTATGCATGTGCTCCCGTTGCGAACCAGTAGTAAAGGTAAGTAGAACGCACCCCTGGTCCGCATATAGCCAGGAGATTGAACAACAGGCCCTGTGGTGCACCCAGAACAATCTGGAGCTTAATACACTTAAAACTATAGAGTTGAGAGTGGATTTTAGGAAGAGCCCACCTATTCTACCACCTCTTACTATATTAAACAACACAGTATCAATAATAGAGTCTTTCAAGTTTTTGGATTCTCCCACGATTTGAAATGAACACCTAACATCAGAACCATCATTAAAAGGCACAACAAAGAATGTTCTTCCTGCATCAACTCAGACAGTTCAGACTGCCCCAGTCAATATAGTTCTACAGAGGAATTATTTGTACTTTTGTAACTGTCTGGTTTGGTACAGCAACCAAATAGGACAGATGCAGACTTCAATGAATAGTTAGGACTGCAAAAAAAAAAAAAATTGCAAACAGCCTTTCTTCCACTGAGCACCTTTATATTACATGGGTCAGAAAGAGGGCTGAGAAAATATCTACAAAGCCCTCACATCCTGGACATACAGATGAAACTCGAAAAATTAGAATATCGTGCAAAAGTTCATTTATTTCAGTAATGCAACTTAAAAGGTGAAACTAATGTATGAGATAGACTCATTACATGCAAAGCGAGATAGTTCAAGCCTTGATTTGTCATAATTTTGATGATTATGGCTTACAGCTCATGAAAACCCCAAATTCACAATGTCAGAAAATTAGAATATTGTGAAAAGGTTCAATATTCTAGGCTCAAATTGTCCCACTCTAATCAGCTAAGTAAGCCATAACACCTGCACAGAGTTCCTGAGCCTTTAAATGGTCTCTCAGTCTGGTTCAGTAGGAATCACAATCATGGGACAGACTGCTGACCTGACAGTTGTGCAGAAAACCATCATTGACACCCTCCATAAGGAGGGAAAGCCTCAAAAGGTAATTGCAAAAGAAGTTGGATGTTCCCAAAGTGCTGTATCAAAGCACATTAATAGAAAGTTATGTGGAATGGAAAAGTGTGGAAGAAAAAGGTGCACAAGCAGCAGGGATGACCGCAGCCTAGAAAGGATTGTCAGGAAAAGGCCATTCAAAAGTGCTGGGGACTTTCACAAGGAGTGGACTGAGGCTGGAGTCAGTGCATCAAGAGCCACCACACACAGACGGATCCTGGACATGGGCTTCAAATGTCGTATTCCTCTTGTCAAGTCGCTCCTGAACAACAAACAATGTCAGAAGCGTCTTACCTGGGCTAAAGAAAAAAAGAACTGGTCTGTTGCTCAGTGGTCCAAAGTCCTCTTTTCTGATGAGAGCAACTTTTGCATCTCATTTGGAAACCAAGGACTCAGAGTCTGGAGGAAGAATGGAGAGGCACACACTGCAAAATGCTTGAAGTCCACTGTGAAGTTTCCACAGTCTGTGTTGATTTGGGGAGCCATGTCATCTGCTGGTGTTGGTCCACTGTGCTTCATTAAATCCAGGGTCAATGCAGCCATCTACCAGGAGATTTTGGAGCACTTCATGCTTCCTTCCGCAGACAAGCTTTATGGGGATGCTGATTTCATTTTCCAGCAGGACTTGGCACCTGCCCACACTGCCAAAAGTACCAAAACCTGGTTCAATAACCATGGGATTACTGTGCTTGATTGGCCAGCAAACTATCTCACTTTGCATGTAACCTGACCTGAACCCCATAGGAAATCTATGGGGCATTGTCAAGAGAAAGATGAGAGACATGAGACCGAACAATGCAGAAGAGCTGAAGGCCGCTATTGAAACATCCTGGTCTTCCATAACACCTCAGCAGTGCCACAGGCTGATAGCATCCATGCCACGCCGTATTGAGGCAGTAACTGATGCAAAAGGGCCCAAACCAAGTACTGAGAACATATGCATGCTTATACTCTTCAGAGGTTTGATATTGTTCTGTGTACAATCCTTGTTTTATTGATTTCATGTAATATTCTAATTTTCTGAGATTGTGAATTTGGGGTTTTCATGAGCTGTAAGCCATAATCATCAAAATTATGACAAATCAAGGCTTGAACTATCTCGCTTTGCATGTAATAAGTCTATCTCATATATTAGTTTCACCTTTTAAGTTGCATTACTGAAATAAATGAACTTTTGCACGATATTCTAATTTTTCGAGTTTCACCTGGAAACATAAAATTTAAATACTATATGGTTAATATGGAGGAAGAGGTCTAATATATTAAGAAAAAGATTTATTGTTTTTCTCTTGGGATAGGCCTATTGATCCACAGAACTGGCTCAGAAATTGTAAGTTTTTCTGGAAAAAAGGACTACCTGGGCATAAATTAAGGTTAATTTGCTTGAATTAAAGGCATTCAAAAGAGCAGAATAGCCCATCAAGTGTTTAGGGAAGCCATAGAGCTTTGATCAGATCTTTTTTCAGAATGGGCATTTTTTTAGAGAAAGCAAACCAAATGGCAATGTAACATGGAAATCTACAAAATGAAAGAGCATTTCTTTTTAGATAGTGACACTATGAAATACTCTTCCCATCCAGTGTCTATTGACTGGACTTTTTAGTATCATATGAGCCTATTTTTCCTAGGAATTTTAGAATATCAAGTAATAGTACAATATTCTAGAAACATTATTTTATTTTTTTAATTTTGATTTTAATGTTGCATGCATTATTGACATTTTAGCTCATTTTATCTGCTCTTTCATCTTTTTCATAAAATATTGTTAAACTGATTTATATATCATCCAGAGAAGACTATCTTTCTACTGAAAATAATTTAATCAATTTATCAGGACCAATGTGTTAATATACTGGACTCTGACTAGAGAGACTAGGTCAGTCCCAAATGTTTACATTTTTTAATATAGGCATATTGCAATATTGCATCAGCTAAGATACATAATTTATACCTGTAGGGTTTTTTTCCTTTTTTTTAGTATCAGTACAAAGTGCAGAAACCCTTCATCTTGTACAGATTACATTGATCTTTTCAGACTGGGAAGATCTGGGAGTTGGATAGTGAAAAATATAGATCTTTTAAAACTGCAATGCTCTGAGAAATGTCTGACAATTTCCACTTTGGCACTGAAACAGAAACACAAGAAGGATAAATATTTTCCAGCTTCCCCCTGGTTTCTGCTATACCTACTGTGGATTTAAGTGAGATAAAGTGATATTACAATTAGCTGCTCTGTGCAAGAAAAGCCTACCTGAAAAAGTGTCCTGTGCCATTCAGGTGTGAGAGATGATGGGTAAGTTGCTGCAAATGGGGGGATGGGGGTGGGGAGTAAAAAAATGTTTCCACTTTTTATTCATATTTTCCACTTCCTATTCCATTAATAGGAATTAATTATTCGTAGTTTTTCTGCTTCCTGTTGGTTGTTGTTGTTTTCTTTTTTAAAAAATCACTGTGATTAATTAACAATTAAAACTAATAGTTATACCCCACATTTTGTAACAGTAAAGCATATTTGACCTCTTCTAAAATAATGGAACAGCAACTCGGAGTCCTTTTAAAATGAAGCTTTTAACCAACAGTTAAAAGTTTGGGTATTTGCGAGACCGCCTGCTGCTACCGATAACCTCCCACCGGCCAATACGCTCTCACAGAGAGGGCCTCCTCGGGGTGCCGTCGGTCAGGCAATGTCGGCTGGCGGCCCCCAGGGGGCGAGCCTTCTCTGTGAGGGCACCCGCCCTGTGGAATGAGCTGCCTCCCGGAATACGATTGATCCCGGACCTCCAGACCTTCTGTAAAGCCCTGAAGACGTTTTTATTTCATCAAGCCAGCCTAGCCTAAATGGTTTTTAACTGGGATTTTAAATTTTATGGATTTGGGGTTTTAAATTGGGTAGCCAATTATTTAATTTTTTTAATTATCTTAACTTTTGTATTTGTATGTTTTTTAATTTTGGCTGTTCACCGCCCTGAGTCCCTTCTGGGAGAAGGGCGGTATACAAATTAAATAAATAAATAAATAAATAAATAAAACCATGGCCCAATTACATTGCATGTAAGATTAGCCTAAAGGCCACTTTTTATATAGATACTTCTGCCCATAAAAATGATCACACTTTAAGTCGTTTAAAATTGCTAATGCAGTATACATGTTCACTGTGTGTTTATTCTTGCAAGTTCCTAGTGCAGCAACAGGGCTTTGCATGATGGGAATAAGTGTTATTTTTCTGCTACACTCTTTCAAAATTCTAAATTAATATATTAGCATTTTGATTTTTTTTAAAAAAAAACTTTTTGTTCTATATTTTATTATTGTTATTCACTTTGCATACTCATTTGACTAGAAAGGTTAGGTACCAATATAATCAAAATTATAATTAAGCAATATATTAATGAAACCAATCAAGAAGTCATATGAGATTTTTGAATTCCACAGAATCATTCCTATTCACTTGCTTGTTCAATTTATACAATCACCCATCTCACCTGACTCCAGGGGGGTCTCACAAAAATTATTAAAAACATAGACAACATATCATGCAAGATTGCAATACAATGTGCTAGAATAGAAAAATAAGTCCAATTGCCATGACTAAACTTCCAGACATTTAGCAGGCTCCACGCCATCACTACCAGGTCTTCAGGCCAGGGGTGGGTTCTACTTATCTTTACTACCGGTTCGTATCATGCCCACGTGCGCACTCTTCTGCGCATGCGCAGATTGCCTATGATGACATCCGGGTCAGTGGGCGGAGCTTCCCACCAGTTTTACTACTGTTCTTGCGAACCGGTTCTAACCGGGGGCAACCCACCACTGCTTCAGGCCCTTCTGAAAAGCCAGCAAGGTTAGGCCCAATCTAACCTCCAGGTGTGTGGGTGTGGGTGTGATAATCTTTGGTGGGTGCTGCAGTAGAAATGGCTCTCCTCCTCCTTAAAAGATAGAGCCCATAGAATGCATGTTCTACTGGACCTGATGGAATGGGTAGATATAATCAGGAGTGGGATCCCTCAAATTACCTAGCCTGTGTAGGGCTTTATGAAAGAGAGAATTGCTAAAAGTAGAATTTTAGTTTATTTTAAGCCAAATGTTGCAGTTATGTTGGACTTGACAAACTTGGTTTGAAGATGGTGATTGCAGATCAGGCAGATATGTTGCATTCCTAACTGGGACTAAAATCTCAGATTACATGAACTGTGGCCAAAATGGCTTGGAATCTGCAGAATGTCACAGCTCTCAAATAACATTCAGCATGCTGAACCAGGAAGCAATTTCCCAATTTCTGAAAATGTAAAGGTCATCTCAAATCTGCTTCTTGCCTTAAAGGAAAATTTATAGGAATCCCCCCTTGCCAGAGAACGGTAGTAAAAAAAAGAAAAGAAAAGAAAAGAACAGGATTCTCTTTGATCCACAGATCCATAATATTGTTTTTTTGGGTTTATTGTGACATATGAGGAAATGCAGAGACATTTCTTGATTTTTTTCTGATTTGATTTTAAAGCTCTTTCAGAACTCTAATCCATACACAGAAGAAAAATGACGCAATAGCTAAATATAAGAAGGGGCACTATCCAGAAATTAACCAAGAATCCTGCTTAGTGGCTTTTCTGACCTTTTTACAAGCCATGATTACTGTGTTCACAAATTAGAGTTAATTTAAATGATACATCAGTTGGAAAAGACAAGCAGAACAGAACTTTCATTCCTAGAGAATGAAAAGAATATAACTCTCAGAATGCAAATCCCTTTTCATATATTGCATAAAACATTTTGTGGAGATACCATCTTCCATGAATAGCTAAGAGTAATATTTTCAATGTCTCATAAAGAGACAACCTCAAAACTTTAGCTTTCGCATGAAAAGATCTCCATCTCAACTCTAGGAACAGATCTATTTACTTGAAATCACTTTGACCTTTGCTGCTGGAATACTCCAGAGGATTCAGTTTTAATATTACAGAGGCCTTCACCTGGTTTTTTAAAATGAAGTTAAATCCATCATTTTTTAAACAAGACAAAAAAAAATCATAGTCTAAACAGAAGTGTTGATAAATGTATGAAGATGTAATTAAAAACAACAAATCATTTGGCTACTTTTAATGGCCAACTCTATAATCCAGTATAAAAAGATTACAGGGTTACACAGTGAAATATGAAACCAATATGGTACCAGAAATGAGAGATTATCAGCTACCTCTATTGTCCTCAACTTCCCATGAGTAATTTGAAGCCCTTCATTTAATATGTTTGAATTGGAATGTAGCAATAGCTACCAGTAGGGGCAACAGAGAAAGAGGGCCTACAATCACCATGCAGTATTTAGCAACTTAAATTTAAGAATGTCTTTTGCTGAGAAGCCAACATTCCAGAACACAAATGCCATATCCAGAGTTTTCTATGTTGATGAATTGTTATTTATATACAAATATATTAAAATTATGTACTGAAGGGAGGGAGGGAGGGAGGGAGGGAGGGAGGGAGAGAGAGAGAGAGAGAGAGAGAGAGAGAGAGAGAGAGAGAGAGAGAGAGAGAGAGAGAGAGAGAGAGAGAGTGTTAGTTAGTCTCCTGAGAATATTGTGGACAGCAAGGAAACCAACTGATGGATGAACAAATCAACTCAAGAGTTCTCACTCAAGGCACAGATGACCAGAGATTATTCAAATTATTTTAATGTGGTTCCATCATGTATGTATGTACCGTTCGTTGTACTTGTGCTTCATAGCCCATTTTTCTGACACTGTTGCCTGCAGCATGTTTAGGTAGTCCTCAATTTATAAAAATTCATTTAGTGACTGTTTCTTCTTCGGATTCCCAGAGAATGTGACACACACCAAGCTTCGTAAACACTGTTTAATTCCAAACAAATCCCTTTCAAGAATGCAGGCTTCCCGTGCAAAGGGTCCTTATCAAAGTTATTAAGAACAAAGTTCGACAAAGGTTGGCAACCAGCCCAGAAAACCAGATATGAAAAGTCGCTTGCTCTTCAAGATGCTCTGTAGTAATGAGATGTTGTTTCTAGCAAGAAAGCACTAGCTGTGTGCCACTTAAATAGGCTAAGGGAATGGCCAATTATCATCAAGCCCTACTCTTGAGTAGACCTTCTCCTCCTGAGTAGCCACTCCTGCCTTTTGGCAGCCCTGCGTGCCCGAGCATTGAGGAGAGGTTCCTCCGCTTCGCTCTCTCCACTGGAAGGAGCCTGTGGAGGTTCTGAAGGCCCTGGTTGAGTCTCTGCCTCTGGCATCACATCCTCTTTGGCCTCCTCGCTGTCTGACGCGAGCTCCGGCTGCGCAGGCTGCTGGCGCGACACCACACCAGCCTCCTCCTCATCGGGATCAGCCACGATCCGTGCAAGCCGCTGGCGGGCCACAACACTGTTCAAAGTCACAATGCCACCGAAAAAGTGATTTATGATCATTTTTCACACTTATGACAATTGCAGTATCCCCATGGTCATGTGATTTACAAATGGTTGCTTGACAACTGACTCACATTTATGATGGTTGCAGTGTCCTGGAATCATGTGATCCCCTTTCATTTATGATCTTCTGACAAGCAAAGTAATAGGGAAACCAGATTCAGTTAACAATTGTTTTACTAATTTAAGAACTGTAGTGATTCACTGAATAAATGTGGCAAAAAAGTTGTAAAGTGGAGCAAAACTCACTTAACACATTTCTCACTTAGCAACATAAATTTTGGACTCAGTTGTAAGTTGAGGACTATCTGTATAAGCAATGAGACAATAACATGAAATGGATGAATAGCAATAGCACTTGGACTTATATACCGCTTCATAGTGCTTTACAGCCCTCTCTAAGTGGTTTACAGAGTCAGCATATTGCCCCCAACAATCTGGCTCCTCATTTTACCCATCTCGGAAGGATGAAAGGCTGAGTCAACCTTGAGCCAGTGAGATTTGAACTGCTGAACTGCAGCTAGCAGTCAGTTGAAGTAGCTTGCAGTGCTGCACTCTAACCACTGCGCCACCTCAGCTCTTGCATATCAAACCCATCATCAATGTTTACAAATGTGTTTCTCTAATACACATGCAACTCATAGGTCCCTCACTGTCCCCATTCTTCTCTTTCATAGAAAAGCATTTTATCTGAATAAACACACAGGAGTATGTATTTCAAATCTAATGTAGAGGAGAGAAAATAAATTAATATGACCTACGACCTGTTAATTCTCATTTCTAAAGCTACTATAACAAATATTTAATTTTTTTAATGGAATTGGTAACTTTAAAGTTTCTATATGCACAAAGTTGACTTTTCCTACTTTGTTTAGCAGCATCTAAGCAGTGTATTTTTTAACAGCTTGCCTCTTTTCAACTTTTCATTACAATTTGAAAAGGGACATGATAATTTAAAGGAACATTTATAAAACATCTTTCTGCAATTTGGTACGGTTAACAGTGATTCCTGCCTTTTATTTTATTACTTTGGCATAAAACCTGACCAAGTTAAATTAGGATGAAATGAAAAATTAATTTCTGGATTAGAACTGCATATGATTGTAGACAGAATGCATATTATTGTTGATTTTAGAATAAGAGTTTAAGTTATTTTATGTCTGCAGTGAAGAAAATTGAAAGTTATTCTCTTTCTCCCTCTTCTTGTTTTTACTTTGCTGTTGTACTCCTGATTTTGCTTCTTTATTAACATTTCTTTTCCCTAACTCCTCCTTTTTTCCCCTTTTTGTATTTTAACCTTTGCTGGAACTTAATAATTTCTTGTTTTCAAAGGATAATTTCTGTATTAAAAAATACTATATAATCACTATTTATGGCATGGGATATGGGCTTGGCCAATTGTGCCTTTTATAATACATTTTAATATTAAATAAAAGAATTCTTAATTCTTCAATTTAATACTAAATGTTGAAATCAGAACAACTTAATACTTCCCATTAAAACTACAGAAGAAAAGTAGCTATGTACAAAAAAGATTTTAAATTTATTTTGGTTGAAAATGTTTAGAGGCATACTCACAGAAGATCCATGACTTGTTCAATAATAGAGGACATAGATTTTGTCATTTTTATACAGATTTCTTTTTTATACCAAAAGAAAGATTTCTTTTTTTATATACAAAAATGACATTAAGCCATTCATTTGAATATCGTCTACAGTCTAGGCTACTGTGATTTGAACAGGATAAAATAAATGCGCAAAATATCTCTTGAGGCTCTCTAGATTCATTACTGTTTATCTATTTCATGTCATAGTTTGCAATAGATCATTAGTGTAAATTAGTAAGGTTGTGCCCTATTAAACATTGATTATTTTCAGTTTTGTCTGGCGGAAAAACTCAACCAAAAAAAGACTAACATAAAATATGCCTTTGATATAGGATTCAGAAGCCGCATGATTAAGTTTTATACGTCTATGGGGCTTTGGATAAATGCTGCAGGCACAACAGCTTTACATAAAGCCACTAAGGGTTTTAGAAAACAGTACAAGATTCTCGGTCCAAAGGGCTTACAATCAGCATATCACAGAGGGGAAAAAAATGATCTGGAATTGAAAATGGCAAATGAAAGGTGAGAGAAATAAGATGACAGAAAGTGGCCTGATAGTGTGAAGAGAAGCTATTTCTAGAAAGATTTCAGTTATCTCCAGCTGAGTCTCTTGCGCTCACAATACCATCACCTTTTATGCAAGACTCTCACAGGACAGTTGCAGCCAATTGTGTTTTTTCATCCTCATTTTTCCTGCGGCTTTGAGAATCCAATTCTGACATTATCTGAAGATGCAAAGTGCTATTTTTAGGCTGAACGTTTCTTTTTAGACTAAAACCTATTGGGGAAGGGGGACTCTAGTTAATTTCAAACTTGGAGAAGCTGGAAGGTGTGCTTAATTGCACTTTTGTCTGCTGCTAAGTCCCAAGCGGCAAGGGGTTAAATATTACTTTCTTTCCACTGACGCAAAACCGTTCTAATCAAGAAGGGCAAAAAACTTATTAGCTGCAATTAAAGGACCATTCAATCAACACAACTCCCTCAGCATGCTGAGCCAGTAACCAGTAAACAGGATTGAAGTTCAAAATAGGAAGCTTTTAATTAACATTTGAAAGGATTCTGCTGAATGGAATTTGCATGAGAGACACATAGTACCAGTTTATTGTTTTTTTAAAAAAAAACCAGCCAAAATATTGTTCAATATTAGAATATATGTTGTTACAGGTAGCCTCGACTCATGATCACAATTGAGCCCAAAATTTCTCTTCTTAAGTGACACATTTGTTAAGTGAGTTTTGTTCCACTTTATGATCTTTCTTGCCACAGTTACTAAGTGAATCACTGCCGTTAATAAATTAGTATCCCAGATTAAATTAATCTGGCTTCCCCATTCACTTTGCCTGCCAAAAGATTGCAAAAGGTACATGACCTTGGAGCACAACTGGCTCATACTAATGACCATTGCTGTCAAGCATCTGAATTTTGATTACATGAATTTGCGGGAATCAGTGGTGGGTTGCCCCTGGTTCGGACTAGTTCGCAAGAACTGGTAGTAAAACTGGCGGGAGGCCCTACCCACTGCCCCGGATGTCATCATTGGCGATCTGCGCATGCACAGAAGCTTCTGTGCATATGCAGAAGCAAGGCGTGCGTGATCCCGTTGCGAACTGGTAGTAAAGGTAAGTAGAATCCACCCCTGACGGGAATGCTACAAAGGTTGTAACTGTGAAAAATGGCCATAAGGCACTTTTTTCAGTGCTGTTGTAACTTTGAATGGTCACTAAATGAACTGTTGTAAGTTGAGGACTATCTGTATTGGGTGCTTGTGATTAGGAAGCTTCATTTCAATCCTGTTTCCAGTCTGCTGGAAACAGCCATGCCATCACAATACCAAAGTTCCCCATCAGGGAAACAACTTCTATAAAATAAATTGTTCTGGAATGAGAAAAAGGAAGATTGGAAAATATAAAGGAAAAAGTGCATGATAGCGAACACAAATATTTCTTCTGAAGCTATGAGATTTTTATAATAACTCTCTAAGAACTATTTATAACACTTAACAGATAAGACTCAGATCTTGAGGGAGCTACAAAAGTTAAATGTGTGCTCTTTTTTTTTCCAATGGCTGTGATAAATATTGCCCTTGATCGAAATGTAACTAAAACATTATTTCAAGTCATGGTACACTTACTAATAGGGTAGTTGCTGATTGTATCTCAGTATAGGTAGTCCTCAATTTATGACCACAATTTGGATCAGAAAATTCATTGTTAAGTAATGTGGTTGTTAAGTGAGGCATTATATGACCATTGCCCAGAGCCCCTTTCTGAAGGAGATGGGCCATTAAGAAATACAAAAAATAATAAACAACAAATAAATAAATAAATAAATACCCAATTTGATTACCTTTTTTGCCACAGACATTAAGTGAATCATGTAGTCATTAAATGAAACTGGCTTCTCCCATTAAATCCTTGCCAGAAACCAGTTGGGAAGGTGGCAATTTTGATCACATGACCCCAGGATGCTGCATCTATCATAAATGCAAGCCAATTGCCAGCTGCCCAAATCACAATCATGTGACTGAGGGAATGGTACAATGGTCATAACTTCGAGGAGGAGTTAATGAAGTCATTTGTTCAGCTCCATTGTAACTTCAAACTATCACTAAATGAATAGTAAGTCAAGGACTACCTGAAATATAAAAAGGTCTCCAGCAAGTGTGTAAGACTCTGGCTAAATTAAAATAAATATGGGTTAAACCCCAATAGCTTTACAAGAAAAAAAGCATATACTAAATAGAATCAGCAGTATAAAAAGCCTGTGCATTGAAGTTGATTATAATTTGTATCACAAATGATCAAAGGACTACTGGTGAGTCAAATCAAGGTTTTAATTTCAGGCTGAAGAGCAATAGACTAATACCATCGTACCATTAGCTGAAAAGCATATATTAAGGTTGCTTTTGCATGGATTTTTTTTGTATAACATTCAGTCGCTCATATTCTTATTCTATCTCTATTCCATTCAGTCATGCTGTGATCACATTCCCCAAAGCTACCTCAGATGCAGCAAACATAATTTCCCCTGGGAACTAAAGGCCTAAGAGATTTAAAGGGCACTAATCTGGAGAAGACTTTATAAATTCCAAAGGACCAACTCTCCCCCCTCCCCACACACACAAAAAAAACCCAGTGTCTCACATCCTACAAAAATATAGTGGTTGGTGAATAAGTCAAAATTAGATTCTTATGGTATTTCCTATGACACATTGTGTAAATGAAAGCTGAAAGAGTATTGATACCTTTGGACTCGCAGGTGTTGGAAAAGATCCTTGAGAATATCATGGATAGCCAAGGAAACAAACCAATGGATCATTGAACAAATGAACTCAATGTTCTCACTCAAGGCATAAATGATCAGGCTCAAATTATTCTATTTTGGACAAGGCTATAAAGGTGGAAAAGGTGGAAGGAAAGAGAAGAAGGGGATGATCAGTAGCAAAATGGATAGACTCATTTATAGTAGAGAAGAATGCACAGCTTAAGGAGAGCTCTTCATTGGGGAAATTTTTATCTATGTGGCTACTAGGGGTCAAAAACTTGCTGACACATAATCATCAATCAATCAGATTCTCAAAATTCTTGGCATCTACAAACAATAACAAAATCACCCATATGGAAATCCTGTCTCCATTTCCCCTGGTGCTATCATTGCCCTGCTCACAGAAATCCTTAAGCTATTGATGATGGTGGTGGTGGTGGTGGTGGTGATGATGATGATGACAATTACAAAAATGCAACCATTGTTCACTGAAAGATTGCCCATGTTTCATTACTCTTATCAAATTTATTAGTTAGAAATATTTGATTGGAACTCTGGTTCAATCTGGATGGGATATGTTGCTCTTACCTGTAGAAATTAGATGGTATCTTACAAAACGATGATGATGATGATGATGATGATGATGATGATGATGATAAGTTAAGTAGTCTGTTTCAGACATCTGCTACTATTCTAGCCATTCAGTGTCTACTTTTAAAATTCTGTCATATTGTGGTAAGTACCTTTGCTTCTAAACTGTGCAGCCCTCCTGTTAGCCAAAGTGTCCAAGTGATAAATTGTCATTGTAATAGAATTATTCACTGAAAGAATAGGAAGCCATTTTACAGAAGTGGGAAAGTCAGTGATGAATTGTATGATTAGTTAGCCTGCTTCCAAAAACAGCAAATTGTGCTCGGTGGGACATAACTTGTCCCTCTTCTGACGAACTATTAAATGCAAGTCACAACAGGAAGATTTATGGGAAATGCAGCTTCAAAGTCTAAGCAACGAGGACACACTTGTTCAGTGGTATCAGAGTCACACCCCAGTGGAGATTAAATAAATCAGCAAAGATAAACTAGCAAGAATATTTTCTTTAAATGGGTGTCTTTACAGTTTAAGAACGACAGAACTTTAAATTTTATGAGGATGTAAGGATGTACGCAACCTTCATAGATTGCAGGAATGTGGAACCACACTAGACCTAGTGATTCTGTGGTTAGGAAGTTCAAACTGACCTAGTTTAGCTTTAAAATCCAAATTGGAGGAGAAGGAGTGGCAGAATCAGAGGCCAGAGTGTTGCTAGTTTAGTTATCCTGGTTAGGCCCAATATAAGAGACTGTAGACTTTCTTGTAATAATAATGTTTATTTCTCTTCTTTCTCAGGAACACATTTGGACAGCTATCAATCTGAGAGGAGCGAAAGCTTATATACAGAAGAGGTGGGGCTAATGGTAAGTAGTAACCAATGGTAAGAGACACAGTGACATCACACAATGACATATACACAAGCACACATATTTACAGATAGCAGGTTAGGTATTTTCAACTGTAACAAACCCCCCTCTAAAATACCTAACTAATGATGGGTTATTAAGATTATATATGTACATTAAGTTTGGAAGTCAAATATACATGTTGTTTGGTTGCTAATGGCTTAGTGAGGATATCAGCAATTTGTTCATTAGTATCGCAGTGAACAGCTTTAATGAATCCTATACTTGACAGTTGCCTCACATGTTTATATTTGATATCGATATGTGGAGATCGTTGGCCTATTGCTTCGGAAGCTGATATATCTATCGCTGCCTTATTATCCTCATTGATGATAATTGGATAAATAGGCTCATCCCACACATTAGATAACAAATCATCTAACCAAGTTAAATTATTGACCGCTTTGGATAAGCAAACGTACTCGGCTTCTGCTGTAGAGGTGGCAATTAAGTTCTGTTTGCCAGTGTACCAGTGCACCGCACAACCATTTATAAGAAAAACATATCCAGAAGTGCTTTTTCTGCTTTTTGAATCAGTAGCCCAATCTGCATCGGCGTAGCAGGTCAAAGTTGGTTTTTCAGAAATGAATGGTTCTAGGTATAGACATACATTAATGCTAGATTTCAGATATCTCAAAATTCTCTTGATTCCTTCCCAATGGTATAAGTTAGGATTGCTTACATGTCTCGACAACAAATTTATGGCAAGGGTGATATCAGGCCTAGTTCAATTAGATATGTATAATAAGGACCCAATAATTGATCGATATAAAGTGTTATCCTTGAATGACTCATATTCATTGTACACATTTCTATAAAAATCAGTTGACATGGGAGTTTCACAAATTTTTGAGTTAACCATATTATATTTTTGTATGAGTTCTATAATCTTGTCTTTCTGAGATAATTTGAATCCCTTATCTGTTTTGTCAATTTGGACTCCTAAATACTTATTTACCTTTCCTAATATTTTTAAGTTGAAATTTTTGCCTAATTGTTCAGTGAAATTATCACATTTAACCTTGTCACTTCCAAAATATATCATCAACTTAAATCAAAACATATTCAATAGAATCATTATTTCTTTTTGTGAAAAAACAGAAATCAGATGAAGTAGCCACAAAGCCTATATTGTTAAGTATCTTTGATAAACACTCATACCACCGTTTGCCAGACTGTTTTAGTCCATAAAGGCTCTTATTCAATAGCCAAATTTCTCCCTTTTTTGTATCCTTTCCTGGGGGTGCTTTTACATAAATTTCTTTATCGAGATCAGCATGCAGATAGGCTGTCTGTACATCAAATTGATATACTTCTAGATTTAAAATGGAAGCTAATACTAATGCTGTTTTCATACTTTCTGATCTAACGGTTGGGGAGTATGTGTCTTCATAGTCATCTGGAAACCTTTGGGCAAAACCCTGAGCCACTAACCTGGCTTTGTATAAGAATTTACCATCCTCTAGCTCTTTGATTTTATAGATCCACCTAGTGCCAATGGGGGACTTTTCAGTGGGTAGATCTGTTGGTGTATATACATTTAGTTCTTTCAAACTGTCCATCTCTTTTTTCATTGCTTCTTCCCACTTACTTTTTTCTTCTAGAGGTAACTTAAGTATGTCATCATATGTGTTGGGAGTCAGGTGTTTAGCTTGAATAGACAGTACATAATCATCTAATCTTTTAGGGATTGTGCCCCTATTGGATCTAATGGGCCTGTTCTGGGGATGCTCATCGCTATGCATATATTTAGCTTCTTTTTCAGTTAATTGATCTACCTTCAAAGTGGGGTGTCCTTTCTTCCATTCATCATTAATTATTTTTGGGCATTTGATTCTGTTCGTGGTTGTGGTTTTGGAGTTGGTATCTGATGTATGATGTTCTGTGTGCGTGTGTGTAATATTTTTTGATTCTGGATATATTTCATTGAGATGTAATTTTGACCAGTTCATGTGTTCATGAAACACGGCAGATCTGGATACAATGAAATGGTTATTTTTATCAATGAAGCGATATCCCTTGGTTCCTGATTTGTACCCCATAAATATTAGTCTTTTGGATACTTTCTCTCCTTTGCGCCTTAATTGTGAGGGGACATATACATCAGCCGATACACCAAAAACGTGTAGGTGTCCAATTTTTGGTTTCCTTCCATACATGAGTTCGTATGGAGTCTTGTTGATTGTACTGGACCATAAGGGATTTATAGTGTAATTGGAATAAGTAAGGGCCTCAGCCCAGAATGATTGGCTTAAGCCAGCATCGTCTAACACACATTTAACCATGGTTTGTAGCAAACCATTCTTTCTTTCAGATACTCCATTTTGAAATGGGGAAAATGGACAAGATTTAAAGTGCAATATTCCTTGTGATTTTAGCCAATTTGAAAATTCGTTGGATAGGAACTCCGACCCCCTGTCAGTCATTATTTGTTTAATTTTAATATTGTGCTGTGTTTCTACCATTTTAAAAAACTCCTTAAATTTTTTGAAAACCTCACTTTTGTGGTTAAGGGTGTATACAAAACTGAATCTACTATAGTCATCGACTATGGTTAGAAAGTATCTTTTTTTATATTTAATTGAAGGTTTTAATGGGCCTACTACATCCATATGGATTAATTGAAAAATTGATTGTGTGGTGCGAGTGGCTTTTTGGGTTTGGGTTTGTTTTTAAGTTTGGATGAATTACACACAGAGCATTCTAAATAATTTTTACAGTTCTTTATTTTTAAATCTTCGGAACACTCTTAACATTTTTCGTATGACAGGAAAACTTGCGTGTCCTAGCTTTCTGTGGAGTAAGTGACTACAATTATCGTGTATAGGTCTTCCATTGTTTAAGTGTTCAGACATATTGGTATCAGTGGTTGATGCATTATCATTATTACTTTCATCATGACTATCTGAATTTGGCCTTTCGTTTCTTAATTGATAGTTTGCGTAGATTAATTCCCTATCTTGTGGCAGTAGGTATGTTAGTCCGTCATTTGTGAATAGTTTACCTATGTTTCTGTTGTTTTTAGTCATAAATACCTTTCCACCTCTGAAAGTGGTCTCTACTTCATTCTCTATACTTAATTTTAGAGTTGCCAATATATTATTTGGGATTTCGGGTACAAATAGTACCCCCTCTATTTTTCCTATACCCTTTATATGGGTGTCTCCTATTCCTCTCACTAGGACTTTATTTTGGTTTGCTACTTTAATGTAATATTTCTTTTCAGTGAAGTTGCTTAATATTTCTCTATTGTGAGTTGTATGACATGTGGCTCCAGAATCGATGAGCCAAGTGTTGAGTGAATCAGATATTAAAGTATCATTGTTTCTTATTCCATATAGTGATCCTTTCTTATTTTCTCTAGGGTTATTTCGGTACATTTGTCTTTCTCTAGAATGTGGTGATTCTCTCCGTTTATATCTGTAGTCTGGGGAAGTTCTGTCTAAAAAGTGTATTCTCCTATCCTTGTGTTGGTATGAGTCACTGTATCCTGCGTTCTTGGGGCAGTCTCTTCTTTGATGTCTTTCAGATCCACATATGGAACATTCATGTGGGTACCTATCTCTGACCCTAAAATCAGTTCTTCTTTGATTTCTACCTTCCCTTTGTTGTGCATATCGCTCTCTTCTAAGTCTATCTTCAATAATAAGCTTATTGGTAAGATTTTCTAAGGTAATTTGCTCTATACTTAGGTTATCTATTAAGGTAATATAGTTATCCCAGCTGTGAGCTAATGAATTAATTATAATGCTTTTCATGGTGTTGTCAGAAATGGTTTCCCCCCTTTGGATAAGGTCTGCTCTTATTGCGTTTAGATTCAAGATATGTTCACTCATGGGGGCATCATGTTTTAGTTTGGCAGAATAGAATTCCCTAGAAATTTTAGTGGTGGTGGCTACACTTTTACTATAGAATAAATTGAATAATTTTTGATATGTTTCAAATACAGTTAAATTATGCTCTATACTGGGGAGTATACTTGGGGAAATAGAAGCAATTAATATATAATATGCTTTGTGATGGAGGCAGTCTATTTCATAGGTCCAAGGCTTATCTGGTGGGTCATCAATAAAAAATAAAACATTCTCTTTCAAATATGTAATCTATAAACACTGGTTCCATTCCATTAAGTTGCTTCCCTCTAATTTCAATTTTATAAAGTCTGAAGGTATTGTCCCTGAGTGTTGTGAAGTGTTATTCATGTTTAGTAGCTGTCCATAGCTACTCGCAATAAGGCCTGGGTATGGTAGATGTATGTCTGTATTTACTTATCTCTATGTTGCGCTGACTTGTATCTATGTTTTCTTCTTTTTTCTTTGCAGGCTCGTTCTGCGCATGCTCAGTCCTCATTCCTCTCCAGCAGTCGACGATGGAGGTTCCTGTGTTTGCAGCTCCCGGGGTGAAGTCCCAGATGGCTTTCTGTTGTTCGGTTTTGTTTCCGGAGGGCCTCTGGTGACTGAAGGATGCCTGGGGTGCTGCTTTGTTCGTCGGAGAGTCTTTGAAGTTGCGAGGATCGAGGGAGAAGACACCGGAGGCTTGTCGGCTATTTTCTCTGAGGTCGTCAGTAAGTGAAGCTCGAGGCGGGCCGCCATTGCCGATGGAGCCAGGTTGCTCAGGGAGTCGCTCTTCGGTAGGTGAGTATGATTGCCAGCGCGTCTTTTTTCGGGTGGCTAGGTCTTTTTTTAGACAGTCTATTTCTTTTTGGCTTTTGGTAGATGGTAGTTTAGAATTTTCTATTTCATTTTCTGGTTGTTCGTTTGGTATTGTTAGTTTAGTCCCGAGTGCTGCAGTCAGCACCAGTATAGCATTGTCTATTTCTACTTCAGTAGGTTGAGCTTTGTTTTGTTTAAATAATTGTTTTTTATTTGTTTTAGGACTCGGGTAGTCATCTTCTTGGTAGGTTTTGTTTTTTATTTCGTAGTTTGAGGTTTGGAATTCTTTTAGTAATTGGTCGGGCATTTTAGAGGTATTAGGTGGGTAAGATGGCTGCCATGAAAAAGGCGGGAAGCTGTCGCCATCTTCGGTGTCGTTTTTGAAGTCAGGGGTTGAGTTTCTTACCTTGCAGTTTTCTTGTTTGTTATTTTCGTTATCTGCTGCTGTTCCGTGGTCGTTTATCATGCTGCGGATTTTCACAAGCAGATTTGATTCAACTGTAGTTGTTTCTATTAATTCTAGTATTTTTCTTTTTACCTCATCTTCTTTGTTTGGTGTTGAGAAAGTTTGTTCTGCTCCAGCTAGTGGTTGTTTGTTTTGTGTTAGCAGTTCATTTTCTTGTAATTGCGTTTGTTTCTTCATGTTTTCAAGTGGTGTATATTTGTCAGGAGTCAGTTGAGCTGCCATTCTTTTCGTTATGTATCTGGTGGCAGGTCTTCTTTTGTCGTTTTGTGAGTCTTGCATCTTTATGTTTGGTTGGGCCTACCAAACCATCCTCTTGCTACCAATTTGTTGCTAGTTTAGTTATCCTGGTTAGGCCCAATATAAGAGACTGTAGACTTTCTTGTAATAATAATGTTTATTTCTCTTCTTTCTCAGGAACACATTTGGACAGCTATCAATCTGAGAGGAGCGAAAGCTTATATACAGAAGAGGCGGGGCTAATGGTAAGTAGTAACCAATGGTAAGAGACACAATGACATCACACAATGACATATACACAAGCACACATATTTACAGATAGCAGGTTAGGTATTTTCAGCTGTAACACAGAGTTAAAAGAGGGATCAGCGTAGAATCTCTACGTAGCCACAAGTGGACTAAGTCCAATCAATTCTTGAATTCTTGTGCCCTTATCTAATTCCAAGCAGGTGCTAACCAATACCTGAGAAGATTCCTGTACATAGTTTGTTTAGCAACGAATCAGTTTAATTGGAGGTTGGTTGCTAATCCTAACTGTAACTCTGTGAATGTTCACAAATTTTACATCGTATTGCAACAGAATGCCCCTAAGAAGTTTTCCTGGATTCCTGCATGAAATCATCTTGAGGGCACTGCTGTCCAATGGCTAAATGATTTAGATACTGTATCTGGTCATAGGTTTAGTCATGGATGAAATTTCACCCCAGATTTCCCCAATCCTAGGTCAAGTTTCTAATTATTATATCCGTTATGGATTTCTGGGTATACTTACATTCCACAGAGATCAATTTGTCTTTAGTGTTCAGTTAAACATTTAAATTTATAGTAGTGGAAGAAGACAAGCAAGATAGATGAGACGTTAATATTCAACTATCATTTAGATACATTAAATGAAAATTAGTGCTAATTTAGCATACTTTCATGCAGAAGTAGAGCATTAATTACTATCAGTGATAATTAAATATCATTTTGTGCTAAGTATTGCAAAGTAGAATGCTAAGAAAAAAGTAAGATCAGCTGAAGTGAATGTAATAATTCAGAGGATGATTTTTTTTCAGTTTGCATTTTAATACAAAATTACAGACACCCTCTAAGTAGAGTTATATGACTATATTCATAATGAACACATCAATTAAAATAATGCATAGCCTTTTTCTCCCAAAATAAGACATTCCCTGATAATAAACCCAATTGGGCTTTTGAGCGCATGGCAATAAGGCCAAGCACTTATTTCAGGTTTCAAAAAAATATAAGACATGGTCTTATTTTCAGGAAAACACAGTATGTAGTGCAAAAATGTAAATGAGAAAACTGTATTATATTCTGTATGCTGCATTAATGAACATATTGGAACACAAGTTGTATGTATGGTACTTTTTAAAAATGTAAACATCAGAAATTTTAAACAATTTTGAAATCAAATTTTCTATCACTCATAAATTTTGAAAAGCAATTTTTCCACAAAAATTGTTTAGTTTCTGTTTTTGTGCAATATATATATATATATATATATCCCATCAAGATTGTTGCAAGAAAGGGCACTTTTCTTGATAGCAAAATAGAGTGATGTTGTATAAAACTGATTGTGCTATATTCATAACTTATGCAAGATCATTTTATGCAAATATTGAAAGATGTTTTAGACTTTTAGACTTTTTTGTACTTTTTGGGGTAACTAGATTTTACATATAAACACAAAAAAGATATCTAAGTAATTTTGTTCACTTTATTTTTCAGAGGAAAACCAAAGGGAATAAGGATATTTATTTATTTGTCTTGGTTATTTCCTCCTGCTACAGTCCCTGAATAAAGTTTTTGAGAATAAATATATTTAAAATATCCTGGGAGAAAAATAGATCAGATGAGCTAACAGAATGGGGAGGAAAAAGCTACATGTCCACCCCTCTTTTTTCTCAAGTTCATTGATCTAGATGCTTCTCCTGAAATTGTGGTTCTCCAGAAGGCTGCAGATAGGAAGGACAGCTGAACTTCCAGACAAGCAACTTTGCCATCCCAAAACTCTTCTGATTCCAAATAATACCTTACTAGATATTGTTCCAAGTTGCTCTAACTATTTTCAGTCTTTTGGGAATTTGAGGACAGGATGCTGGGAACTGCTGTCCAACTGATGCAGAGAATGGCCAAGTACGGTAATTACTGTGTTTTTATCCAAAAATAAGACCTTTTTTTGCCTCCAAAAGAGGCATTAGATCTTATGTTCAGGGGATGTCTTTTCCGCCGTCTCACCTTGCGGTGGTGGCACTGACAGCCCCACCCAGCAGGAGCCTGTGAGGCCAGCCCACCTCTTCTGTGACCTCTTGCCGCTGCTGGCAGACGGTGCCCCTGGTTCCGTTTCACCATCAAAGGCCTTTAGGAAAGTCCTCTGCAGCTAAGAAATGAGTTCTGGATTGACATGTGCAGCATCCCTGATGGCTAAAGGGAAGCCGGGAGGGGGGGGGCGGGGAGGAAATGCCATGCACATCAATCTGCAACTCGTTTCTCAGCTGCAGAGGCCTTTCCGGAAGGCTTCTGATGACAAAACGGAGGACGGGGGCACCATCTGTAAACGGCAGCAAGAAGACATAGAAGAAGTGGGCCAGCAAGGTAAGGCAGATGTCGGGGCATGGGAGACCTGGCTTCAACTGTCCTAAGGTAAGCGGGTGCAGGGCATGTAGGGCAGCACCACCATGCCATTCCTGCCTAGCTTGATTTTTACCCATGCACCTTGCTCCACTTTGTGCAACCAGGTGCAATGGAGTAGGCGGGGGCTTATTTTGGGTGTAGGGCTTATATTGTGTGCATGTGTAAAAATTCAAAAATAAAGCTAGGGCTTATTTTTAGGATAGGGCCTATTTTTGGGGAAACATGGTACTATACAGCTGACATCCAGGAACTGGCCCATTAGGATGGCATACCAATAACACAAGATAGCCCAATTCATTTAGCCTTAACCCAAGTGTATTTATGTATTGATAAACTAATCGTAATTCATGTTTTTAGCTATTGCTTATTATTTAGCACATTATTATTTAGTATATAGCAATAGCTTTTAGAGGTGGTACTTTGCATCTATTTGTTGTGGATTTAATAAGACAAACACAACTTTTGGATTAATCAGAGACAATTTGTATATTGTGCAATAGGTTCAAAGCTCTGTACATGAAGCGTTGAACAAAGACAGAAATTAGGTACAATGGTTTTATACCCTTCTAGACAAAGGATTCTGTTAACTCAGCAATTCATATGGTCATATACATTTGTCATTTTTAATTGACATTTCCTAATTACTGAGTTTCTTTGCAAAACAGTTATAATTCTTTTTGTAGATTACTGAAGCATAGACTCAAATCATCTTCTGACGATAGACAACTTTTAACTCATGTGGATCCCCTTGACCTAACCAACCTTTAAGCTGTATGTCATTAGAATGTTCCTTTCTTCTGACAACTTAGAGGCCTCCTAGAGGAACCAAAAGGATTTTGGCTGAGTTTGTACTTTTTCCAACCGGATGCATTGCTTTTTAGAATAGAGTGAATAGAAAGTTATCCAGTGGTCATCTATCAGAGCCCGCTTCATTTACATTATATTGGTGTGGTTAGCCATTGTTTGAACTGCTTTGTTAAATAGAAATGATACCATTCTACTTAATGGTAGAGCAAACCAACTATCTCCTGCTTAGAAATGCCGGACCATAATAGTGCTGGGCAAAACCACGTTACCAAGTTGCTTAGGAAGGTTTTTAGTAAGAAGGAGGAATGTTACTGATAAGATAAAGGGCTTAGCCTATCTTAGCTATTGTAATCTTTAACTTGTAACCTTTAGCTGAACAGTGTTATTATGAACCCTGAAGACATATGCAGGTTGTTGGTCTTAATGATTGGTTTATAATGGTGTGTGTTTCCATGATTGGTTCAATGAAATGTATCCTTTTCAAAATTGTACAAAAGGGATCCACTCCAAGCAAAGGTGTGTCCATTTGAAATTTGCTTCTGGGCAATTTTTTATTGCAAATAAACAGTTTCTTTTCCTTTCCATGTATCGGTGTGCAGGCCCAATGTGTCTTCATTGGGCCGGCACACCAAGTAAAAGGATCTGAGATTTCTGGGACAACATCTTCAAAACTACTTCCTTAATCTAGTGAACAGGCCTGGATTTGCTATGGCAAGAGAACAAAGATGCCATGTAGGTAAACTGTGACCTTTCTTCAGAGATCACAGACCTCCACTTCAAATGCAAGACATTAGATCCAAACTGTTTGGGCCACAACATTGTGTACATTGGATGTAATGCCTTTTTCCTGCTCAAGAGAAAAGATAGAGGAAAGACAGAGATTTCCTGCTTTTGCAAACTTTTATCTTGTTTGATCTGCATGACAGTGACCTTTGTTAGGTATGCTGGTTTGTAAGTTTAAAGCATGCTGATTTGAATTGCAAGCTTCATCGTTTTCTGAAAAAAACTTTGCAAGGTTAGTTAGTTAGTTAGGATTTTTAACAAACCTCTTCAAGGTTGTTTAAGGTTGTTCAGGGCATGTGACCTATTGTTATGTGTGGAGGATGGTGGAAATTATCCTGAAACATTTAGCTGAACTTTATTTTAAAAGATAAAGCTAACAACAATGAAAACTGCAAGAAGCATCCCCAAGGTGTATGATTTCACACTGGTTATAACAAGTAGCATTTTTCTGCACTTAAAGCAGAAAAAAAGTGCTGCAAAATGAAGTCTGGTCATTAATTGGGCCAAGTGATCTTTACTTACAAGGTTATTCCTGCAGTGATACCCTTTGCAGCAGATTAATTTTCACATTCTTTTCCATTACTGAAAAGGGAGAAGGGGAGGGGGAGGGAGGGAGGGAGGAGGAGGAGGAGGAGGAGAGAGAGAGAGAGAGAGAGAGAGAGAGAGAGAGAGAGAGAGAGAGAGAGAGAGAGAGAGAGAGAGAGAGAGAGAGAGAGAGAGAGAGAGAGAGAGAGAGACCAACTACATTCAAGTTTTTAAAAACAGTGCTATAGTAAGAATGCTAGAATCCTACATTCAGATCACGAATGGTGTACATTAATAGAGAGAATGAACCCTTATTCACAAAATATGGAGACCTTATGAATGTATAGAATAAATATGACAGTAATAATAAAGGAATAAAATAGCAAAACTTCTTAAAACTATATATGGTGAGAATCATCATCACCATCATTGTTCTCTTCTAATCACTTGGGATGACTGTACAACTATCCTTTATAAAACTGATGGAAATTAGATAGGGACTTTGCCTCGTTAACATTTCCCTGATCTAGACTAACAAAAATATATTCATGGATTTTGCATAACCCTTTATGGCAAAATATTAGAGTTTAAGCAAAAACAAAAGCCTATTGAAGATTTGCTTCCAGACATGATAAACCTCAGTTGAGTAAATTGATTCCAGTCTTAGTTCTTGCAGCTGTATAAAAGTACAACAAAATTAGTGAATGATTCACTTGATCCATGATAGGACTTGTGCAGGGATGTAATACCATATAGAAATAATAGGAACCAATTCATAAGTTCCAAACAGTAACTGACATAAACAAAATGTCTTCTTATTTGAAAACTCTACAAGACATGGGTTTTGTAGTTTGTAGGTTTTATGGTCTGAACTAAACATGTACACAAAAATGCATACACATGGATTATATGGAGATGATCATTAACAGAACATACATAGACCGTGAAGAATGCATTAAAGTGAATTTTAGAAAAAATGTACTGAAAATAAAATGAACCTTTGTTAAAATGAGAATCTGATTAAAGCTAAATTATTAGTTTCATCGATCCCTAAGATGGGTCCTCTGGCAAAACACTGTAATGATAAACCACGGTATAATTTCTTTTAAGCTCCAAATGCAGTTTCCAATTCTGGAAAGTTATTTAAAAGAAGAAAAAATAACAAAATTGTAGAAAGAGATGGGTGAAATTCAGATATCGGCTTCTTACATAAATTGGTTGCTTAAAAATTAAGTCATTTGTGTCTTTCAAAATGGAAAAATACCAGACTTGTCATTACTAACGATATTTTAAATTGTATGTAAAAGTATGTTACTTATGTAAAATTATTATATAAACGGTAACAATTGGTAATAAAATATTTTTTTTTTCTTGGAAATGAGTTACTTATATGGCAGGAAATATTGGGAATCATAATCCAACATTTTGGAGTGTGGTAAATTGGAGAAAGCCATATTTTATTATTCCTCATATAATCCCTTTTTGCCTAGCCCCTTTACTTGAATCTATCCCTATTATCTATACTTACTTTTTAAAATAATTTTAATTTAAAAAAAAAAAAGAATGCAATTTTTTAGACCCCACCAAAACCACAATCATGGCTCTGTTGGATGCAGGACAATAGTTAGAAGTTGGATTGAGAAGATTGCCTAGTTTCCTTTTACTCCAGTGAACTGAAGTAAAACTGAAGTTTACTAAATGCTATTGTTGTTCTAAACCAATGGCTGATTCTGAGTACTAAATGTGCCCTAACTTTATTGGGTCTCTATTTATTGGGTCTCTGTATCCAAGAATTTTTTCCCCTATACCATACTATATTTAATCATTTTTTATTTATTTACTAGCTGTACCCAGCCATGCGTTGCTGTGGCCCAGTCTGGTGCTTCTGCTGGGCTAAAAGAGTGAGGCTGAAGATCCAAACTGTCCACAAACATTTGGTGGGCGTGGCCAACTTGACTTCACTCACTTTCATCAGTCACATGACAGCTCCCGAGCCACGTCTACGCAGCTGATGATTAGGGCAGAGAACCGGTTGTTAAAAAACAATGGGAACCACAAAATCCTCTCTCTGTCTCCCCGTCTCTTTGTATCTCTCTATGTCTCTCTCTCTCCCCCGTCTGTATCTCTATGTCCCTCTCTCTCCCCCACTCTGTATATCTCTATGTGTCTCTATTTCCCCCTCTGTATCTCTATGTCTCTCTCTCCCACCCTCTCTCTCTGTATCTCTGTATGTGTCTCTCCCCGCCCCGCCCCGTCTCTGTATTTCTCTATGTCTCTCTCTCCCTCTCTCTCTCTGTTTATCTATGTCTCTGGCCCAGCCTCTTCTGCAGCCCCCGCCATCGCCCTTACCTTTTCAGGCCAGGCCTTCGAAGCTCTCCGCACCACAGCAGAAAGTCGGGGACCCCCTCCATCCTCCCTACACAGATGTTCTCTGGGGGCTCGACGGGGAGATGCATAGCAGGGAAGGGAAAGGAGGGGGAGCGGCGGGGTTTCGAGGCTGGTTTGGGGCTTCCCGCCTGAAGGAAGAAAGCGGCAAAGCCAGGAGCCATGCACACCCCACTGGACCTGCTGCGCAGTTCTCCCCTGCCCCCTGCACCTGCCAAGGGCAGGGAAATGATTAAATCCCCTGCTCTTCCAGGCGAAACAAAGGAGGGCCGGCCATCCTCCTGCCCGTTTCTGCCCCCCGAAGCCTTACTGGAGCCCCTTTTCTGCCAGAGGCCAAAATTTTCATGTAGGCTCCATGAACTGCCAGAGCACCCACCTGGGAATCAAAGGCAGTGCTGGTCAAAGGCAACCCCGAGGCTCCAGTTGCCTCCATCTCCCGCTCATCGACCGGATTCACATAGCGCCGGTTAGCGGGTGGTCTTTTTGACCTCAGGGCCTGTGGTAGCGCTGGGCCAGGCGCGATTCGGGCCAGGCGAGGGACGGAGGGTTCCTGCTCAGTGGACCCAGACAGCCTCATTGCCAGGTGTTCTTTGGAGGGAGCCCCGAGAACAGCTGGTGAGGGGGATGGGCAGCAGTGGCGGGCGAGGCTAGTTTGCAGGGTAGCTGGGGGAGGGGGAGGTCAGTGCCAGGCTTGGGCGGGCCCCGTCCAGCCCTAGAAGCGCTGGCTGCGAGAGTTTCCCGGCGGGGAGCCGGCTGCCTACCTCCCGAGTCTGGTGGCAGGATATGGCCCTCGGGCGTCTCTGCCTTCCAAATGCGCAATTTCTTGGAAGCAATATGGAGAGTCTAAATATAAGGAGCAGAAATCTGTTGAGCGTAATCAGGGCTGGGAGGCTGCCATGTTGGTTTTACGTCCAGCAGATGGCGCTGTTTTTCAATGTTTGTCAATGTCTTCAACGTTTTCCAATGTTTTTCATATTTTTACCTGTCATAGGTGTGACATGTATATAATATAGGTATATAAAAACACACCCATAGTCGAATGCAACGTTGTGTCAAAATTTGAAAGCAATCGGTGAAGAACTTTCGGAGATGTGAGGTTATGTACAAATGGACATTTACATTTTTATTTATATAGATTGCTGTTATTTATTGCTGTGGCTTTGGAAAAGGTGCAGGGAAGAGCAACTAAGATGATTAAAGACCTGGAGACTAAAACATATGAAGAACGGTTACAGGATTTGGGTATGGCTGGTCTAGAGAAAGAAGGACTGGGTGACATGATAGCAGTATTCCAGTATTTAAGGAGCTGCCAAAGCACTAGAGGGCAGGACAAGAATCAATGTATGTAAATTAAACAAGGAGAGAAGCAACCTGGAATTAAGAAGAAACATCCTAACAGTGAGAACAATTAACCAGTGGAACAGCTTGCCTTCAGAAGTTGTGGTTCATCACTGGAGGTTGTAAGAGAAGACTGGACAGCCACTTGTCCACATATAGGGCCTCTTGTTTGAGCAGAGGGTTGGACTAGAAGATCTTCAAGGTCCCTTCCAGGTCTATTCTGAATTGAAAATTTGAATTTAGGGATTTATTCATTATGTGTATATATCAGCCAATCTGGTGACTTATATCAAAGTCCATTGTCATGAATGCAGGAAGAAAGTACCAATATGATAAATAAGATAATTAAAAATCATCATTACAAATAATCATTGCATTAACTCATCCCTCAACACACTAATTTCAAAAGAACAACTCTGTTATGATCATTTTCTGGAGAGATGCCAAAGTTAGTACCAGCAGGGATATCTTGGGGGTTGGGGTAGGATGGGAGAGTCCAGTAAATAGCATCACTTCTTATATATGAGGCTCAGTCATCTGTGAACTGCATGGACTTTCTGGAGGAGATGAACCTGTAATATTGAAGATGGCCCTACATGCCAGGCTCTTTGTCAAAAGTGATTTTTTTTTCCTCCAAGCATATATTATATTATCTCTTTATTCAGAATTACTGAGAAGAACTGGGTTTACAAATATTCTGCAACTGAATTATTAATTTGCTTCCGAAATATATTTCAAAATGTATTAGGACCAGGACTCTTTATTTTCTTTATAATTGCCATCCTGCAAAGTGGCAGGTCTTGCCTCTGAAAATGGAGGTTCTTACAGCTGGTTGCTCTTAACAATGGTCTCCTGGGTTTCTACTGTGTCAATAAGAAATCAACTGTTACATTGCAATTCTTGATCCAAGCGGGACTTTATAGTCCAAATCAGCCATTTTTTAATGGATGGGTAGGTCTGTGTATGCAAATATATGCACTTCCTTTTTAGGCTTCCATGTATGATTAGAGGGAAAAAAGGAAATCCTGCTTTAAGTGTTGTGCTAATTACATTGAGTCTTTAACACAATGGCATATTTTTAAGGCTCACCAGGCTAACAAAACTGCTTTAAAAAAACAACTGACATGAACTATGTTCATCCTTGTACACGATAAAAGCATTTCTTCTTAATCATTTTTCAAACATACACAACCCCAAATGCATTCACACATTCATTCCTTGCATAGGAAGTGGCTGAATCCTTTACATATCAGCTGGTTCCTACATCCCTGTCCTATTTTTCATCCTTTTCATTACTCTTAATTCACCTTCATCCAGCGATCTTATTTATTTTCTTTATTTAAAATTGTTTAAATAAATCTATTGTAAATCTATTCACAAATTAATTGTGAAGGCTAGTCATTGGCAACAGTGACAAATAAAATGGCGGTTACCATTTTATTTATTTGGTACTTCTTATGGTTCTCCTTTTATTTTTATTAATCTGTTATAGTAAATTGATCCTTTCCTAATTTCTGGAATATTAAGATTTGGTTAAATGTCCAAATGCTAGCTAAGCTTAGGGGATGTTGATGTATGATACCAAAATATGCTGTTCGTAATCAGAAATATATTTTTAATGTGTAAGCAGGTTGCTACTTGCCATGAAGACTGAGTTGAGGAAGAATTTATCCTGAAAAAAGCTTAGAAATCCACTTCGTTTCAAAGGGTGAGGCAGACTATGACAGTAAAATATAGTTAGTGTGCTTCTTCAGCTGCTTCCCAATAAGGCAGCTGGGTTATTAATAGTAAAGTCTCAGCAGAAAAAAAAATTATTTGCAGTAGTGATTTAGGGTTTGTCAAGGACTTCGGAGGCATTTTAATCTAGCAGGAACAGATGGTTGAAAAATTAAAAAAATGACTTGGTAGGAAACTTCTCATTGTTAAGATACTAAGGTTGACCTGTTAATGCTATCACTGGGGATGGTAAACTGGCGACAGGACAAGATATCAAAGATAAAAGCAGTCTTCTTACCTATATTTCTTCTGTGCAAAACAGATGGATTCTCAGCCCTTAGAAGTAGTCAAAACAAGAGGCCCCAACTACATCTCTCCTCCCCCATCTTTAATTTCCAAGAAACAGGGTTCCTTGTGAAATGTTTACCTTGTCCCCATTTTTCCTGTAGGCTAAGCTGCTTCTTATCTGGCTATTGCCTAGACCTGTGATGGCGAACCTAAGCCATGCGTGCCAGAGGTGGCACGCAGCAACCTCTCTGATGGCACGCAAGCCGTCACCCCAGTTCAGCTCCACAGCGCATGTGTGCGCACCTCCCACCAGCCAGCTGGTCTTCGGGTCTCTGCCACACATACATGGGGGGCAGGGGGCATGTGGGGTACCCTGCTCATGCTTGCATGGAGGATTGGGATGCATGTAAGAGGCATAGGCATGCGCAGGTGGGGTGGGGCATGTGCAGGGGCAGCGCGTGCTTTGGGCACTCAGTCTGGAAAAGGTTAGCCATCACTGACCTAGACTGTTACCGCTACTGTTCCTCCTTCTTCCCTCCTACAAGACCATTCTTGCATACTATTACATGAACAGAATGACTTCACTGATCTTTACACACATTTGGGAAACTTTTCTGTTGCAGAAAAGGTATGTGTTCCTGAAGCAGAAAAGGATCCCATCAGGAGTATCATCTTACAGGACCTTGGAACTGAACCTTTTCTCTTATGGCACCTATTCTTGGGCTCATCATTGCCCTGGAGATTAGATAGGCCTTAATTCTGATAGCCTTCCCCAAAGTTATCTGAATGCATAAAATAGATTATTTTAATTGTTGTTTACTGCTTTTTGCTGTTTTTATTTTCACTGATTTTAGCTACCCTAAGTCACCATGGTCAGATAGTGGCCATATAAATTGTTGGGGCTAATATGCTGACTTTGTAAACCACACAGAGAGTGCTGTAAAGCACTATGGGGCCATCTGTAAGTCTAAATGCTATTGCTATGAATGACCAAATGAATGAACATTGCAAAAATATTTATGCATATCTCCTGTTAGTCCTCTCCTGTTGCATAGGTAATAAAAGTTAACATACACTCTTGGGTGGTCTTGGGCCAAACTAAAGTTTTCTAATTTGACTACTACTTCTGGATTCTAAAAGAAGAGACTTTTTATAGATTAATTACTAATTATTGCACTGGGTCTCAATCAGAGCATTGGTTTCAATGATCTAATACTTCTCTGTTATAAGATTGATCTTAAGAAAAGTATCGCATTGTCTCTTATTCCTGGAATCACAGGAATTTGCAACTACAGTAGCTCCTTCTTGACTTACAAATCCTGAAATAATGAGATTGCTCTTACTTCCTAGAACTGGATATCAGTCCTGATGGAATTTGCATCAATAGCTCATGTCTTTTGCCAGGTGCCAGGCTCATGATTCAGAAGATATTTTTATAAACCATCTTCAAACTCTTGTATGATCAGTGAAGTGACCTACCAAGCAGTAAAAAGGACAATAAGAAAGATTCTTCCTAAAATGTGTCATAGATTAATTGGTGAATATTGGAAAATAGTTCATTTTCCAGCATTCTTTTAACTTCATTCCTTTTTTCTTAATAAATTTTGCTAAGACTCAAGCTTGGAAGAGGAATTAATTTTGGTTTAAGGTAATAGCCAAAAGCTTGACACCATCACTGGTATAAATTCAATGCCTTCCCATCTCTCTACCCCATTCCATTCTTCACTTTGAGTCAGGACAAAAGAATCTGTAGTGCCTACAGCAGCACCACTGAAGTAATCAACATATTAATTAAAATCATTTAGTGTGGTTATTGAATATGAAACAGCCAGCCTTCTTTAAAGCATTCACAGATAAATCTGAAGGGCTGTAGCATGACCATGCATGGGTGACTGATGCACAAATGAGTATTTTTTTAAAAAATTGAAAACTCAGTGATGCTGTATCTCAGTTGTAGATAACCAAAGATTCTGGCAGGCTCTGAATATTAAGAGAAGGGAAAATTCATAATTATAATTTCTAGAGCTGCTGGAGATCTATGATACATCTACAGTTTTAATCTATAAGATCTCAGAATGTTTGGGGTACATTTAAGGCTACTATATGACATATCCTCTAGTAAATCAGAGGAATTGAGCAGAAAACTGCCAGAAGTGACAATCATTTTAAGGTGAGAATGTGAAAAGTTTCCCTTCTGGGTTTCCCATTGGTGGACATAATTCATGAAGCTTATGTTTTTTAAGAACTTACTCACTTACTTATTTTTTTCATGCCTTTATTAAATCAATTAATATTATAAATTAGTTATTTGTAATTTAAATTTATAAATTACTTTTATAATATAAATTATATATTATATAAATGGGTTATTATAAATTATAAATGACCAAAGGTGGCAAACATACGAAATATTTATTTCTTCTATTTTCTCCACAACAAAGTGCCTGGCCCCAAAATCACATGTTAGTCTGAAAAGATGAGATTCTGAAATGTTTGGGGCCTAACTGCAGAAAGCATGAGATGGAGGGGCGTCAGAAGGGGTAGTGTCAGCTATAAAACCAGGGTGGACTGTAAGAGTAAAATTACGTCCTGTTGTAATTCAGACAGAAGGGAGGAAGGGAGGGAAATGTATTTCAACCAGGGGTAGCTATTCAGCAGGTTCTGACAGGTTCTGGAGAACCAGTAACAGAAATTTTGAGTAGTTCAGAGAACCAGTAAATACCACCTCTGGCTGGCCCCAGAGTGGGGTGGGAATGGAGATTTTGCAATGTCCTTCCCACAGGAGTGGGGAGGGAATGGGGATTTTGCAGTATCCTTCCCCTGGAGTGGGGTGGGAATGGAGATTTTGCAATATCCTTCCCCTGCCATGCCCATCAAGCCACACCCACCAAGCCAAGCCATGCCCACCAAGCCATGTCCACAGAACTGGTAGTAAAAAAATTTGAATTCCACCACTGATTTCAACCAATAGAAACTGGATAATAGTTGATTAATTTCTATCATTTTCCCTTATCTGAGCTACTTCCAGAGCAGCTATTACTGTCATAACAGAGGGCCCAACTCTCTAATGTTTATAGTACAACTGCAAGTGTTAAATCCTGGCCATAAAAAAGGAGCTGAGCATCATTGCAGAATAAAAACCCCGAGAATTCTTAGATTAAGAAGTATGACATGAGAAGTTCCCTTTCTCTTAGTTCCACATCTTAATCAGACATGTTGCAGAATTAAATGTATCTAAAAAGAAAATGCCCATTTGTTATCAATGTTTATTAAAGTCCCTTGGGAGTTGGGCGCCATAGAAATGTGACTAAATAAATAAATAAATAAAAACAAACACATAAGCAAGTCAGCCAGTTGACTGCCTCCAGAAAAGAAAGCTTGGAGATGAAGGATTTCAAACTGACCTGATTATCCAGGAATATTGGGAAGAGGGTGCTAGGCCAAAGAAATTTTAACCAAATTTCCAGTGGATGAAGAAGCATTTTCACCCTTTAGTTTGCTTTAGTTTGTCCTAGAATAATAGTAACAATAATATCGTAGAATTGGAAAAGATTACAACATATCAAGATCTGAAAAATGAAATTGAAAGATTATGGCATAAACCAGCCATGATGGACCCAGTGGTTTTCTGCACATAGGGTACCATACCAAAAAATAGCACTTAGAAAATTTCCACATTGATGAAATTGTCCATTGTCCATCTGTCAATTACAAAAGGCCAGATTGCTTGGATTCGCATACAGTACTATGTTGATACATGTATAACTTTCTAGGTTCTTGGGAAGAACTCAGTGTGTATGAAGAACAACACCACCTAAAGAACTGGCAGCTGTGACCTTACATTTTTTGTGTATATAATTCATAAATTATGTACATTATTATTACTATAATAGAAGTATAAGAACTAGAAAGCAAAAGGGGGGAAATCAAGTCACCTGATGACATAATTGCTAGCAAAATTATAGAATGGCCTTCCCATTAAAAGACTGCTACTGCAATGTTCCCAAGGCAAAGTAGCTAACTTCTAACATCAGTTATTGCTTCTGTTAGTTAACCAGTATGTTTCTTTTCCTCCAAATAGCAGCATTTATATAGTCCTATTTTTATCCTTCGAGTTTAGTAGAAAATTGCATGTATGGTTTGAAAACATCAGATCTGCATGCAATTTACCTTCCCCTTCTCTCAAGCAATGATTGGGAGCTTAAAGTTACACCAGCAAAAAAAAAAAAAAAATCACTATGGCCATTTTCACTTGTGATGCATCTTTTGAAGTCAACTTCTAAATTTCTTTTCTATGATCAATGAATAAGATACATTGACATCAGTGAACAAATATATTGATATTTAACTGTTTCTCAATGTGATCTGAAGCATTATCAACCATGGGAATACCATGCCATGGAGATGCGGTATCCTTATTCTGTCCACTCCATTCTGGGCTTTGTGATCTTCACGTGTTTTGCAGTCTGAGATCATAGAAGGAAAACAGGAAACAAAAATATAATTCATTATAAATAAGAGAATTTCTAAACCAGTCACTTTTCACTTTCAGTCCCATGAAACAAGCTGTTGTGTGATTGACTGATGTTTTTGTTAAAAAGAGTATGGGATCTGTACAAATTGTGTCATATCTTACTTCAATAGCCTTTGGGTTCTTTTTGTACCTTGAAGGTGAATTAAGACACCTTGGTTAAAAGAAGAGCACAAGGCAATGACCTGACTATGTTTGCCTGGGGAAATAGCAGAAGGAGAAGCAAGCCATCTTAAAAACCAGGAGTTGCTTCATTGTTTTAATGTCTTTTCTGCAGTCGGAGCAACAAATGATCAGTGCTCTGTCGAAAAAGAACATACTGTGCTGAGGATTATTTTAATAGGGAAGGGAAGTAGCACACGTTGTATGTCTGCCTAGGATCCTGAAGCCACAAAAAGCTTTTGTTTAATGGAACAGCAGCAGGAGCAATAATAAAGTCTCAGGATGATCTGCAGGACTGTTGACTATGACAATGGACAGCTCAATTAACCTGCTAGGTAAAATCTAGCTAGGATATAGCAGCACCTTCCCAGCTGTGGGTTTATATTTAAATGTATATTTAAATATTAAATGCTCAATCAGAGAAAAACAGTAAATGGTTAGTTTCAGAAGGACAATTCCATGGAAACAATTTGGCAATTGAGAAAAACACCTTTTGATTTCTTTACTGGCTAGCAGGTAGGTTGATTATAAGACAAACTACCATTTTTTTCGCACTATAAGATGCACCGGACCATAAGACGCACATTAGCTTTAGAGGAGGAAAACAAGAAAAAAAAATCTGCCTCTGCCTCCCACCATCCATCTGGTATTCATCTGGCTAGTGTCCTTGCAGCAAACAGCAAACAGCCTGGTCAACTTCAGCCCCAGCACGTGGCTCATCATCTGCTCCGTTGCGTCCACCACTGGTCAACTGAGCTGAGCTGAGCTGAGCTGATGCTGCCGCCACCAGGGAACGCTGGAGCCTTCGCTGCCGAGCAGCTGATTGGCAGTTGGATTGGCAGTGGCAGAAATTGCCACCGCCTATCACTGCCATTCACTGCCACCACTGCCAACATTCACCAATCATCGCTACCGCAATTGCCACTGTCACTTGCTGCCAATCACTGCCGCCACTGCTGATTGACAATGATTGATGACAATCAACGACAATGGTAATTGACGCCATCACGATGTGGTGGTGACGGCGGTGGCGAGTGGCTATGAGCAGCAACAAGCGGCGGCGGCGATTCCCGTCACCTAGAATAGCTGATTGGCGGTATTCCAGGAGGCTGATTCAACCGCCAATCAACTACTTGGCAGCAAAGGCTCCGGTGGTCCCTGGCGGTGACGAACAGCAGCAGCGGTGACAGGCGGCACACCAACCCCCCGCTGAAATATTCACTCTATAAGACACGTAGACATTTCCACCCACTTTTTTTGGGGGGAAGTACGTTTTATAGTGCGAAAAATATGGTATATGTGATTTCTCAAAAAACAATATAATAATTGGTGGGCTTAGTTGTAAAAAGTTCTAATAAATGTTCAGTTCCAGCAAGAAAGCAAGAAATATTGTATCAATATGTATTTGTTGTCAAGATCAAAGAATTTTGAACAACCAGAGAATAAAGGCCTCCAGAGATGGAGAAGTCACCCATAAATTTAAGAAAAAGCAGCCAAGATTTAAATGTCCATTATCAGAAGTTTTGACCTCATCCCCATCTTCTAAATTGTTTTCTTCATACCTGCAGAAAACAGGATAGATCAGTTGGCATGCTACTTTACATCTCTGTTCTGCTGCCCATATATACACGAAGAGTTAAAACTGGAATAATAAAGACCACTCCCTTTACTTACCCACAATCCCTGGTACTTACCCACAGTATTGTTTCCAGTAACACTGGAACA
Organism: Arizona elegans; assembly: GCA_022577455.1. Taxonomy (NCBI): domain Eukaryota; kingdom Metazoa; phylum Chordata; class Lepidosauria; order Squamata; family Colubridae; genus Arizona; species Arizona elegans. Next base: position 21,877,704 of record JAKOOJ010000006.1, on the reverse strand, counting down.
TTTTTATATTTAAATAGATATATAATGTAAATAGTTGCTTTTTCTGATTTGCCTGCCTTTTGTCTTGATTTTTCCCCACTTAAAAGCTTTTGATGTTTGCTAATCCTTAATAAACATAATCAAGCTCTATTTTTGTTAGCTGGTGTGTGTTCTTGCTCTGATACGGATACAGGAATTGACTGGGGAAAAATAAACGGAATATGACCCACAGTGATTTTCCAACTAAAGCAAGATCAGCCACAGCTGGCTGATGCATTTGCAAATAGTGAATGCATAGCTGTGGAGCCCAGTTTGGCAAGGCTTGGATGAGAGAGGAATATTGCTGTACGTGAGCCAAGGATTCACTAGGCTAAAGAGGGAAATGGGGAGAGAGAGACGGCAGCTTCAAGGGTACCAATCAAAGCAGCCCATCTCTTTTAAGGGAGGAAGAAGTTTTTCAGATATCCTAAAAGACCCTTTTAGTTGGAACAGGCTAGGTAAAACTAGCTTCACCCAAGTGTTTTGTTTGGTTCTGTTAGAAGGAAAATGTCCAGCTGTGGTAGAGTAGCTCTGCCTTACAATGCCATGTCTTCTTTAGCCCATGTATAAAGTACCACAGCCAGTTTCAGCATAAGCCCACACAACTTTGCTTTATGTTTGGCAGGATAGTGTGAAAACTGTGAAAACAAGGACTCTAGGAAATGGAAGAGATCAGCCCAACATGTTTTTTTTAATATTTTTATTTTATTTTATTCAGAACAAAGTTAAAATAGAAAATATAAAACTCAATAAAAATCCAAGAAGACATAAAAGAGATTCCTTCATATAGGAAAGGAATTTGTCTCCCTTTCTTCCAGTTAACACCATAATATTGGAGAAGTATGAAGACTTAAACTTAAACTTCTGAACAACAAATGAAATCCACCTCACTGGTTCTTCAGCCTCTATCTCTTTGATCTGGAACTGGATCAAAGTCCCTTTGTGTATCCTTATCCAAAGATAAAGCTTCAGGTTGTAACATTCTTTGAAGAATCATTAAAGTTTGATTAAGTTTATGTAAGAGAGAACCAACTAAAAGCTGGTATTTTCCCATCCTTCTTTCTTAGATTTCAGACACTATTCAGCCATTTTAATTCTGTGGAACTTAATCAGGGAACCAATAACCAAAAAAAAAAAAAAAAAAAAATCCTCTAAATTTCAATCCAAAATTATAACAAAAAATCAGTAGAATTAAACTCCAGGTAATTTGCAAATTCAAAAAATACAAAATCAGATGTTGAGAGTCTAATGTCTCTTCACCACCACCCCAATATTGTCATGCTTTCTATATGGAAGAGACAGAGATTATCCAAAACGACATATATCAAAAGGAAAAAATGAGAAAAAGCAATTAGAGTCCAACTGACACTCCAGAAGCAGTGTTTCTCAATCTCTGCAACTTTAAGAAGCATGCTGACTGGGAAATTCTGGGTGTTGATACCCACATCTTAATGTTGCTGAGTTAAGAAATGCTGCTGTACAGTAATACTCAAGACTTCAGCCCTCATCTTAGCCATACTGGACAAAAGCCAATATTGTATATTTGCAAGATGGCACTTCCCCCCCCCCCCCCAATGCTCAGGAGGTTCCAGTTACCTCCTCAGGTCCGGACCATCCCCACCCTATTGGCCTTCCGAAAAATGATGAAGACCTGGCTTTTCCAGCAGGCCTGAGGCCGTTGATCTCGCTCTTGTGATCTGGCGAGATCTGGCCATGAGTTTTTAAAGTTTTTAATGTTTTTAATTTTTAAATGTTTTTTATAATGATTTTCTAAAATGTATTGTGAGCCGCCCTGAGTCTTCGGAGAGAGGCGGCATATAAATTGAATTAAATTTAATTTAATTTAATTTAATAATTTAATTTAATTTAATTTAATTTAATTTAATTTAATTTAATTTAATTTAATTTAATTTAATTTAATTTAATTTAATTTAATTAATTTAATTTAATTTAATTTAATTTAATTTAATTTAATTTAATTAAGTTTGAAAGCCAGCTGGGTGATTTTGAGCCAGTCTCTCTCACTCTCTCTCAGCCCAACTCCCTGATTGTTGTAATAGAGAAAATAGGAGAAGGGAGCATTATGCACAACACCTTGAGATTAATAACTAATAAATAGCCCCACTTTGAGGGAGATGGTGGTTTAGAAAGGTAAATATAAATAAATATATACGTACATAACAACATATGAGATGGTCACCATGTCTGTTCCATATCACCTGGAACTGTCTTTATCTTAAGGCAGTAGCCCTTTTTTGCCTGAAAGGGAATGACAATGAATTTTTTAGAACTGTTTTAATATATATAGGACTAGGACTAGGATTAACACAACTTTTTTCCCCCTTAAAATATATGTGCTTTATATGTACATTCGGAAGTACTTAGGGAATAGAATGAATGCTTTAAAACCGAGAGGCATAATGCATACATTTTATCTCCTAAAGTCCCCTGTCCCTCAAAAACAAAATGGCACTAATTTTCAGCCAGACCCAGTCTGAGTGAAAAATGGGATGGGAGGTGTTTGCTATGGACTCTGGTTGCTCCCCCTTGCCTAAAACTTGTCAAGGTGGCAAATTTTCAGAGGAAATATCCAAACAGAAAAAATGTTCTGTTTTGCAAAATTACACTACTTACATAAGTCACACTGTTTGACTGGCAGGTATCAAGACCTGGGCTACACAGCTGAGCACAGTCTAAGCAGTACCACTTTGTGTATATCTTTGGGAGTGGATCTTGATGTTGTGGCATATATTAAACGACTGCAAAACCATCCACCCAGCATGCAAAATCTATTTGCTATTTAAAATACCATTTCAAGGACTATCCTTCTAATATTCTTTCTTCCAGGTAGATGCATCAGGTAAATACAACAGCCATCAAAGAATGAGTGTGGGGAGAAATACAACGTTGGTTTATGAGCTACCATGTTGAGGACTCATTTTCTGCAGTTTCTTAACTTGTGGCAGCCTTGAGGTTTTGGAAAAGGGTCAGAGATTCTGCCTACGAATTGTGTAATCTGGTAGGATAAGCATGTTCCTTCCAGCGCTTTGTAATAGTGAATAAAACCAAGGAGACTAGAAAGAAACATATGCTATAAATAGATTTTCAACAATGGGGATGGCACTATGCTGTTTAATTTTTCATCCGTAGAAGTATTCAGGTTAATGATTCATGTAGAATCAGGAATTCTATTGCAGATGCTGAAGTTTAGAAGGACTAGTGACCGTGGTTGTTTTTCTGCAGGCCAAGCCAGATTGGGTGTACTTGCTTTGGTTTTGTAAGTTTAATGAACCCATAATTCATTAAAAGTTCTGCCTTAGATACAGATAGCTGCAAGGCTTTGCATGATCCAATTTGCAAAAATGAGTCAGTACATTTTTAGAAAAAAGATAAAATGTTTGAGTATTCTTTTCTTCAACCCAGGTTCGCAAACTAATGGTATCTATGCAAAGCTGTATTTTTGTGTGCCTTTTATTAAACTCAATGAGTATTTTCAGACGTTTCTCATATCTTTCAGCCTGGACCTTCTCATTCTGTTTCTGTAATTTATTTTTCAGTTAAGACCTTTCCAAATAGCATCCATTCCTGTCTACTTACACAGGTGCCATCAAATTTAATGGAGCTGCTTATTCCTTAATACAAATAAGTCTTTCTCATTTAAGATGCAGTTCTAAACACCATTAATTTCTTCCCTGGCTTCTTCCTTTTCACCTTTTGCTTTTAAAGAATTGCAATCTTCAAAAGGTTATTTTTTCAGTTAGTTCTGGATGTGATCATTTACTGCATCAGGGTTGCAGAAAGGGCTTAGATTGGAGCAACTATATTAAACTAGCCTTTATGAATAAAGTATTCTTAATTGCATTCACTGAAAGACCTACATTTCTTTTTCTTTTTTCTAATAAGATACTAACCCAAGTATTCTGGCTACTTGCCAGCACTGACAATTACATTTTTTATGCATTGGTTAAAAATCTCCAGATAATTTATTCCTCATCCCTCCATCATCTAAGCCTGATAGATTGTGCTGCTAGTGCTATTACATGGTTGTCAGATTCTAACCCAGAGGTCCTTGAATTTCCATTATAAATGAAGTGTATATAGTTTGTAATTTTGCAAAGCACTCTGGAGTTTGTGAGTGGCACAGTACAGATGAATACATCACTATGTTTGATTATGCACACTTCACCACTGGAAGAAACAGAAAATTTAAAGGTTGGAAGAATTGTTCAACAGACTATAAAGTTTGCGACTTTTTTTCATTTTTGAATATTTTTACTGACAGGCCTTTTCTAGCATTATTTTTATAAACACATACAGCCTGCAGCACCGAATTGTATAACTTTGTGAAAAAGGCCTGTAGTTGGCAAACATCTCCAGTCATTTAATATTGAACAAATTATATTTTTTCTCAAATTTAATTCATTTATCTGAAACATGGGAGCCAGCTGATACAGAACCAACTGGAAAAGAAACAAAGCAGCCCTATTTTACTGTTCTGCTAAAAACTGCTTTTGAAGCCTCATCTCTTTGAACCTGCACCTATCCTGATTAGCCCTCAAACTGCCACAACAATTTTCCACTGTTATTGCTTTATTTCCTCCTTTCTCACATTTTTTTTTCCATTTGTGCTTTAGGAGATAATATCCGAAGGCAGAAAATATCCTCTGATCATTTCAACGCCATTTATTCCCAAAAAGAGTTAGAGCTTGGTAGAATAATCTATAGATTCTAATAGACATCTAAAGCCTGTGCTAATTATTCATCTCCCTAGAATCAATTCAATCTCTAGAATTCCTAAAGGTCAGGAAATCATCCAGAGCAAGGTCCAATTCCTTGCTAACAATGCCACCCTTTCTTGGGAGATCTGGATGACTAATTGCTGAAAATTACTGTGTACAAGTGATGGCAATTGTACCTATCTCAGAAATAGGATTGGAGATGCAAGAGCTCCAAAGGTGGTCCTAAAGTCTAGGCTAGATCATATTCTGTCCAATAGTGAAAAGAGAAGTTGCCCCCAATTGCAAAGAGAGCCATGCAGGTCTGTTTGGGACAGTCTTTTTCAACCTTGACCACTTGAAGATATGTGGACTTTAACTCCCAATAGCTGGGGAATTCTGAGAGTTGAAGGCTAAACATCTTTAAGTGGCCAAGATTGAAAAACAATGGTTTGTGATGTCAGCATTAACTTCTATTACTTAAAATAATTATTGGCCAATGTTAACATTCCAATTTTTTTTAAAAAAAAACACCCACAACTAAATTGACTAATTAGTATGGTTTATCAATCCATAAGTCTACACCAAATTATGAATCTTAGTTACCAGACAATTTTCTCACCCATATAGTACTCAAAGCAAATAAGACTGCAAGGTGAAATATAATGAATTAAAACACAATATTATTAAGGCAACTCAAAAGCTGGATGAAGATCTATTTTCAAGAGGAAAGTCAGGGGAGACATTACAATTTGAAAAGACATACATTTCATAGCTTCTTAATCATGCAGAAGGTGGTCTCTGAATGTAACAAGTTGATGACTTCCCTGCCAACTTAATGCAGATTAAATGAATTAAACTTAGTTGTAATAAACCAAACAAAATGACAAACAGGACATATTGTTACAGCCGCCAATATCACTCATTGAGACTTTCTAAATGTGGCACTTTGACTGGAATTCTCCTCCTCCTCCTCCTCCTCCATTATGCCTAATGCCAACTCTTGTAAACTTTGGCACCAGCTGAAGGCACATCTGTTTTATGCATTGGGCATAAAACAAATGCCTTAGTTGAATCTGCATTTGCTCTCCTAGCCTTCTGTTTCTCTTCTGGGTTTCTCTGGAACCAATGGAACTTCATTGTGTTCTTTGGTTTTTAATTACATTCTTTAGAGATAATGAGAACCAGCTTCTACATTCTACAAATAAATAAAATCATTTGCTATTTTGAGCAAATCGGTTGTATTCATTTACTAACAGGTAAATTATAATGTTAGAATTAATAGATCGATTTAGGAGCAGTAGATACTGGCTACAATAATAAAAATGGAACTTTTTAATATAGCGACATTAAGGATCAGAACTATTGCATGGAAACAATTGGGATCTTTCTTTCTGTCCTGCTTGGACAGTTTTTTATGCAGCTGGCTGGTTACTGATGAAATTGAGGGCTATTTTGCCAAATCGTCCTGCACACTCCTTCTGATATTTTTAGTGACCTAATTAATTTACTTGCTACTAATTTACTCACTTGGGAAGATGAATGAAAAAATTAATAGCTTCCAAAGCTATGTCTTTCTCTGGTAGATTTGTTAGCTTTATAGCCTGGGCTATGGGAAAATGTGAGAATTTATGGAAATCCAACGTGAAATTAGAGACTGTCATAAAATGTTAATAAACCAAGGTCACCAAAAATGCTGATCTTTTTTCTGCATTCCCTCCCCACCCCCCCCACCCCCCCATTTATAGTAATTGTGTTTCTAATCTACTACACCATACAATTGCTCAATGCAGCCCTGGCCCAGACAAAACAAATTATAGATTATCTGTATACTCTCTAAAGCAGGGGTCTCTAAAGCAGCTTTGCTGGCTGGGGAATTCTGGGAGTTGAAGTCCTCCAGGCTTAAAGTGGCCAAGGTTGGAGACCCCTGCTCTAAAGCATTTCTCCATATTCATTTGAATGAGCATCTGGGCAAAACATTGCTGCTATTCATGATACAAATAAATACACACTAAAGGGAAGGGAAGAAATACAGGGACATGAGACGAGATGAATTATGGAGGATGTGCTAATTTATCAGTGGTAGGATAGCGTAAGAGTCTCAGTGTACATTGGGGACTATTGGGAAGGAATTTATACAACTATATGAATGAACATGTAAGCCCAACTCATGTCATTGGGATCTTTTACAGCTGAATAGAAATATAATTGGAGCCTCCCATAGTCCGTTCTTTTTAATTACCCCATGACATGGCATTTATTTTGCAGGAACATGGAATGGTCATTTTCTGAAAAGAAGTGAGCACAAAAATAAACAGCAATTTAATTTAATTTAATTTTAACAAATACTTTGTTCCCCAGCCCTAAATTGCTACTGTATTTTTCTCCAGCGGAAGTCCAACACTGAGTTCGGTTTGATCAGCACCAGGTCTTCTTTCTGTCAAAGCATTGTGATTAACTTCCTCAGTTTTCCTCCTACAAAATGACTCAGCCTGATGAAGATGCATCGTTTTTGAAACAACTATTGAAGTACCTTTGCACCTATGTGCTTATGCATACAAATATCCCCACAGGCAGCTCAGATTTTCCGGCTGGTAGAATGCAAGGGTCACCCAAAGTTGCCGAACCTTCATCAACAGAAGAGTCAGTAAGACAAACAGAAATCAAATTTGTTTAATGGGCAGACCTGGCACAATGTTCAGGTATTATCTATATTTCCCTTGTGTTGATCATTTAGAAATGACTTTCCCTGTAACATATACCTTTGATGCCTGGCTGCAACAACTTTGTGCTGCCACTAGATGGTGGTACATTGAGGTGCTTTGCTTGAATTAAGTCACGTTATGACTAAGCATTGCTTGAAAAGATTCAATTATTATCTTCTCCACAAGCAAACGTTTTACTGTTGTTTTGCTCTTATCTGAATATTACATGTATAATATCTGTATGTATGTACAGTATATGTGTGTGTGTGTATGTGTGTGTATGAATGTATGTATGTATATATATATATACATATACATCAGGGATGGGTTCTACTTACCTTTACTACCGGTTTCCAGTGGGGCCGCGTGCGCACTCTTCTTCGCATGCGCAGAAGCATTTTGGTGACGTCAGGGTCAGTGGGCGGGGCCTCCCGCCGGTTTTATTACCGGTTCTATAGAACCGGTGCAAACAAATAGAATAGAATAGAATTCTTTATTGGCCAAGTGTGATTGGACACAAGGAATTTGTCTTGGTGCATACGCTCTCAGTGTACATACATATATTATACATGTAATAAGACCAAACAACAGTAAAAGTTTTGCTTGTATATATATATATGCTCTCTCTCTATATGTGTGTGTGTGTGTGTACAGTTAATATTTCGGGTTTCTTCCCGTGTAATTGTGAACATATCCCTAAAAGGGTAGAAGCGATGTTTCGACAGAATCTCATCTGCCATCATCAGGCTTATGTGAGGGGTCTTTTGCAATAACTGCCGTTACTATTTCAAATCTGGTGCTGGTAGTCATTCTGATTGGTTGGGAGTCCCAGTCTGTGTTTATCGGCTTGGCTTCAGGTGTATGGTCGTTTTTTCTCCACCAGGTGGCAGGGCTTCATCTTTGTGGCTGGCTGGAATGTGATTTGGCTGGAACTTGTGGCAATACAGGCCTTTTGATGAACCCTTGATCTATGTTTTATATTTTGTGTTAAGATTCGTCTATCTATGAGAGCAGGTTTCCAAATAGTAGGCAGACGGGAAGTGTCATCACGTTTATTCATGCAATATGGTCTTTTCTCTATTTCAATGGCCTCTCTGATTATTCTGCCATTGAGATGTTCTATTTTTGCAACTGTTTTTGTGTTATTAAAATTAATATTATGTCCTGTTGTATTTATGTGTTGAACTAATGATGATGTGTGTTCTTGCTTTTGCATTGAGTTTTTGTGTTCCGCGATGCGCACACTCATTCTTCTGTTGGTCTGTCCAATATATGTTGATGGGCAGGAAGCACACGGGATTTCGTAGACCAGGTGTCTCGATAGAAAAACACTTAATCTCTCCCCTCAAGCTGATGAAGGGAGGAGAACTTGTGGCTCAGAGGTTAATAGAACTGCCTAACATGCAGGGAGGCCAAGTTCAAATTCAAGGGTATGGCTGGCTGATGAGAGCTAAATAGCTTGAAATAGATCTATACTAGTCTCCCTTTATCTCTTTATCAGTGAAATATAAATTTGGTATAAAATGGTTTGTCATGAATGGGGGTTTCTTTTTGGATTAGGTTGGTAATCTTATTTCTTTGGAATCCATTGGATGTTAGTACGTTAGTGAGAGTGCGTAGTTCGGTTTTTAGGTGTTGTTCGTCAGCTAAGCATTTTGTTCTGGAGATGAGTATCTTGGCTACGGAGTTGATCTGTGCTGGGTGGTGGTGTGAGAGTGTGTGCAGATAGCGGTTTGTGTGTGTTTTCTTCTGGTAGATGGTGTGTCCTAGGGAGCCATTGGATTTCTTGTAGACTAAGACATCCAGGAAGGGAAGTTGGTTGTTAGCTTCTGTTTCCATGCTGAACTGTATTTTGGGGTGTAGGCTGTTGAGGTGTGTGAGGAAGTTGTCCAGTTTTTCTTTCCCGTGTGGCCAGATTATGAAGATGTCGTCTACATATCTGAGCCAGAGTTTGGGTTTGTGATCAGATTTTTCTAGAGCTTGGGTTTCAAAGTGTTCCATGTAGAGGTTTGCAATGACAGATGAGAGGGTGATCCCATGGGTGCTCCTTCTATTTGTTTGTATTTTTGTCCGTTATAGATGAAGTATGTGTTGGATAGGCAGTGGTTGGTCAGATCTAGGATGTGCTTGGGGGGGTTATATTTGTTTTGGATAGCTGTCAAGGCTTCTTTGATTGGCACTTGGGTGAAGAGGGATATGACATCGAAGCTCATGAGTAGATCGCTGGGCTGTAAGTTTTGTTTCTGTATGATCTCTATGAACTGGAATGAGTTTTTTATGTGTGACGTGATGGATTCTTCATAGGGCTGTAGTTGTTTGGCGAGAAATTTGGCTAGGTTTTGTAGAGGTGAGCCTATGCAGCTGACGACTATGGGTCTAAGTGGGGTTCCTTCTTTGTGTATCTTGGGGAGACCATAGAGTTTAGGGCATCTGGATGATTTCTCTCTGGGAAATTAAAAGGAAGAAACAGCTGCGGTCACACAATGCTCCTAGAAGCACGAAGCCGAAAATACCAGCCTGAAGATGACGAATGAGACTTCATCAAAACATCGCCAAGACACTTCCAATTTTACGCAGGAGAAAACCCAAATAACCAAAGACCTACATACAAACACCCGCGAAAACCTCAGAATATATGTATGTATGTATGTATGTCTTCTTAAGTTTTCGCGGGTGTGGGTATGTAAAAAGTTAAAATCTGGGGTGTTTTCCCGCGTCATTATAAGTTTGTTAGTGAAAATGTTTAAAATCCTGGCTAAGATCCTAGCTCAGAATCCTCTAAATTCCCAAACAAAAACCCTTTGTAAGGTCTTTCAAAAACTCTGGCTGAAATCCTAACTAACACTAGGTTAGGCAATGTTTTGACAAGCTCTCTACCTTGTCATCTTCGGGCCTTTATTATCAGTTTAGAAGCTGTGGGTCATGCTTCATTATACTAGCTGCAGCCTGAATGCGTTTTAACGGTCCAGTTTTCTATGGTTCCCTATTACCAACTGTCAACTGCAAAGAGGTAAGAATTCTAGTAGGCATCACAGCACCACTGGTTGCCTGTTGAGATCTTAGCATATCTTCTGGCTTGGTTCTCTCTCTCTCTCCCTATTGCTAGCTATCAACTGCAAAGAGGAGTGTTCTTGCATGCATTACAACACCACTGGTTGCCTGTTGGGATCTCTGCCTATCCTCTGATGTTAAAATTCGAGTTTCCCTCAGTGCAAGTTTCCAAATACTTGATAACCTAGAGGCGTCATCTCGTCTATTCATATTCTGCGGCTTCTTTTCAATTTCGATAGCCTCCCTAATTATTCTCTTATTAAGATGTTCCTCTTTTACCACTGTTCTAGCCTTGTTGAAATCTATATTATGTCCCGTGGCCTTCATGTGTTGAACCAAAGAAGAAGTTTGCTTTTCCTTTTTCACTGCATTTTTATGTTCTTCTAAACGCACACTTATTCATCTAAGCAGATACACTGGGCTCAGTATTTCAAACACTTTAACTTTAACCTGAAATACATTCCCGTGGGGGGGGAGGGAACCTGTTAAATGATGCTCTCTCCCGTAAGCCCCAGTATGACAGCCGATGGGAAGAGATAGTTCATGCCATGATCTCGGAAACTCAGCCAGCTGCCCAAGCCCGCACCAGAGCACAAACACACCATGGTTCCAACCTTCCCGAAGACAAGTTGACAGCAGAGCTAAAAGCGGTGCTCTCAACTGATTCCTGTTTCAAGGAAAACCAGACGGACCTAACCCTAAGAGAGGGGAGTAAGATTTATGTGCCCCACAGCATGTGACTCCTGGTGCTAAAGAGGAGTCATGATTCTCGACTAGGGGGGCACTTTGGATTTTTAAAAACCCTCCATTTGACTAGGAAACAATTCTGGTGGCCAAAGATGAAAGCTGATGTGGAAGACTATGTGAAAAGCTGCGCCACCTGGGCCACCATGAAGTCCAGATCAGGGAAGCCCCCTGGGCTTCTCCAGACTGTGGCCGAACCCACCAAGCCCTGGGAGGAGATTGCAATGGACTTCATAGTTGAGCTCCCTGACAGTGGAGGGAACAAGGTGATTTGGACTGTCATTGATTTATTCTCCAAGCAAGCACACTTCATTGCCTGCAACGGACGACCATCAGCCAAGAAACTGGCAAAGCTTTTTGTGAAAAGTATCTACAGACTACCTGGGGTTCCAAGGAGAATAATATCAGATTGTGGGGTCCAGTTTACTGCTAAATTCTGGAAAGAGTTCCTACGGTCCATTGGGTCATCCCAGGGGCTTAGCTCAGCTTTCCACCTATCAACTAACGGATCAGCTGAAAAAATTCATGGTGGAACAGTACATTAGATGTTATGTAAATTATCAACAAGAAAACTGGGCGGACTTACTACCGTTCACAGAAGTGGCTTATAATAATGCAGTACACAGCAGTTCTGGGTTGACTCCTTTTCAGATAACTGGGCATGGATTTTGTGCCAATGCCTGAGTTGCTTAGAGAGCAGCCCACTTCCATGTGGATGACCTCATTGAAAAGGGGTTGGGAGAATACTAAGAAAGCTTTAGCTGAATCAGTGGAAAAATATAAGGCCCAGGCCGACAAACGCCGGTCTCTCTTACCACCTTTCCGAATAGGAGATAAGGTATTAGGTACCAAGTACCTAAGATTGAGGTTACCTAGCATGAAGTTTGGACCCAAATTCATAGGTCCCTTCCCTATAGTGAAAGTGATTAACCCAGTGACTGTGGGAATGTGAAAACTGCTTGTATTACTGAAAGAAATACCAGTTAGTTTATAATGCTGGTAACAGATATAATCTTCTATTCATATGGTGGTTTGGAGAAAGTTGAGCTGAAACTCTGCCTCGGATGAAAGGTTATTTATCACAAAAACTCTGCTTTTTTTTTTTTTTTTTTTTTAAGTTAGTGAATATAGCTGAAGTTGTGGGATATTCACTCTGACCTTTAAAATCTATCATATGTTTTGAATTTCCTTATCAAGTAAAGGTCAGAAATACATGGAATACAGAGTAACACATGAAATACATACTAATGTATACTGTACTTAACAGTGAACTTTGAATTGGGGCATAACTTTCACATGTAATCTAACTTATATTTATTCATAGACTGGAAGGTTTAATCCTGCAATAGATTCAATGTATCAACCTAGTGATTGCCTTATAGCAGGGCTGTCAAACCTCCGGCCCGTGGGCCGGATGCGTCAAGCGCTGTCCACGCCAATGTCTGGTTTAGTGAAGGGCGGGAAAGTCCCAATACGTCACGTGACACCACCTTCACAACGTGAGTTTGACAATCCCTGCTTTATGTTGTTGTTAGTTGCAAAGTCATGTCTGACCCATCACGACCCCATGGACAACGTTCCTCCAGGCTTCCCTGTCCTCTACCATCCTCTGGAGTCCATTTAAGCTCACACCTACTGCTTCAGTGACTCCATCCAGCCACCTTGTTCTCTGCTGTCTCCTTCTTCTTTTGCCCTCAATCTTTCCCAGCATTAGGCTCTTCTTCAGTGTGTCCTTTCTTCTCATTAGGTAGCCAAAGTATTTGAGTTTCATCTTCAGGACCTGGCCTTCTAAAGAGCAGTCAGGATTGATCTCCTCTAGGACTGACCAGTTTGATCGCCCTTAATTGTGGTAATTGAATGATGACTACTTGTTACTATTGCCATTGAGTCCAATTATTACAAAGTAGGGCTGCAATATTTTTCCTGCATTTGGATTTGGGGGTTGGGGGTTGGGTTGGCACTAGATTTGACTGACTTCTTAGAAAGCTTAATATGGAATACCCTTAAAATACTCTTATTTACCTTGAACTACACTGCAAGGATTTCTCCAGGTAGTCTCCGAGCATTGAGGGGAAAAAAATGAATGTGGGAGCAGAATTATAACTTCTAGGACCAAAACAAAGCACAAATATGGTCTTATCTTAATATTACACTGAACAGATGGTTTCACAGAAACAGATGGCAAATTAGACATGATCGTATTTGGTTTTCATATTCCATGATTTTTTTTTACTAACTTTCTCATTAAACTGATTTTGAAAGCAGTAGCAGCTGATGAGCATGTGTGAAGCAAACATTGAAAGATGACTAATCAAAATTATCCTTCCAGAAACATCACAGCATGTATTTTCAATTCTATAGAAAATGCTCCACATGGTGTATTTATTATCCTGGCATAATTGAAGATAATAATATTATCATAAGAATTCACTTTCGCAGATTTGCCAAGTTTCTTGAGAACAAGGAACATTGTTATCTTGTTTATGAAAAGTTATAATAAATTAACAGCTTCCTTCATTTACTGTCTTGCCTTCTTAAAGAGGTAATACAACTATTTTGTAATGGAACCTATAGAAAAGCTTTCAAAGTATCAATTTATTTGGTTGATCCTCAACAACTCAACTATACTGATTTATCTTCTAAGGATTCCCCCCGCCCCCTTGTTTAAGACAGAGGAACTTACACTTTCTTATCCACTGTTTCTAAGTTATTTGTTGCAGCTTAAAATTTAACTGGCAAAAAACCTCTAAAAACGAAGGTTTGACAGAATAGTTTTGGTTTTTATTTTGCTTTAATATGGATTAATTTGTATAATCACAATTAGAGGAATGAGAATTTCTGTAAAAAAATATACAGAACATTTAATTTGCAACATCTTATAAATAAATATGTTCAAACTAATAATTGCTATATCCATGACTCTTCTAGAGTAAATTTTCTACATTGGTGGTAGAAAAGTCAGTTAAATGACTTTGGCTCAAGTTAATACACAAGGGCTGAAAAATGCCTACTAAATATTATGTTATTGCTAGAATATATATATACAGGAAAGCTCTAACAAATGTTTACATTAGCAGGGAAATGTATTCACTAGTGCCAGTTTGCCAGAATTAATCTTGCCAAAATGGAAATAAAGGAAGCATAGCAAGTTAAAACATATTTGCGGGGTGAAAAAAATCAAACTACTTACTTAAAAATATGAAACTGGATTTCCCCCTGCAATCTTTTCTGATGAAGTCTGGATTCCATTTATTTTTCTTTAGAATAATAGATACCCCTATTAAGATGCTGAACAATATGTACTTTCTGTTCTTTAATTAAATGTGGTATAAAGAGAACAGTTCAACTTTAAAAGTGCTGTAACCTTTTAGAAAGCCGTATCCAAAAGAAATTGCCTGTTTCCTATGGAGAGCAATGGCTCATTTTTAAGCATCTAAATGGCATTAAACAGACATAATGGGGAAAGAACTTTTGAGAAAGTATTCTAGCTTGTGGCAGGCATTTAAATTTATTAGGAGGACTTTTAAGCAACCTATCTTGGCATGGAAGCTCTATAGGGAAAGCCAGATTAAGAGGTTCTAGAACACGGGTGTCAAACATGTTGCCATCATGTGACGTATCGTGACTTTTTCCCCTTCGCGGAGCTGGGATAGGCGTGGCCTGCGCGTGACGCATCCGGCCTGCGGGCCCCCAGTTTGACACCCCTGTTCTAGAAAAAGGTTTTAAACAGCCTATACAAATACATATCTCTTGCAGTCTAAATGAAAGATTATAACCAAAATTATATAGCTAGGAACAGTGGTTATCGAAATGACTAATCATTACTTGATTTCTGTAATCAGAATTTAGGGTCCATAACTATCAACATATTTTTTTGCAATATTTCCACCTTGCCTTTATTTGTACACATTTTATTGAAATTAGCTAACCATGGACTAAAAATAGTATGATATAAATGAAAATACATATTTTGGAGATGTATCTTCTGGCAATAATAATATAAATAAAAATACAGACCATGGATACTTCTCTAAAAGGCTATCAGATAAGTTAGTTGGAAAGATTCAGGATGCATCAATTTCATATATTTTATTTAATGAATGCATTCAATCAGAGTATAATTAATATTTAATTTAATTTAATTTAATTTAATTTAATTAATTCAATTTATATGCTGCCCCTCTCCGAAGACTCAGGGCGGCTCACAATACATTTTAAAAAATCATTATAAAAAACATTTAAAAATTAAAAACATTAAAAATATTAAAAACTCATTCACACCATTCATGGCCAGATCTCGCCCAATCACAAGAGCGAGATCAACGGCCCCAGGCCTGCCAGAAAAGCCTGGTCTTCACCACTTTTCAGAAGGCCAATAGGGTGGGGATGGTCTGGACCTCAGGAGGTAACTGGTTCCAGAGAACTGGGGCTGCCACAGAGAAGGCCCTCCCCCGTAGGCCCACCAGCCGGCATTGTTTAGCTGACGGGACCCGGAGGAGACCAACTCTATGGGATCTTACCCATTGCTGGGAACTATGCGGCAGAAGGCGGTCTCAAAGATAACCTGGCCCTGAGCCATGTAGGGCTTTAAAGGTAATAACCAACACCTTGAATTGTGACCGGAGACCAATAGGGAGCCAGTGCAGCTCGCGGAGAATTGGTGTAATGTGGGTGTAACTAGGTGCACCGACAGCTCGCGCAGCTGCGTTCTGGACCAACTGTAGTCTCCGAACACTTTTCAAGGGTAGCCCCATGTAGAGTGTGTTGCAATAATCTAATCGTGAGGTGACAAGGGCATGAGTAACTGTGAGAAGAGCCTCCTGATCCAAGTAGGGTCGCAATTGGTGCACCAGGTGAACCTGTGCAAAGGTCCCCCTCACCACAGCTGTCAGATGTTGCTCTAATCTTAGCTGTGAGTCTAGGAGGACACCCAAATTGCGAGCCCGTTCTGAGGGGGACAATTTCCCCCCCGCCCCAGAACTAAGGATGGACAATCAACATAGTCTTTAGGAGGTAATACCCACAGCCACTCGGTCTTGTCTGGGTTAAGTCTGAGCCTGTTGACTCCCATCCAGACCCTCACAGCCTCCAGGCACTGGCACATCACATCCACAGCATCACTGAATTGACGCGGCATAGAGATATACAGCTGGGTATCATCCACGTATTGCTGATAGCTCACCCCGTGTCGTCGGATGATCTCACCCAGCGGCTTCATATAGATGTTAAATAGGAGGGGAGCCAGACTGAAAAGGGTCTAGATAATCCGTTTCCTCCAATGACCGCAGGAGCTGAAGTGCCACCACTTTCTCTACAACCTTTCCCACAAAGGGTAGGTTGGAGACTGGATGAAAGTTCTTTAATTCTGCTGGATCCAGGGAAGGCTCATATATAAATAATGAGCACCAAAATAGCATTTTTATCGAATTTTGCTGTAGCAAAAGCCCATAGTTGGCCCTACCTGATCTGCATACTGTCTGCATTGATCTAATGCTGATTTTGAGGGTGGAGGGATTGTCACTGAAGAATTCTTTTTTATTCATGCAATATATGATAACTAAAATCATTACTTTAGCATTTAATTTCCTAGGAAATGGGCTAATCTCCAAATTTCCAAATAGATCACAAAGTAAAGAACAGAGTTTGTGATCAATGCTAGTGAACGCTAATGATTATAAACCTCTTTAGAAGTGTTCTCTTGTATTTTCCCTTTAAGATTATTAGATTTTTCTTATTGGTATGCAACAATAATCTTTAGTTTTACACATGTAGAAGCAGTGGTTTAGCCAGCTAAGTAAGTTAACATTGAGTTTACAAAGCATGATGCATATGACTACAGATTATCCCAACAGTTCTAAATTTAAGAATCTAGAAAATGCATCTGAAAATTGGTACTGAGTTTCATATAAGAAGATGAAATAAGGTATCAAAAGCTGTAATGTTAACAATTTCCCAGTTCTTCAAATGAACATAATTGTAGTGTTCTTGCTGGTTTCTGAGCTTGAATGTTTTCTTGCAGATATTGCATTACCAAAAATAATATTACATATTAAAATATTAATAAAAGTAATATTGTGTGTGTGTGTGTGTATGTGTGTGTGTGTGTGTGTTTTTTCTGAGGTTTTCACGGGTGTTTGTATGTAGGTCTTTGGTTATTTGGGTTTTCTCCCACGTAAAATTGGAAGTGTCTTGGCGATGTTTTGACAAAGTCTCATTCGTCATCTTCAGACTGGTGTTTTCGACTTCGTGCTTCTAGGAGCAATGTGTGATCGCAGCTGTTTCTTCCTGTTTCACCCCCAGTGGGGATGTGAACTGATTGGGTGGGAGCTTGGCTGTGTTCTAATTGGGTGGAGGTGTGTTCTGATTGGTTGGGGGCTTGGCTGTGCTCTGATTGGATGGGGGGGTTGGCTGTGCTTTGATTGGTTGGGGGTGTGTTCTGTTTCGGTGGGGGCTTGGTTGTGCTCGGGTTAGTCTGAGTTGCAGGGGGATTTGAGCTGGTGAACTGCATTGCTGTTGTTTGGCTTTGTGTTCATGGTCGTGCCACATCTTCATGGTGGGTGTCAGTTTACTTCATGTATGGATTGGAGGGGTTTAAAGTGGCTAATGATGCAGCTGTGATCTGGCTTCTGGTTTGTGGTCGTGCCTCATTATAGGTGTGGGTTTAAGTTTGCTTTTTGCGTGGATGTGTGGTGGTGACATCCTGTTTGGTTTTCATGAGTATGTGTCTGGTGTCATTCTTTGTGTTAAAGACTTGTTTGTGAATAAGGGCGGGTTTCTAAATGGCTGGTAGGTGGGAAGTATCATCTCGTTTATTCATGCTGTGTGGGCGTTTTTCTATCTCGATGGCTTCTCTGATTATTTTGTTGTTAAAGTGTTCAGTTTTGGCGATAGTTCTGGTCTTTTTAAAGTCAATTTCATGTCCTGTGGCTTTAAGGTGTTGGACTAGGGAAGAAGTTGGTTCCTCTTTTCTGACTGAGTTCTTGTGTTCTTCAATGCATGCACTTATTCTTCTGTTGGTTTGTCCGATGTATGTGGTGGAGCAGGCGGTGCATGAGATTTCATATACTCCTTGATTTTCTAACTCAATTTTGTCTTTGGGGTTTCTTGGATGGTGGATATTTTTTGGTTTGTGCAGAATGCTGTCTTGATGTTGTGTTTGTGGAGGATCTTGCTGATTCTGTCTGTGGTGCCTTTTATGTATGGGAGGAGGGCTTTGCCGTTTTCTTGTTCTCTGTCTTGGATTTTAGTTGGGGTTTCTTTTTGGATTAGGTTGGTTATCTTATTTCTTTGGAATCCATTGGATGTTAGTACGTTAGTGAGAGTGCGTAGTTCGGTTTTTAGGTGTTGTTTGTCAGCTAAGCATTTTGTTCTGGAGATGAGTATCTTGGCTACGGAGTTGATCTGTGCTGGGTGGTGGTGTGAGAGTGTGTGCAGATAGCGGTTTGTGTGTGTTTTCTTCTGGTAGATGGTGTGTCCTAGGGAGCCATTGGATTTCTTGTAGACTAAGACATCCAGGAAGGGAAGTTGGTTGTTAGCTTCTGTTTCCATGCTGAACTGTATTTTGGGGTGTAGGCTGTTGAGGTGTGTGAGGAAGTTGTCCAGTTTTTCTTTCCCGTGTGGCCAGATTATGAAGGTGTCGTCTACAAATCTGAGCCAGAGTTTGGGTTTGTGATCAGATTTTTCTAGAGCTTGGGTTTTAAAGTGTTCCATGTAGAGGTTTGCAATGACAGGTGAGAGGGTGATCCCCTGGGTGCTCCTTCTATTTGTTTGTATTTTTGTCCATTATAGATGAAGTATGTGTTGGATAGGCAGTGGTTGGTCAGATCTAGGATGTGCTTGGGGGGTTTATATTTATTTTGGATAGCTGTCAAGGCTTCTTTGATTGGCACTTGGGTGAAGAGGGATATGACATTGAAGCTCACGAGTAGATTGCTGGGCTGTAAATTTTGTTTATTTATGATCTCTATGAACTGGAATGAGTTTTTTACGTGTGACGTGATGGATTCTTCATAGGGCTGTAGTTGTTTGGCGAGAAATTTGGCTAGGTTTTGTAGGGGTGAGCCTATGGAGCTGACTATGGGTCTAAGTGGGGTTCCTTCTTTGTGTATCTTAGGGAGTCCATAGAGCTTAGGGCATCTGGATGATTTCTCTCTGGGAATGATTCTTTGCTGGATCTCTTTGCTGATGGGGGAGGCTTTTATTTTGGATCTAGTGGTCTTTTTCCAGGTAGGTGGTGGGGTCTGTTTTTAGGGGTTTGTATGTGGAGTCTTGGAGTAGGTTGTTTAATTTGGTTTGGTAGTCAGATGTGTTCATAACCACCATGGCGTTGCCCTTGTTTGCTGGTAGGATTATGATGCTGGTGTCTTCTTTCAGGTTAAGTAGTGCTGTCTGTTCCTCTTTGGGTAAGTTGCTTTTGGGTGGCTTGCTGGTGCAAAGGATGTTGGTGATTTTGAGTCTGATTCTGTTAGCGTCGTCGGAGTTGATTTTGGTCAGGCTGGTTTCAACTCCGCATATAATGGTTTCAGTGGGGATGTGTTTGGGAGTGACTGCAAAGTTGAATCCTTTGGAAAGGACATTGGTTTCAGCTTTGGTGAGGATCCTATCTGAGATGTTATGCACTGTTTGTTTCATGTGTGGCTGTGAGGGGGGTGGGGTTTGTTTCTGGCATTCTTGTAGTCTTCGGAGTTTGTTGGTGTGTATGTCTGTCTTGAGGGTGGTCTGTGTTTCAGCTCTCCAGACGGTGAGTTGTTTGGATTTGTCCCAAAGTGCCGGGTGGATCTTGTTGCTGAGTTTGAGCAACAATCAGAAATGAACTTTACACAAAAAGATTCCTCCTAGACCGAATCAACAAAGATCTCCTCACACTTCACCTCAAACTCAGCAACAGTTCAACCCCGATATTCTCTTCTATCAGTATAAATGTAATTGACATGCTTCTCACTTCAAGGGTAGAAGGTAGAAGCTCAAACCAAGTCTTGCTATGCAACTCACAGACCCGTTTTGGATGTGTTCACTCTATTTTAAGCTTCATCTAGATAAATAACTCATGCCTTTTATTTTATTTTATTTTATTTATATTTTATTAATTTTATTAATTTTATTTTATTTTTCACATTTCTGTACCACCAATTTCCTTCAAAGGAGGACTTTGGTCACTGGCCAATGTACAATGAAATAGAATATTAAAAGTATTTGTAAAAATTAAAAATGTTAGGAGGCAGCAAGAGATTAAAATTAAGCCTAACCTAGCATCACCTTGGGCAAGATGGGCAGCATAGAAGTTTGATCAATCGATCAATCAATGAATCAATCAGTCATATTAGTTAAAAGGCAAGGGAGGGCTTTTGTAGGGCTAAACAGACCCAGAGTTGTCTGCCGCCCCGGGCCCCATATGCAGGGCCCAGAGAGTTCAGAAGAGTGGAGGCCTGTCTCACCTCTGGGAAAAGAATATTCTATAAAGTGGGGGCAGCAGCAGAAAAGGCTCTCTTGCTAGGCTCCACCAATCAGAATTTTTTAACTGATGGGGTCTGCAACATTCCCTGCCTGACCAGTTGTAATCGGCTGATGTAATGGGATGAAGATGGTTCCATAGGTAGTGCCAGTGGTGTAATTCAAATTTTTTTACTACTGGTTCTGTGGGCGTGGCTTGGTGGACATGGCAGGGGAAAGATACTGCAAAATCCCCATTCCCTCCCCACTCCTGGGGCCAGCCAGAGGTGGTATTTGCTGGTTCTACTCAAAATTTCCGCTTCTGGTTCTCCAGAATCTGTCAGAACCTGCTGAATAGCACCGCTGGGTAGCACAGCTTCATGCCATGCAGGACAGTTGCAAGTTACATACATACGGTAGATCCAAAAGACCTGAAAAGTTACTCAGTGAAGTATTTGGTGAAAATGTAAAGCATCTTGCAATAGAACATTCTGACATCTTTAAATTGCTTTGTTAATCTAGGAGTTGTATTGGACATTGTACTGACAGGTTACAAATGCACATAAATTCTCCACTGCTTAACCAGATAAATAGTTTTCTAAGCCTCACAGATTTAGGATTATAAACTTTTAGCTCAGAGGTATGTATGTTTTGCTCTTAACTACTCTCAACTTAAAGAAAAATTTTATTATTTTTTTTTGCATGAGAATTGTTTGTTTTTAAAGGGCAAGCCAATTTCTGTCCACAGCAATTTTTCATAGTTTAACACAAGTTAACAAGTAAACTAAAGTTAACAAAATAGCATGGCTGTACTGTGGGGTGGAAAATTGACTATGAGAATGTCAACCCCATTGAAAAACACTACAATACTGGTTGTTGTTTAGTAACTAAGGCGTGTCCAACACTTCACAACCCCATGGACTCCTAGAATACCAGGCCCCCCTGCCCATCACTGTGTCCCAGACTTTGCCCAAATTCATCATGCAATGACACTATCTAACCGTATCATCCAGTGGTGGGTTTCAAAAATTTTTACTACTGGTTCTGTGGGTGTGGGCTTAGTGGGCGTGGCTTAGTGGGTGTGGCAGGGGAAGGATACTGTAAAATCTCCATTCCCACCCCACTCCAGGGAAAAATTACTGCAAAATCCCCATTTCTTCCCAATCAGCTGGGACTTGGGAGGCAGAGAATATATGGGGGCGGGGCCAGTCAGAATTTTTACTACCAGTTCTCCGAACTACTCAAAATTTCCACTATCGGTTCTCCAGAACTGGTCAGAACCTGCTGAAACCGACCTCTGATATCATCCTCTGCCATCCCCTTCTCCTTTTGCCTTCAGTCTTTCCTAATATCTGTGTCTTTTCCAGTGAGCCCTCTTTTCTCATTAGATGGCCAAAGTATTTGAGCTTCATCTTCAGTATCTCTCCTTCCAAAGAACAGTCAGGGTTGATTTCCTTTAGGATTGACTGATTTGACCTTCTTGCAATCCAAGGGATTCTCAAGAGTCTTCTTCAGCACCACAATTTGAAAGCAACACTTGTTCAGAACTCAGCCTTTCTTATGTTCCAACTCTCACAACCATATATTACTACTGGGAAAACCATAGCTTTGGCTATATGGACCTTTGTTGGCAAGGTTATGTTGCTGGTTTTTACTATTCTGTCTAGGTTTCTCATAGCTTTCCTCTAAAGAGCAATCATCTTTTAAATTCATGGCTGCAGTCACTATCTGCAGAGATCTTGGAGCCCAGGGAAATAAAATCTGTCACAGCCTCCATTTCTTGCCCTTCTATTTGCCAGGAAATGATGGGATTGGATATTGTGATCTTAATTTTTTAATGTTGAGTCTCAAGCCAACTCCCCTTTCACCCTCCTCCAGAGGCTCTTTGGTTCCTCTTCCCTTTCTGCCATTAGTATCATCTGCATATCTGAACCACAGCACTTACTTTTAGGTAAAAAAGGTGGCAACTAATAAAAGAAATACAGATATAGGTGATATAGCTATAGATGCCCAAAATGTCTTTTGCATTTATTTTCAACCATTTTGATTTAATTTATTAAGGAAAACATTTCTAGATTCTTTTTTTTTTTACCCTCAAATAAAATTATGTTGAGTGAAAGTAGGATTCTAGCACTCAGAGAATAGTCCAAGTGGGTGGAGTTCAATTCAGTTCAATTCAATCCTTTATTGTCAGAGTATAAAATGTGTACTATGAGATTGGCTGCGCCTCCCTTCGTGCACCCGCCCCCTGCCCAACACAATACAACTCACAGTGGTAGACAGAAAATCCCTATCCCAGTGAATCCTGCTAACAAACACCCAATCCTATTGCACCATGTGAATTTATTGCACGTCACGCCGGCCCCGCAAGTTAATCGCACTATGTTGTTGTGGTTATTTTTCATTTAGGAGTCTGGCAGCCCATAGATCAGGGGTGAAATGCTCCCGGTTCGGACCGGATCACCCGATCTGGTAGCGATGGCGGCTAGTGGTTCAGAGAAATCCCTCCCCACCCACATGCCCAGCTGAGCCACGCAATCATCAGAGGCTTTTTATTTTATTTTTAAAAGCATTTTTTCTACAACCTCTTCAGCTGAAAAAATGCTTTTAAAAGTAAAAACAAAGCCTCTGCCAATCAGGCAAGTCAGCTGGGATCGTCAGAGGCTTAAAAAAATAAGAAAAAGTTCTGCCAATCAGGCAAATCAGCTAGGATCGTCAGAGGCTTAAAAAAAGAAAAAGAAAAAGCTCCACCAATCAGGCAAGTCAGCTGGGATCGTCAGAGGCTAAAAAAAGAAAAAAAGAAAAAGCTCTGTGTTATGTCCTTATAAGGACATCCGCCCTGATTGGCTGCTAGCCATCGGGCGGGAGATTTGAATCCCTGTCTAGGGGCGGTGCGTCTGCTGGGAGTGAATATAAGGAGAGCTCCGGCAGCGCGCCAGCAGTCTTGACTTGTTACTTGTAACTAATACAGTTGCTAAATGTATCGAGCTGGTCACGTCTTCTGTTCCTGCGCCTGATCTAACACTGGCGACGAAGGACTAGAGAAGAGAACCTGAGCAAGACTCGTGGCACGATCGCCTACCGAGCTGAAGTCACGAAACCACAGCGACTCCCAGAATGGCAACTCCGCAAGCCCCGATTGCCGCACTGAACCCATTCAACCCATCCCGAGAGAAGTGGAGGTCGTACATGGTCTGATTCCGGCAGTTCCTGCGAGGAAATGGCTACCAGAATCTCGACGATGAGCGGAAAAGAGCCCTCTTCCTGGCTCACTGCGGATCGGACGTCCTGGAGATGGCGATTGACCTCGTGGCACCCAGGGACATTGAGGAGATGTCCTGGAACGACCTGCAGGAAGTCCTACAGGAGCACTACGCACCCACAGGCACCCCAATCGCCAACAGGTTCACCTTCCAGCAGAGAAACCAGCGGGAAGGTGAATCCATCAAGGAATTCGTGGCAGCGCTCCGTCAAATCGCTGCCAACTGCGAGTTCGACAACGTGGACAATGCCATCCGAGACCGCGTTGTTTTTGGAATGAGAGATGTGGGGCTGCAGAAGAAGTTCCTCAGCCGAAAGAGGATCTCACTCAAAGACGTCCTCGACGAAGCAACAGCGGCTGAAACATCCGAGAAGGCAGCCGCCGCGATGGTAAAAGCTAGAGGGATCCACAAGATCCACAAGTCGGGCCTGGCCTCATCAGACGACTCAACCACGCAATCCGAGTCTGATGAGGAAAGGGCCGTCCACAAGGTTTCCCGCCCCCCCAGGCGGGAAAACCCACAGCTTGGCGACCGGGGAGAACGATGCGGCAGCTGCAAAGGCGACCACCCCAGGGCAACCTGCAGATGGAGGGACGCAACCTGCCGCCGGTGCCTGAAGAGGGGGCACATCGCCGAGGCCTGCAGAGCAGCAGACCCAGCCCCGGAACCGCCCAGACCACGATTCCGCGAGAATCGCAAAGAGGACCAGAGGACATCCAAATGGTCCTCGAACCAGCCCAGGCGCAGGGAGGAGGAATACCCACGTAACAGAACTGTGCACCAGACCACCATCGCACACACAAGCGACGAAGGGACCACCAAGTTCCACGTGACGCTGCTGGCAGAGGGGTCACCGTGCAAGATGGAGGTAGATTCTGGATCCGCCTACTCCATCATGGACTGGCAGTACCTACAGCAGCTGAAGCCATCCTGCAAGAAGACCCAGCTGAAAACCCCGAAGTCGAGGCTTGTGGACTTCAACGGAAACCCCATTGGAATCCTGGGCAGAACCACCATCCACATCAAATACAAGGACTTTAACGGAGAGCTGCCCATCACCATCATGGAGAACAGCCGACCGAACCTGTTAGGAGTGGAGTGGTTTAAGCCGCTGGGGCTTTCCATCGAGGGCATCCACGAAATCCATAGGGACGAACTCGACACCATCCTCGAAGAGTTCAAAGAAGTCTTCGATGGTAAGCTGGGGAAATTTGTGGGGAGGCCAATCTCTTTCAATCTGGACAAGGGAATCACCCCAATTAGGCTCAAGCCCCGCCGAGTTCCGTTTGCCCTGCGGCCTAAAGTAGACGAGCAGCTGGATAAGCTGATCGCTCAGGGCGTCCTGGAACCGATCGATCATGCCTCATGGGAGACCCCCATTGTGACCCCACTGAAGCATGATGGGTCTGTGTGCATCTGCGCCGACTACCGTTGTACCATCAACAAGGCATTGGCACAGAGCGCACACCCAGTCCCAGTAGTGCAACACCTGCTGCATTCCCTGGGATCGGGCTCAATTTTCGCGAAACTGGACCTGGCCCAGGCTTACCAGCAATTGCCAGTGGACGAAAAAACGGCGGAGGCACAAACAATTGTCACACACAGGGGGGCATTCAAATGTAACCGCCTCCAATTTGGAGTCAGCGCTGCCGGCATTTTCCAATCTATGATGGAACGCCTTCTCCAAGGCGTTCCAGGGGTGGTGCCTTACTTCGACGATGTGCTCATCTCCGGTGACTCAAGAGCTCAACTCCTTGAAAGGCTCAGGCTTGTCCTGCAGCGATTCAAGGCCAAGGGCTTGAGGGTCAGGCGGGACAAGTGCATCATAGGAGTACAGGAAGTCGAGATCCTGGGCTACCTCATTGATAGCACAGGCATCCACCCCACCAAATCAAAAGTGGAAGCAATCCATGAAGCTCCAAGCCCAAAAAACAAAACGGAGCTTCAGGCTTTCCTTGGGTTGCTCAACTTCTACGCCATTTTCTTAAAACAGAAAGCCACAGTTGCTGAGCCACTCCACCGCCTGCTGGGGAAATCGGCTTCCTGGGAGTGGGGCCAGGAAGAGGAAGCAGCGTTCCGGGCCATCAAAGGACTATTGACGTCCAAAAGCGTCCTCATCCAATACAGCGAGACGCTGCCCATCAAGCTGACTTGCGACACGTCGCCATACGGGGTGGGGGCAGTCCTCAGCCATGAACTGCCCAACGGCACGGAAGCCCCAATCGCCTACTTCTCTAAGACAATGTCCGGCGCAGAGCGTAACTACAGTCAGCTGGACAAAGAAGCCCTGGCCATCGTGGCTGGAGTGAAGCGCTTCCACGAATACCTCTACGGAAGACGTTTCACCATAGTCACCGACCACAAGCCACTCCTGGGACTCCTCGCAGGCGACCAACCCACCCCGACCTTCATGTCCCCACGGATGACAAGATGGGCCATCTTCCTAGCCGGCTACTCCTATAGGCTCGTGCAGCAGCCAGGCACAGCCATGGCTGAGCGCCGACGCGCTCAGCAGATGCCCGTCGAAGAATCCAGTCGAAGACCCAGCACCCACGCTCCATCTACTCCATATAGATGACGACGCCAGTTGTCCTGTGTCATCCGCAGATGTGGCCGTCCACACCCAAAAGGACCCCACACTCCGCCAAGTGAAGTCCTGGATCCTCAGAGGGTGGCCATTGGAAAAGCCAGAGGAAAAGTTCAGCCCGTTCGCCAGGAAACAGAAGGAGCTGTCCACCATAAAGGGCTGTCTGTTATGGGGAGACAGGGTGCTGATTCCAAGCACTCTGCAACAGCGGACGCTAGAAACGCTGCACAAAGGGCATCCGGGCATCGTCCGCATGAAGGCCCTGGCACGGAGTTACGTCTGGTGGCCCTCCATGGACAAAGACATTGAGCAATGGGTCTCCAGATGTGACCCGTGCCAAGAAGTTCGCCCAGCGCCGCCGCAATCCGAAGTCACGAAGTGGGAGACCCCCAGCAACCCCTGGGCGAGGATCCATATTGACTTCGCGGGTCCGATGCAAGGGCGACACCTCCTCATCGTGGTAGATGCCTTCTCCAAGTGGCTCGAGGTGGTGCCCATGGCATCTACCACAACAGAAGCGACGATCCGAGCCCTGCGCCGTCTGTTCGCCACACATGGACTACCGGACGTGCTGGTCTCGGACAACGGCCCCCAGCTCACATCCCTGGCCATGGAGTCCTTCCTGGCAGGACTGGGCATCCGCCACGCCCTGTCCGCCCCCTACAGGCCGGCTGGAAACGGGCAAGCTGAACGCATGGTCAGACTGACCAAAGAAGCCCTCACCAAGATGGGCCCGGGAGACTGGCAAGAACGCATAGACAACTTCCTCCTCACCCAGCACATCACGCCACATGCCACCACCCACAAGAGCCCGGCCGAACTGCTGATGGGCAGCCGCCCGCTGTTGAGGTCACCCTTGGACCGGCTGCACCCCCAATACAGCCCGGAAGTGACCGCAACCGCCAGCCACCCGCTTCGCGCGTTCAGCAACGGAGATTCAGTTTTCGCGCTGAATTTCAACGGCTCTCCCAAGTGGCTGAAGGGGAAGATTGCCAGCACAACCGGCCCCAAATCCTACACCGTCGAGTTGGAAGATGGACAGGTCTGTAGACGGCACATCGACCAACTCTGAAAAAGGTGGGGGGGAGCACACAAAAACCAGCCTGACGAGGGAGGCCTACAACACCCCGACGAGGTAGACCTACCACACCCCGACGAGGTCGGCCCAGCCCACTACCAGGTACTGTCACGTCGGCAGTCCAGCGAGGTAGACCGGGGCCAACCGCACGGGGGATGGCAACACCAACCCCGCCAGGTGGGCACCCGGCACAACAGGGCCAGGGAACACCAACCCAGCCCGCAAGTAGACCGGGACCTGCCCAGAGGAAGAGCAGCGCACCTACCCAGCGAGGGCAGCCATCACCAGCCCAGCCAGGGAGACCGCAGTTCCAGGCGAGTAGACCGGGACCCAGCCAGGACGGGCACCCCACCACCCAGGGGCGAGGGTGGCACACGACTCCCCGGCGAGAGGGACCCCCGCCCATCGCAGAAGACAACCTGGAAACAACAACCCGGCCAGGAGGACCCCAGGCACCACCTGACGGTAGACCAGGGACTAGGGGGAAGGGAAAGCCGACAACAACCCGGCCAGGGAGACCTACACCACCCCGGCAGGGGAGACCTCCGCCACCCCGCAGGGGCAGCCCCGCAACAACACCCCGACCAGGTCGACCACTGCCAACCAGACGGGGGAGACCTACGCCACCCCGGCAGGGGAGACCTCCGCCACCCCGCAGGGGCAGCCCCGCAACAACACCCCGACCAGGTCGACCACCGCCAACCAGACGGGGGAGACCTACGCCAGCCCAACCGAGGGGACCATCGCCACCCCTGCGAGGTCGGACAGCACAACGCAAGCCAGCACCACCCGCAGCCGGCGGACCGGACCCGAGGGCACCGAGCGGAACCACCACCCGAACGGCAGCAAGCCGGACCACAACCGAACCACAGCGCCTGGGGGACCAGGGAGGAGCAAGAAATGGACTTACCGAGACTCAGACGCTCTTCCCGGGTCGGAACCGAGCAACCGAGACAAGGCGATAGATCCACAGGCCAGGAGGAAGACCGTCAGAACCAGCCATCCAAGGTCTGCGGTCCGGCCGGAGGCGCTGGGGGTGACCCCGCTCACTCGACAGCCGAACCGAGCCCGGTTCCGGAGAGGGAACCAGGAGACGAAAGAGCCCCGTCCGTCCAGGCCGGAGACAGAGAAGAAGTGAGACTGCGCAGGTCAGCTAGGGTGCCGAGGCGTCCTACGTACCTGCGCGATTACGTGACTTTTGTGGACGAGATTGACAACTCGAACTAAGGGGGGAGGAGTGTTATGTCCTTATAAGGACATCCGCCCTGATTGGCTGCTAGCCATCGGGCGGGAGATTTGAATCTGTCAGGTATAAATGCCCTACCCGTGCCAGGGACCAGCTATAGCTCAGCAGTGCAAGGGTTAACCCAGACACCCACCTGGCCAGCTCCTCCCATAGGCCCCTCCTTACCTGAATCCCCGCCCACAGGTACAAAAGGTGGGCACACTCCTCCATGTTGCTCAGATCCTAATATAACCAAGTGATGATGTGATGAACCTGCAAATAAAAGGAGAGATATTTTACTTGAAGTCTCAAGTCTCTTTATTGGGCCTGATCCACCAATCCTTGTAACAAAATGGTAGCAGAGGATGGTTGGTAAGGCCCAGAGAGCCCAAGACACAAGACAAGGACCCGTACCTACCTGCAGAATGGCGACACCCCCGAAGCAACGGGAAAGCAACCCATCGGACTCGCCAGGGAAGGCAGGAACCTCAACCCCCCCCAAAGCCTCCGCGACGGAAGAAAGGGGGGAGATCGAGAAAGGGAAAAGAGCCCACCACGACCAAGAAGAAGAGAAGCTACGACTCGACGTCCTGCAGCTGTTGAAAGAGCGAGCCGGCGACAAGAAACTCCTTGCCGACCTGCGGAGCTTCATAATCGACCGCGAGGTGGCAAGGAGCGAAGAAGGCTCGGACTCCGAACTCGAGGAGCTGGACTCGGTGAGTGGATCGCCCAAAAGGGCACTCCCAACGGCCACCGAGCCCCAAAGCCCCGCTCTAAATTTGAAACGGCGGCCATCTTTGTCCACATGGTCAGACAAGATGGCCGACCCCCAACCAATCAACAAACAGAATTCAAAATGGCCGGCGCGCGAAAAATGCCGGACCATGAGCCATGATGAAAGTGACCGGGGAGAGGGGACCGAATCCGACTCTGACCCCTGGTACACCCCCAGCGAGCGGCAAGTGGATAGGGCCATGAAGACCCTTGCCGCCGCCTTCGGCCCAGGCCTCAAAATCACTAAAGAGAAGCCGGAGAGGCCAAAACAAAAGGGAAAACGAGGAGAGGGGCAACGAAGCACCCACCCGAGAGCCACCGACGCCCGCGACAGCTCGCCAGCCCACCTTCGCACCCCAGGGACACCGCGCCTCCGATCGCCCAGGCCACACACCCCGGACCGCATGGATTGGGGCAGCTACTTACAGCCATCGCTGGAGCCCCAGCGCCGCCAGGATCTTCGTTCCGGAGAAGCAGCTGCTGGACGACGCCTTCCGGAGCACACCTGGACCCCCAAGGCCGAAGCCGAGGCCTACCCGACCGACAGAGGCCTCTACAGCGGAGCCGCGATGAACAGGTCCTTCCACAGCGACGGCCGAGCTGAAATGGACTTCGCGCATGCGCTCTTCCGCCTAGAGGAAGAAAAAAGAAAAAAATTACAAAGCGGGACTTTTAAACTACCGGCAAGCGTTCCCATGCCTTACTGCTGCTATAGGCACATAAGGAACCATGGACAACAGCCAGCAGTAAGTAATTTTACTAATAGTGCTGGGAACTTACCTGTTGACTTTCCCAAGTTGAGAATGGATGGGGGCAATATCCTAGAGTGGTCACAGCAACTCCAAGTGGTATTCCTAAAGGAGAATATGTCTCATTTTATTAATGATCCCCCAGAGAGACCATGGTCTTTAGAGCTGGATTGCATGCACCACAGGGCATTCTACCTTTTAGTTGCAAGCATATCACCCACTATTTACCACTGTATTGGACATAACCTCACTGTATCAGAAATTATAGGAAAAATGTTTGGGTTATTTTACAGTGAGAGTGTGTCCACCACCACCCAAATCTCCAAAGACTTCTTTTCTGCCAGACTTAAGCCAGGAACACCCATGAGTGAGCACCTAGTGTCCTTAAGCGGTACCAGGGCAGAGCTACACCTCAGGGGAGAGGTTATTTCCGACCAGATTATGAAGAGCGTAATAATTAACTCTTTAGATCACTCATGGAATAACTTCTTGACACACTTAGATACCGTTAGCCTGGGAATGCTATCCGTGGAGAAGCTATCCAATAAGCTGATCGCGGAAGATAATCTGAGAAGGAGCCGCCCCGGCCCTCCCAGAGAACATAAGAGTGAGAAGAGAGTAGTCTTCCAAGAGAGACAACACAACATGCCAGAATGTTATATCTGCGGGTCAAGGGGACACATCAAAAGGGACTGCCCCAAGAACTATAGGGAGAGAGGCAGACCAGAGCACAGGCACAGACAAACGGAAAGGCACACATCGGAAGAAAGGTATAGGCGCAGGGACTCACCCAACCCCAGGGACAGGAGGGGGAACAGAGACAGCTCACGCGACAGCAGGACAGGGTCCTTATACGGGATAGGTGAGCGCACACACATCACATACCAAGACAAAGACACCAGCTCATGGCTCCTGGACTCGGGAGCCTCCAACCACACCACCTACAATCAGAAACTACTCTCATCATTCAAGAGGGAGGACTTTTCGATCAAAGTCGCAGATCAAAATCAGGTTAGGGTGACAGGCAAAGGGACAGTTACATTGCCAGGCTTGGGAAAAATAGAGGGGGTGCTGCTAGTCCCGGGGATACCCCACAACATCCTAGCCGCAGTAAAACTTAGCAAGGAATCAGGGGCTGAGGTGACCTTTACAAATGGTTATGTCAAAGTTAGCAAGAATGGGGAAGATATAGGGAGAGTAACCGTCAACCAAGGGTTACCATACATAACTTTCCATGAGGATGACGCCCACAGCGTGTGCACCAGTTCAGAGGACACAGAGGGCACCGATCAGGGCAGGACTGAGGGAGAACAGGTAGATGGGAGAGAGGTAGATAGCGATGGCGACACGACACAAGAAACACGACACAACAGACACACCCAAAAGGGACCCTCAATAGGCAAACCCATGCATGACGACTGTGCTCATCTGCTACACCGGAAGCTAGGGCACGCCAGCTTCCCCGTGGTCCAGAAAATGGCCAATTGTACCGAGGGTGTCAAAATAAAGAACTGCGAAAACTACCTCGAGTGCTCGGTGTGCAAATGTTCAAAATTAAAGGTAAAACTCAGGCCCAAGAAGTCGTTACGCGCCGCCAAACAAATATTCGACCTAGTTCACATGGACCTGGTAGGGCCCCTAAGGCCATCCATAAATTACAAGAAAAGATACTTTCTCACCATAGTAGATGACTTTAGCCGATATGGCTTCGTCTATACTTTAAGGAAAAAGGATGAGGTCTTCCAGAAATTCAAAGAGTTTTACAAAAGAGTAGAAACACAAAACAACACACAGATCAAGCAAATCATGACTGACAGAGGATCTGAGTTTCTATCTAAGGACTTCTCCCATTGGCTCAGATCCAAAGGCGTGATTCACTTTACGTCGTCCCCGTTTTCCGCCTTTCAGAACGGGGTCGCAGAACGGCGCAACTCCACGCTCCAGACGATGGTCAGGTGCGCCTTAGAGGACGCGGGCATTGGCCAGCACTTCTGGTCTGAAGCCCTGGTCTATTCCAACTACACTCTCAACAGAACATGGTCCAGTGTGATAGACAAAACACCATACGAGCTCATGTATAACAAAAAGCCACAGATAGCACACTTACATGTGTTCGGCGTGACCGCTGATGTCCACATACCCAAACAGTTACGCAAAAAAGGGGACAAGGTATCCAGAAGACTGAGATTTATGGGATACGAGCCAGGAACCAAGGGCTTCAGGTTTGTGGATAGCAATAATAGATTCGTGATATCTAGGACAGCGACTTTCCATGAGCAGGCCAACTGGTCCAGAATACACTTAAACGAGGTACTCACCAAGCGAGAGGATAGTCCAATTGAGCAAGCTCAAGACGAAAGCGAGGCAGTGGATAGACGGGAAGGGGGTAGGCCCAGGCCCAACCTCCAAGGCATCAAGGTTGAGGGATGGAAGGAGAATCACCCCAAGATAAGTGTAGACTCACTGACCCAAAGAGAGGCCAGACATCTGCATGACACTGAGCAGACGGTAGACAGACCGGTCAGGTCTACCAGAAACCAATTGCCAAGAAGACTAAATGATTACGTGATGCACGTGCACATGAATCACGTCACACCCAACTCCTACGAAGAGGTATTGAGACTACCCCAGGAAGAGAGGGCAAAGTGGGAGTTAGCCATGGCCAAAGAGCTGGACAGCCTGAGGAAGCTAGAGGTCTACACCCCAACCAAAGTCCCAGAGGGCAAGAACACAATAGGCACCCGATGGATCTTTAAGATCAAAAACTTAGAGGGTGGGCAAAGCCTATACAAAGCAAGATTAGTTGCCCAGGGGTTTGCTCAAAGGTTCCCGGAGGACTACACTGACACCTACTCGCCCACCGTAAGGACAGAGAGTGTAAAAAGCGCCTTGGTCATCGCATCTCTGCTAGGACTGGAGGTGCACCAGTTTGATGTACAGACTGCCTACTTGCACGCCAATCTAGATAAAGAGATATACATCAGAGCGCCTCACAGCAAAGAAACCAACAGGGGGGACACCTGGTTACTCCACAAGAGCCTATACGGACTGAAGCAATCGGGCAAGCGCTGGTACGAATGCTTGGTAGAGGCACTGAAGTCTATGGGGTTCACGGCGACCATAGCTGACAACTGCTTCTTCACCAGGAAGGAGGGGGACTCGCCAGAATACATCCTGGTTTACGTGGATGACATACTATATATCAGCAAGCACGAAGAGAACCGCGACACCTTCGCCAGCAGACTGAGCGAGCACTTCACCCTAAAATACCTCGGAAAGATAAACCGGTACCTGGGAGTGCAAGTCAACCAAACACCAAAAGGTTTCCAGCTGTCACAGAAAGAGAAAATAGAAGAGTTACTCCATAAGTGCAACATGGCAGACGCCAAGGGGTGTGATTCGCCCATGCAGACGGACTTCCTGAGAAACATGCATGATGAATCACCCGGATTTGAAGACAACACGCTGTACAGGTCAGTCATAGGCTCTCTCCTGTATATCGCTAACTGGACAAGACCGGACATTGCTCTATCAGTTAATTTATTGTCCAGACACGTGAGCAAACCCACCACATACCACTGGGACGCGGTGAAAAGGGTGCTAAGATACCTGAAACAAAGTGCCAATGCATGCCTAACCCTAGAGCCTGAAAAATCCAACGAACCCATCCTCTCCTGCTACGCCGATGCTGACTGGGCCGGAGACACCAAAGGCCGGAAGAGCACGTCTGGATACATATTCTACTTAAATAACAGTCCGGTGCATTGGTATACAGGCAAGCAAATCTTGGTGGCAACCTCGACTACCGAAGCTGAATACATATGCCTCTCCAAGGCCGCCAACAACCTCATCTGGTTCGACGACCTACTGGCCAGCGTGTGGAAAGAACCAGCTTACCCAATAAATGTTTACGAGGATAACAAGGCCGCTATAGAAATATCCATGTCCGACGCTGTAGGGCAAAGGTCAAGGCACATAGATATAAAGTATAAGCATGTGAGACAGCTCTCCAGAATCGGTTTCATAAAGGCCATACACTGCGATACAGAAGAACAGACCGCAGACATACTCACAAAACCTCTGCAGGGCAAACAACACTCACACTTAGTTTCCAAGCTCAACATTCGCCACAGGGTACCAACCAGTCAGTCAGGCCTACAGACACAGGTCAGGCATTTAGAGGGGGATTTGTCAGGTATAAATGCCCTACCCGTGCCAGGGACCAGCTATAGCTCAGCAGTGCAAGGGTTAACCCAGACACCCACCTGGCCAGCTCCTCCCATAGGCCCCTCCTTACCTGAATCCCCGCCCACAGGTACAAAAGGTGGGCACACTCCTCCATGTTGCTCAGATCCTAATATAACCAAGTGATGATGTGATGAACCTGCAAATAAAAGGAGAGATATTTTACTTGAAGTCTCAAGTCTCTTTATTGGGCCTGATCCACCAATCCTTGTAACAGAATCCCTGTCTAGGGGCGGTGCGTCTGCCGGGAGTGAATATAAGGAGAGCTCCGGCAGCGCACCAGCAGTCTTGACTTGTTACTTGTAACTAATAAAGTTGCTAAATGTATCGAGCTGGTCACGTCTTCTGTTCCTGCGCCTGATCTAACACTCTGTCAATCAGGCAAGTCAGCTGGGATCGTCAGAGGCTTTTAAAAGCATATTTTTACCACCTCTTCAGCCAAAGAGGTTGTAGAAAAAATGGTTTTAAAAGTTGAAAAAAAAAAGTTGACCATGCCCACTCAGTCATATTACACCCTCCACCAAGCCCCGCCCACAGAACTGGTAGTAACAAATTTTACATTTCACCACTGCCATAGATAAAAACTGTTCTTCAGCCTGTTTGTGTGGCTTCTAATGCTTCTCTATCTCCTTCCCAACAGCAGCAGAATAAGAAGCGTGACCAGGGTGTGAGTCATCCCTGAGGATTTTCCTCACTCTTCTAAGGCAGCAAACCCTAACAATTTCATCTAGTAGTATCAGGGGACAGCCCATGATGTTATGTGCTGTGCTCACCACCCTCTGTAATATTGTCTCAGTATCCTGTCTTCTACTGTACTATCATCTCACTTGTCTGTACTTTCCAATTAAATTACTAATTAGGGAATTTATATTCCAAGGCCTTTATAATAGACAAAGAATGAGCAGCTCGGGGGATACAGAAAGACACAGGGACTAAACCTTCTGAAGCACCCTGAGAATGAGATTAAAAAACACATTATCTTTCCCAAGAAAAGCACATTTAGAAAATGAGGAGGCAGATTTTAGTTTATAATTAATACTGTATATACCATCCGTTTCACTATGGACAAGAATATCGAACCAATTAACTATCCTAAATGAGTAGTACTTCTATTATCCATTGCCAAAGGTTACAACAGAACTAAAACATTATCAATTTTTTTCTTAGTATAAAATAAAATGAACTCCAGCCCAGGAGATAGAGAACTGATTATTGTATCTTACCAAGTTGTAATAAAAAAAAAAATTAAAGAAAAACTAATTAAATGATTAAATTGTAAACTAAATTGACTTTTTGATCATGTTTTTAAGGAGGGCTTTTTGGCATCATCTTTTGGCACATTTTGGAACAGGGAATACTGGATTCAGGGATCAATAGGACTGTACTAAAATCAGAGTATTCTTATGATCAGTCTGGTCTATTTACAGCCATTTGAACTAGTAGCAAAATAGTAGGGAAAGATGAAAGAAAATGGAAGCAAATAAGTGACATATATAAAATTGCAGTCACTGATATCACAATTCATTGTTAGCCAGGATTTTTCTTCCCTTTTCTTTAGAGGACGGGGGAAAGAGTTTTCTCTATGTGGTTATTTTTTTATTCCAAGCAACACTTATTTATTTTTCAGTTTATCATCACATACTTATTCCCTTGAACTATTCTTACATACTCTATTCTTTTTTTCAGTTCCTCTCCTTGCTCATGCCTCACTTTTCCCCATGATTTCTCATACTTCATTTTTTGTGTGACACACATAAAAAACAAGTAGAACGTTGGTCAGTCATCACTTGTCTTTTGAACCCATGTCCACCACCTATTCATATCAAAATGGGAAAGGTTGATTAGAAAAGGTTTTTTTAATAGGTTTCTGGCTTCCCTCACAAGTGCTAGTAGAGTTCTCTTCGTTAATATCAGATAGACTATTTTGGGTTCAATTTCGTATAGTTTTAAGTCTTTACAATTTGATGCCGTTACAATAGTTCAGATTCATACTCCCTTGAAAGGAAATTAAAGCAGCCCTTTTGTACAAATCGACTGCTTCAAAAAGATGTTTCTTTCATCCATTTACTTTGAAGTAAGAATGATCAGTATGAAAGGAATGGTTGGGTACAATTAATTAAAGGAAAACATCAGTGAAATCAAATCCAGGATCATTCTTCTAAGCTGAAAAGTTTATACTTTGGGATCTAAATTGCTGGAGGAGAGGTGTTCCTGGCGAGGCCTTTGATATTTATTGATGTACATGAATTCTCAAGAGATTTTTTAAAAAAACCAATAATCTTGTACTGAAAAGAGCATAAAGCCCTCAAATTAATGAAATGGTTAAAAAACTGGAGACCGTGTATGAATTCATTCCTGCAGCAACAGCTCTCTATAGAACTAATCAGTACCTGAATATTAAAATTTCTAAATAACAACAAAAAACCCCACTAAGATGATAGATGCTTGTAATATATATTCAGAATACATCCTTAGTTTCATGTGATTGGTATATGGTTTTTAAAAATAAGACCTGTATCTTACCGTAAACTGGAAAATAATATTTCATTTAAAAGTAAAGTTTTTTCAATTGGAAATTTCATATATTGGAATAAAATCCAGGGCCATACATATAGTCTCCTTGTGATGAACCAGAATTTCTATTCCATCTCAGTAGTTTTCTCACTTCCCCCAAGTCTATCCAAGAGATTCCCTTAATCCTCCAAACTAGTTTTGGAAATTCCCAAAGTTGGTTTCCAGGAGAAAGGATAGAAATTATTCCTCTAGCAGGTAGGATTTAATAGGGATTAATCAGCTGCATCTCTATCCAAGGTTAGAAAAAAGAAAATATTGGAGCCCTGAATGGGGAGGACTGTGTTACCCTGGGCCAAGGGTGGGCAAACGTGGCTCTTTTACAACCTGTGGACTTCAACTCCCAGAATTCCTGAGCCAGCTTTGCTGTCTCGGGAATAATAAGAATTATTATTATTATATATTATATATTATATATTATATATTATATTATATTATTCTGCCCCATAAGAATAATAGGAGAGCATTTGATAGAGCATGAGAGTACATGAGTTGAAATTTCTCTGATATTTTTGATACTGCTTCCTATTGCATTAAAACCATATCAAATAATACAGTATACATTAAAAATATGCATCTAAAGAATGCATAGAACAAACTTCCAAGATTTGTATTTGAGGGCAAGTGAAGAGTGTGTGCACATACATACACAAACACACATAAACAGGCTCACTCAAAGATACAGTATCCTTGAATCACTCAAAGAGCAGTGGTGGTGCATGGTTAGAATGCAGGCTAACAGCCCAAAGCCAGGAGTTCAATCCTGACCAGTTCATAGTTGACACAGCCTTCCATCCTTCCAAGATCAATAAAATGAGGGTCCAGATTGTTGGGGGCAATATGCTGACACTGTAAACCACTCAGAGACTGCTGCAAGGCACTATGGGGCAGTAAATAAGCTTAAGTGCTCTTGCTAATGCTAGTCCTATATCCTGCAGATCATTGTAATTAATATTAATGCCTTCATCCATCATAATGATAAAAAAAAACTTGGCATAAACAAAAGATGCCTTAGTTCATGAATGAATTGTGATGAACTGCAACTGACATAACAAGGATCGTGTCTCTAACAGAGTCACAGTGATTCTGCACCCAAAGAAAGCACTAATGCATTAAGCCTGCCAATACTGATTTTCACCATGGTTACTGAACAAGCTGTAAATGCTCATTAGTACAGAACACTAAGCAATAATGGTTGGGTTGGACTGATATGTTAAAGCTAAGTCAGGGGCTGGCAGCATGATACTGATGTGATCACCGACACCTTTCTTGGCAGTTGCTCAACTCCTTACCATCTCCCTTGATTCCAAAAAGAAGCAGCAAGGAACAAAAATGAATTTGCTAATAAATGGATATTTTGTGACAGGCCACACCCAGCACCACAGACTTTATCAGAATAAGCAAGCTCCTTGTGCCAGTCGTATTAATAGCACAAATCAGACATTATCCTGACTAGGTGGCTCAGTGGCTAAGGCACTGAGCTTGTCGATCAGAAAGGTCGGCAGTTCGGCGGTTCAAATCTCTAGTACAGGTCTCCTGCGTGAGTAGGGGGTTGGACTAGATGACCTCCAAGGTCCCTTCCAACTTTTATTACTATTATTTTTAAACAGAGGACCATGGGTATTGAAATCCAACGCATACGAGACATTATTGTGGCAAAGGTTATTATGTATCAAGTGTGTGATGATGCAAGTGCTTTTGGCATTGTTTTTTATTTATTATTACATTTATATGCCACTCATCTTGCTATCAAGTGATGTTGAGCCTATGCTTACAAGTTTCAGTTTAAAAATATCTCTGTTTAAAGATAACTCTGTATTTGCATCCTATACAAATGTGTCCCTTCTGACTATTTTCATAATAAATGGGAAATGTAAAAAACCTGCAATCTTGCAGGACCAGTAGTAACTGAAGGGTAGAAATTATTTGTGCTTCAACAGTGGGACAAAAAACAATGGTGGATCACTACTCCAGAATTGGCATCTCTTAGAATTACAACTTATTGTACAAGCTTTCAGGGAATGGCAGTACGCCCCCAAGAGAACGTGGAAATACTTTTGACACTGAGTTTTATTATTTAAATACCCAAATAAGTGTTTCTTTATAGAATACATTTGCTTATTACGTGGGTGTTTTCTATAAACTGTTATCGTACGTTTTTCAATGCATTCCTTTATCTCCTACTTTTCTTACTCAATCCATTACTGTATTCGTAGCTCACCCATCTGGGAAATTTAATTCTGCAGTGCTCTTCCTATGTATCTCTTTTTTTCCCCCTTATTTTATAAATCTTTGGAATTGTTTTGGTAATGCCATGCCCAGTGTTTTCCAAACTTTGGCACCTTGAAGCTAGGCGGACATCAATTCCCAGAATTCTTAAGAGCTCCACCCATCTTCAAGTTGCCAAGTTTGAAAAACACGGTAAAACAGATTCCAATTACTTGTACGACATCGTTTCATAAGCAAGGACTGACTTTTTTTGGGGGGGGGGAAGCTCTGATTGTCATCCCTTTTCTCCCCCCCCCAATCCTTTGGAGACGGAGGGGGGAGGGGCGGGAAGAGGCGGAAGGATCATATTTTTGCCCCACCAGACATTTTCAGCCAACTCTGTCCGGCATTAGCAATGGGGGTGTGTGTGTATGGGTGGGAATGGCTGCTGCGGAAGCTGTTACCGCTGGCCTCCCGCATCTGGCTGCCGCAGGGCCGCTTTTGCTTTGCTCTTGGGGTCGCTCTGCAGTCGCTGCGACAAACGGGTGGTTTTGTCGCAGCGACTACTGATGCTGGAGATGGAAAGTGCCGCTGCTGCTGTTGCTACTACTACTCTTTCGTCCCTGTCCTCCTCTGACCCGCTGGCATTTTTCCCTACTCGCGACCATTCTGTCCCTTCTTGGGCTCTCGACGCTGTGACCGACCCTTTTTCACTACTCCTCGTCTTACGATCCTCGAGCCTCTATTCGCCGACACTCCAAGCCTGTGCAACGGCACCATTCTCATCCCCTCCTTTATTTTTTTGCACGCCCACCCAATCCTTTTCTTCGTCACCGCCCGTCTTCTGACGACTTCCAGATCTGCCTTTTACGTGCGTCGGTTTTATCGGCTGCTTTAAAAGGGGAAGGCGGGGCCCGGCGCCTTTTTACCATTCTTCGTAATCTGAGTTATTTATAAAAATGATAAAGGTGGAATTTAAAAAAAAATATATCTAAAAGCTTAAAATATCTGGAACCTTTATAGTTGGATTATAAAATTGGTTGGGATTATCTAACAGAGAAAATAGCAGAATTTCAAGTTTGTGAAAAGTTCGTGAGGTTTCTGCAGCTTCTTCCCTAAATCCCCACATTATTATTATTATTATTATTATTATTATTATTATTATTATTATTATTATTATTATTATTATTATTATTATTATTATTATATCTTTAGTGAGATTCACAGCCTTTGAGGCTGGTTAATAGCTCAGCAGCTCGAGTCCTAACCAAGGACCTAGGAACAGTTAAGGTATCGTTGGAGGATGTAAGCTGTTCCGAGTAAGGTGTTTTTATTATTATTATTATTATTATTATTATTATTATTATTATTATTATTATTATTATTAAATGTAGTTTGAATTCGTAAGAGTATTTATATTGACTATATTTATTGCATCTCATTTAATTATGAAATAGATTTAATCAGAGTTAGGTTTTGTTCTGGCCACAAGAGTTTTCTTCTGTGAGTTCTGGATCGCCTTGCCCAAGGATAATCCTCTGCAGCAACAATCTGACCAATTCTGACTCCTTTGCTTACCATTTTTAAATATTGATTGAATCTGAAAGGTCTACGAAAGCTAATTCATACAGATAAATTTATAGCTAGTAGTGCAAGTGGCTTAAGGGGGTATGGCTATAAATTAATATAGTTAAGTAGAACTTCTTTTTGTGCTGAAACAAATAATGCTGCACTACATTGTGACTGTGGCAAATATAAATCTAGTGGAGTGATAAATATATACATACAAACCCATCATGCTGTTCTCTTTTGGGGTAAGTCATATTATTCAAAGCATTGGGGGCGGGGCGGAGAGAGAAAAGAAATAGTTCCACAAATTAAAAGCATGGAAACAGAACAAGGAAAGTGTTATATTACAGTATGCTAAGAGCTTTCACTATATGTCTCAAAGCCTTTCAATCTTTGTTACCCATCTTTACAATTACCACACCCACATGCTGCTTCATACATTGCCATTTATTCCGTATCGTCACTGCTATGTTTTAAAAATCCTTTCCAACCACAACTTTCTCAGGTTTTCTTTTCCTCTCAACCTACTGGTTCTTCCTTCATATATAAAATTTGAGACACCATCCTTATTCTCTCAATAGCAATAGCCCTTAGACTTATGAATCACTCCATAGTGCCTTACATCACTCTATGAGCAGTTTACAGATGCCAGCATATTTTCCCCAACAATCTGGGTCCTCATTTTACAACTTTGCAAGGATGGAAAGCTTGAGCCGGTCAGGATCGAACTCCTGGCTATGTGCAGAATTAGCCTGCATTACTGCATTCTAACCACTGCACCATCAGGGGTCCTCCTATAGGACACAATGATCTCAAGATATGACTTCTATAGCCATTGCTCATTTTTTTAATTCAGCACACATTTATTTGTCATCTCAGGAGTTGCCACAAAGAAGAGGGAGTAAACTTATTCTCCAAAGCACCCAAAGGCAGGACAAGAAGGAATGGATGGAAACTAATCAAGGAGAGAAGCAACCTAGAACTAAGAAGAAATTTCCTAACAGTTAGAACAATTAATCAGTGGAACAACTTGCCTCCAGAAGTTGTGAATGCGCTGACACTGGAAGTTTTAAGAAGAGATTGGACAACCATTTGTCTGAAATGGTATAGGGCCGTGATGGTGAACCTATGGCACGGAGCCTTATCGGTGGGAATGTGAGCTCAGCTCAGGCGTCCATGCGCGTGCCGGCTAGCTGATTTTTGGGCCTTCTAGGCCCACCGGAAGTTGGCAAATGGGCCATTTCCAGCCTCTGGAGGGCCTCCGGGGGGTTGGGGAAGGCCGTTTTTGCCCTCCCAAGGCTTCTAGAAAGCCTCTGGAGCCTGGGGAGAGTGAAAAACAGGCCCACCATTCCATCACGTGGCAAAAGTAGGGGTTGTGCGTGGATGCAGGGCAGGGTGCATAGAATTATGGGTGTGGGCATGGGTGCGCGCAACCCCCCCGCACTCCCCCCATTTTTGACACGCAATGGCAAAAAGGTTAGCCATCACTGATATAAGGTTTCCTGACCTGTGGGACAGCAGGTTTCCTGAGCAGGGAGTTGGATTAGAAGACCTCCAAGGTCCCTTCCAACTCTGTTATTCTATTCTGTTCTGTTCTGTTATTCTGTCAACAGCCTAGGAATGTCTCTCTTTTTGTTTTACTGAAGATCTGAAAAAGTGGAAATCTGAAGTCTTCTCTCCCGGAAACCATCTGGATTTTAACATCTTGGCTCCGACTCATGCTTGGGATAGCAGAATCTTCTATACATATTTCTGGTAGCATCTT
Source organism: Arizona elegans (assembly GCA_022577455.1). Classification (NCBI taxonomy): domain Eukaryota; kingdom Metazoa; phylum Chordata; class Lepidosauria; order Squamata; family Colubridae; genus Arizona; species Arizona elegans. The sequence continues at coordinate 21,835,008 of JAKOOJ010000006.1, read as the reverse complement.
CTATACAATACTTCACCCAGTAATTTCTTTCCTAACTCCAGTATCTGGAAAAGAAAGGGACCTTGCAACCTTATTGCCTTATTATTGATTGAGAAAGGAAAAAAAAAAGTAATAGTAAACCCATTTCTGCAATGCTGCATAATGTGGCTACATAATGTAGAAATGTGTGGCTAGAAGAGCTAGGCCTGCCTTGGGGAGACAGATCAATCTCATAAAAAAACCCAAACTTTACTGAAGATTAGAAAGAATATAATAACAAATATTTTTCCTCAAAAAGCACAGGATTATTATTTACGGTACCTCAAAGTCTCCATGGGAAGGTACTGAAGCTGGATGCAATGCTCTTCTGTTCTAGAAAGACCATTAAATAGAAGACGGGCTGCAAAGTGAGAATCCTATAAAGAGGACATACAAAAGGTTCATACATTAGAGGCTTCAATTTCATATAGCTCTTAGAAGGGGATATTATTATATTTTCCTTCTAGCACCACTGATGAACTAGGAAGAAAGCTCTGCAATGCCTTAAATACATAATATCAAATAGGAAATTTGTTAGCATATGCAGCTTTTAGTTAATCCCCAATTCGCACAGTTTAATAAAGGCTCCCTGATATTTTGGGGAGATCTATATCTAGATCACTTTTTTAAAATTTCAGTTTTGCCCTAACAAGTCCAGAAACATATTGCCTTGGAAAGCGAAATTGACTTCTAGCCTGTAGTTGGATTTTCCAGACTGAAATCAAAGTATTGCAGCATAGTAGAGCAAGCAAATAATTTCTTATAAAATAATTTATGCCAATTTATTGAATTAGGAAATACAAGCACTAACTGTAAGGGAGTCTAACTCAGATTCAAGTTGTGCAGATGTATAGAGACACAGCATGGGACTTAAATAAAGCTCTTACTGGATTGGGAGGTTGCCATTGAATTTAGCTTTTTGTAGATGCACACTGGGATCTCTGTAGCATCTCGGAAATTATTTCACATTTGAAGATCTTAATAGTCACTAACAGCCTTCTTGGGTACAATCTATGAGTTTCTGTCAGCTTTTCAATGGCTGTCCTAATTTGTTCCCTCCACGAACCAGAGGAATGGAAAGTTATTTTGAAGATCTGCCTTGCTCCATTAAATTTTTATTCATTTGCCAAGAAATTTATGGCACAGGACTCCCTTTGGAAAAAATGGGGGGGGGGAGCAATCTTAATTTTGGAGTCACTTTTCCTTATCTCAATAGGATGCTAAGGTTTGAAGAATCTCCTGGCTCAGGCATTTGTGCAGTAGAAAAGATAGCTGCTTCATCAGCATCATCAGTTAATCATTTTGGGAGGGTGAAACTCACTCTTGGTGAAATGTTAAGGAGAAATCAAGCCAAATGCAGCCTTGTTCTATTCTTGTTTTGGGATTTAAGCAGAAAGAAGGCAACAGAATATGGAGGTATTTTCATGTAACTGCTTAAGTAAAAGTAACAAAATTCAGCCTGTAGAGCAGTGGTTATCAACCTTTTCTTTACCACAGACCTCCATTTAGGGACATGGACCCCTCAAGATTTAAATCATAACATTTCTTCAAGCCTTCGCAGACTCTCTGTGACAACATCATGGCTCTCCTGGGGTCCACAGTTTGAGAACCACTGCTTTAGAGGACTGAACCAATCTGTCTGAGGGAGATAAATTTGAGAGGAGATTGGGGGCTTTGTGGTGATGATTAAAGCTGGTAGAAAATGCAGCAGCAGAAATAATGTGCACTATGTAATTAGCATGTTACAACTTTACACAGATTACCAGTATGCAACCGTTTCAATGTTCTCCTTCCTTCTGTCTTGGTGGGATCCAAAACAGAAGCTTCTGTAATAAAGAGTAATTTAAGAATCAAAAGTTTAAGAACCACTGACCTAAAGCACTTCAATAAATTATTATAGTTCTTTGTATGTAGCCTTTTACATTTGCATGTTTGGTGGTGATATATCTGGAGAACTCCAGGGTTCAAACCTCCCAGACAATTCATGGGATAATGATCTGGCTTGAATGTTCAAACAGTCATAGAATGGAATGGAATGGAATATTCTTTATTGGCCAAGTGTGATTGGACACAAAGCATTTATCTTTAGTGCATAAGCTCTCAGTATAAATACAAGCAACAAAGTGATAAAATACATCATAAGATACAATCATAAATCATATACAACCAACAAAGTCATAGTCATAAGATGCTGATAAGAGTAGGTAATAGGAAAGATAATAGTAATACATGGTGAGAAAGATAATAGTAATACATGGTTAGATATCCTTAGGCATAAGACAGTGCTGTGGGAATTATGTGTTTAGCAGAGAGATGGCATGGGGGTAAAAACTGTCTTTATGTGTAGTTGTTTTGGCATGCAATGCTCTGTAGTGGTGTCATGAGGGGAGAAGTTGAACAGTTTATGTCCAGGATGTGAGGAGTCTAGATATTTTCTCAGCCCTCTTTTTGGCTGGTGCAGTATACAGGTCCTCAATGGAAGGCAGGCTGGTTGCAATTGTTTTTTCTGCAGTTCTAACTATCTGTTGAAGTATGTGCCTGTCCTGTTTAGTTGCTGTACCAAACCAGACAGTTATAAAAGTATAAATGACAGACTCAATAATCCTCTGTTATCAGCAGCCACTTGGGCATTCAAAAGAGTGTCATAATGTACCTTTTTCAAATTGTTAGAGCAGGGAGATTATTTCGAAAGTTCTCGTCGCCACTTCAGAAACTTCTTGGAGCAATTTCCACATGTTTAAGCACACATGTTCACTTGAAAAATATTGGGATAAAAACATTTAGAGGAAGAAGAACTAGCTTGATTGGTTTTAGCATTTTAAACAAAGAGGCATCCTGGAAGAGAGAACATTGTGGGATAAGTGGGAAAAAAAGTATTATTCAAAAGTATTTGACCTTAGCTTGATGAGTTCATTATCTGGAAACACATTTTTGATTGGATTAACACCTAATTACACAAACCACATCTCCTGAGTCCTGGGAGTCAGTTGGTGAGATATTTCAATGTTTTCTCTGATTTTTTTTCCAGGATCAGGTTGTGAGAAGTTACTTGTGCTGTTTTGTTCATTTTAGTCTAATGAAAAGAAGGACTACGAGAGACATGTTGCACTGTTCCAATATTTGAGGGGCTCCTACAAAGATGAGGGAGGATCAAATTATTTTCCAACCACCAAAAGGCAAGATGAGAAACAATGGACGGAAACTAACCAAGGAGGGAAGCAATCTAGAACTAAGGAGAAATTTCCTAACCGTGAAAGCAATTAATCAGTGGAATGTCTTGCCTTCAGAAATTTGGGTACCCCATCACTGGAGGCTTTTAAGAAGAGACTGGAAAATAATTTATATGGTATAGGGTATCCTGCTCAAGCACGGGATTGGACTAGAAGACTTCCAAGGTCTATTCCAACTCTATTATTCTGTTCTATATACACAGTATCATCTTTGGGTAGAATCCATCCAAAGAATACTGTAATACTCATGTATCTAAAGAGCACTACATTAACAGCTACCTGCCAACACCAACAATCTAGTATTTCAGAAATAGGAAGAAAAAGCTTAAACGTGTGTGAGAGTGGGGAGAGGGAGTGGGAGAGAGAGAGAGAGATGGCTTATCACAAAGATGCATTATCTAAATCATAAATTTCATTGATATTTATGCAAGCGCAATGCTGGTAAAATGCAGATTGGTAGATACATTTTAAATCTGTCTACCAACCCACAGTAAACCAGATAGTAGATTCATAATCTTCAATGGAGAGGTCTTCCTGCAGTGGATTGATTTGGGCTGATAAGAGGTTTTCTTATAAAATGTATGTATGCATGCATTTACACAAACACATACAGTGGTGACATGATAGCAGTGTTACAATTCTTAGAGGTTGCCATAAACAAGAGGGAGTAAACTATTTCTCCAAAGCACCTGAAGGCAGGACAAGAAACAATGGATGGAAACCCATCAAGGAAAGAAGCAACCTAGAACTAAGGAGAAATTTTCTGACAATTAGAACAAGTAATCAGTGGAACAACTTGACTCCAGAAGTTGAGTGCTCCAGCATTGGAAGTTTTTAAGAGACTGGACAGCCATTTGTCTGAAATGGTAGAGTTTCCTCCCTGAGCAGGGGGTTGGAGTAGAAGAGCACCAAGGTCCCTTCCAACTTAGTTATTCTAATACATGTACCTATACATTTAGACTTCTTTGCACTGCAGTGATCAATCAATTATATTTCAGGCTTCCTTCTAGTATGCAATAAAGATTCTAATCTATCTGAATCGTGTTTGACACTCCCTTGCCAAGTCAAGCCAAGTGCTGAATAAAAGGTTAAGTATCTCCGAAGCTGTGATTTACTGTTGAGCCCTGATGTGAAGCCTGCCATAACCTCCTGTCCAACCTCCTTGGACAGGCTTGTTTGGCACTCATATTATTTCCTCCCACACCTAGACAGACACTTAGTTTATCTCAAATCTTACGATTGTTAAGCCTTAGTACCATTAGAATGATTGCATTGAAGATGTTTGATACTTTTGGCTTTTTATAATTATTCATTCTGTTTTCTGGAATCTGTCCAGAGAACAAGGGTTACTAGACACCTTAAAAATACAATAAATCAAAAGAAATATACTACAGGTAGTCCTTGACTTACAACCACCATTGAGCCCAAAATTTTTATTGCTAAATGAGACATTTGTTAAATGAGTTTTGCCCCATTTTACAACCTTTCTTGCCACAGTTGTTAAGTGAATCACTGCAATAGTTGGGTTGAGTCACCTTTCCCCACTGACTTTGTCAAAAGGTGGCAAAAGGTGATCACATGACCCAGGGACACTGCAACTCTCATAAGTATGAACCAGTTGCCAAGCATCCGAATTTTGATTACATGATCATGGAGATGTTGCAATGGTTGTAAGTGTGAAAAAAGGATCTTAAGCAGGGGTGAAATGCTACTGGTTCTGACCCGTTCGGTATTAATAAAAGCTATTGTTTCGGTCAAACTGATAGTAGAAAAAAACTACCGGCTCATCCCAACCGGTATTTCCGACAATCAGCTGTCCTGCGCGATTTATATTCACTAGAAAACAGGAAATCTAAATTTAGATTTGGATCTAAATCGTGGCACAGCTGTTCCCCCCTCACTGTTCTACTTACCTTCAAAAGGCTCCTTTTTCCACATGAATTGCATGTTTGGTGTGCATTGCTCATACGCGCAAATGCATCGTACATTTGGCATGCACTGCACATGCAGATGCAGTGTGCATTTGGTTGCATTGTGCATGCATGTGCAGCATGTATTTGGCTCCCAGTGTGCATGCGCGCATGCAGCATGCGTTTGGTGCACACCGCACATGCGTGGGCAGCAAACGGTGGCAACCTGCAGAGGATTTTGCCAATGATCTTAAGTCATTTTTTTCAGTGCCATTATAACTTTGAACAGTCACTAAATGAACTGATGTAAGTCAAGGACTACATGTACCTTAATATATTATATCCATTTTATGTAATGTATGCTAAATTTAATGTCACACATTTAATACCCATAAGCAGTGGTGGGATTCAGCCAGTTCGCATCACTTCGGGAGAACCAGTTGTTAACTTTCTGAGCAGTTTGGCAAACTGGTTGTTGGAAGAAATCATTAGGGCAGAGAACTAGTTGTTAAATTACTTGAATCCCACCACTGCCCATAAGAAATATGAAAAGAAAATAGCTTTATCCACAGTAATCAGGAAATGCTATACAATATACATCTGAATTTATGGCATACCCTTGTGATATGTTCAGACTATTTTAGTCTCCTTTCCTAGAGTGTAAATGTAACAAAGTGAAGCATAAACTCCATTGTCACTTGCCTCGTGAACAGTAGCTTTCCTGTGGCCTAAACAAGTGGAATTGTCACTTTCTTTATTCAACAGCAAGACGGAAGGATACTGAAGAGGTTAAACAGCCACATTTTAAACTTGTTACTCCTAATAATCCCAGTTTGTAGTCGGCACACAAAACTAGAAAATATAAAGCATTAATAACTCTCTGTGCCTTAAGGAATAACTGTTGATAAAACTACTTGGGGCCATAGTGACATTTTCTCCAGGTTATTTTCCAGTGGAGTTTTTATTTGCAAATGTAGTATGCAACTAATCTTTTTAGCTTTGAAGAAAAATGTCACTTTGTCATTTGCTTTGTTTACATATGTAAACTAAATGTGTTACACATTAAATTAACAATGCAAATACATGACGTAATTATATGTGGAAGAACTGTGACTGTTCCAGTTTTGCTTCTTGCATATTATATTAAACATACCTGTACTTCCCTAAATTCTCTCAAGTGCTATTTGAGCAAAATATGTGTTTGAACATGACTTGTTTGTTCTATATATTCTAGATCAGGGGCGTCAAGCTTGATTTCATTGAGGGCTGTATCAGGGCTGTGTTTGATCTTGGGGATCCGGGGTGGGCATGGCTGGGGTGGGCATGGCCAGCTCGATGTCATTCATGTCAGTGATACCTGTGGTGGCCCGAATGCTCTGCCAGCGAAAAGGGGCTCCCGAGCTCAGTTTTTGGCTGCCATGGCATCCTCCAACCCTCTGTCAGTGAAAACAGAGCTCGGGAATGCCACAGGCGGCCCTCCCAAGCTCCATTTTTGTTGGCAGAGGCACCACGGGCTGATCCTTCGCTGTTTACAGGGCAGCCCTGTGGGCCAGATCTAAGCACCCCATGGGCTGCATCTGGCCCCTGGGCCTTGAGTTTAAGACCCCTGATCTAGATGAATGTGTAAACTTACTTCTTTGGCTTAACAACGAATTTACTCCCTTGGTCTAACATTGGGTAATATGGAAGTCCTTCCTATGGATGTTACTTTACTAGCAACTCATTTACATCCTTTTGAAATTCTATATTCACTCATCAGGGATTAACTTCCACCCAGTTTCTAAGTAACAGTGCATAGGATTACACTTAGCTGTTAATCTCCTACCATCCCAACCTAATTGTCTTGCCTATTTTTTCCTCTACTCATCCATATATAAAAGGAGCATTTTGGGACTGATATAAAAATGCACAAATACCACTGTAATTCAAGAACATACCAAGCATGATTAAGTGACAGGAAATAAGTCACAAAACTGAATCCTGTCAAAATTTTCATTCTCTCTATATATGACACGGAAGAACATGAGAACATTTATTTAACACTTATTTGTGGAATACCACATTTGGCACTTTTTAAACAGAGTTGGGAAAATAAGCATTCTGTGTGGAGATTGGCCTCAGAGTTAGCCTGGGAAAAGAGCAAGAGCAAGAGCACTTAGACATATATACTGCTTCATAGTGCTTTACAGCCCTTTCTAAGTGGTTTACAGAGTCAGCATATTGCCCCCAACAGTCTGGGTCCTCATTTTACTGACCTCAGAAGGATGGAAGGCTGAGTCAACCTTGAGTCTGATGAGATTCGATCTGCCAAACTGATCAGGCAGCCAGTGATCAGCAGAAGTAGCCTGCAATACTGCACTCTAATTACTGCGCCACTGCAGCTCTTATATCAGCCAGAAATGTCTTCCCTGTGAACATACACTAAAACGAACTGCACATGTTCATGTATGTATGCTTTCTAGTGGGTGTCACTACCCATTTTAAAGCTCAGAGCTCCAAATTGTGAGCAAGATAATTTCACTCAGTTTTATTCAGCATCCTGATGGTATAGGCCAGTGATGGCAAACCTTTTCGGCATGGAGTGGCCAAACCGGAACGCGTGCCAGAGCACCAGAAACCCAAAGATCAACTGGCCGGTGCACATGCACACGTCAGCCACTGGTCTTTGGGTTTCCGATGCATATATGCGCGCCAGCCACCTGGTCTTCATGCTCGCATGAGCGTCGGAAACCCAAAGACCAGCTGGTGACGGCACGCATGCCCACAGAATGGGCTCTGCGTACCACCTCTGGCATGCATGTCATAGGTTCACCATCACGGGCATAGGCCATAAACCTCTCAATCTATATGCATGCTCCTGGTTTAATATAACTCCCAAATGCTCTACACAAATACATGTAGCACATAGTCCTTCCTGGGATCTGCAAAAGTTGACACTGGGAGGAAACAGTGAATATCTTTAAAAATATTTACGCATTCAAGGATCTACCTTTTGCCAAAGTGCTCTGACCTGTTAGAATAGATTTTATCCCTTGCGTTCTTATGTTTTGGATTTGTGGCTAGTATACTTAACTAAAGCAGAAAGAAATGCAGCTCCTTTACAGAAGTTGCTTGCATTTTTTTCTGAATGAGTGGACATACTCTCATTAGACAGATTATGGACCACCTATTTAATTTCTGCTTGGAACAATTTGCATTTGAAAGAGATAACTTTCAATCCACTTCAGCCAGCTAATTCAATATTTTTTAACATTCTCTACCCATGCTTCTCTAATGAAATACAATAGATTCTAACAGGCTAAAATGTCCCCCATCTTTCCTCCATGTATCCTTGTAAAATGGCTGGGCTCAAGTGATTTCCTTGAGATAGCTAGCTGAATTCATAAAACCTGATGGCAGATCAAGTAGATCTTGCTGTGTCTTTTTTAGCCATGGAAATCTAGAGAAATCAGAAAATTCCCAAACAGGAAAAGTTAGTATTTTTGTTCAGAGTTAGCCTCTATTCTAATTGCAATGTTAATCAAATTGGCTATTGCAACCCCAAGTACCACATGAACTGGATGTTCAAAAGAATAATTAATAAGGCCCTCTTGTTGAATTTTATTCCTAATTTTCATCACTATCCCTAGAAACAATTGGGTTTTTTAAAGAGATGCCTACAAATATGGGCTATGTTCAATAAACCAGGTATGTCTAATGTAGTTTTGAAGGTCCTAATATGCTTTGGGGTTATTGCACTTATTGTACTGGTAGATGTCCCCTATAACAATGGTCACCAACGGGTGGTCCGTGGATCACTGGTGTTCATGAGAAAATTTTGGTGGTCCGCAGAAAAATTATTTGCATTTTTTATATTGCACTAAATCAGGGGTCCTCAAACTACGGCTCCTGGGCCGGATACATGCAATGAACGTTTGCGTTGCTGTGGAGAGTCTCCCCTTCCCCCTATTTTTGTGTGAGTCTGAGTGGGGCAGAAATTCCAACTTGGGGTCTGCTTCAGCCTCCTGGTGTGGGGCTTTGGGCAAAGGCTGGAGGGAAGTGCCGCTGGTGGCGAAGAGCCGGAGGGCCTTGTTCCAGTTAGACTGCATCATGGCCTGGAACTGGCTGACCATCTCAGCCCACTGAGCCTCCAGGCGCTGGTACCTGGCCTTGCACTCCCACAGATCTTCCTTCTGCTTGGAAAGCCTATGCTCCTAGTTCTCAGTGAGGTGCTTCTGCTAAGCCTCCTTCTCGATCAGATCCAATTTGAACTGAGCTGTTTTGCCAACTCTTTCTCATGGTGGCTGCTTAGCTCCAATAACTGCTTCCTGTTGGGGTACTAAGGAGCCTGGGTGGGCAGGCGAGGAGGGGCTGGGAGAGGAGGGGCGATTAGAGGCTGGCGAGGCACCCCTCAACGTGAGTGACATCAAGTTAACCACACCCATCCAATCCCATGGCCACCTAGCCATGACCACCCAGCTGGTCATTAGGCAGATCATATTAGTTGTCCATGGGATTTAAAATTATGAATTTAGTGGCTCCTGAGGTCCGAAAGGTTGGTGACCCCTTCCCTATAACATGCCTGGTATTTCATGATCAACTCTCAACAGCATGATTCTGCAGCTGAACATGGATACAATTTTTCTCCATCTATTTCTTGTTCTTGGTGGCTAAGATTAAGAGTCTCTGAAAGTGGCTAGCTATGATAAATTTAAATAATACAATGACCAAATATTTTGAATCTGGCCTCAGTAAACCTTCTCTTTGGGCACACTAGCATAAGTACTTATGATGACTGCAGTTCCTGGGTGCAATATTATGGACTGCAATACAGCCCTCCAAAGGATCTCTCATGATTGGCCATAGTGGGATAAGAAAATCATAGAAGCTTTTGTACACAGTTCAGTAAGCACTGGACTGTAACTCCAGGCAGCTTAATGGAAACTAATGACTAAGACCCTGGTAACCATGTTATCTGCCTCATATCTGTGGACTGAAGGTTTCTTTAGTAATGGGTGGGGACTCTTTCCTAACTTAGAGACCTAATTCTGGCTTGAGCTCAGACTAGCCTTGCCCACTCATAAAGGTTGGGGAAATTCCTACACTGCTTTGGGTAACACCCAGATTTTCTATAACGACCAGAGACCTCCAATTCTCCATCATCTATTCACCTCCTATCCAGCAGAGGTAATAGCTTGTATCCTTTCCTTTGAAACACCTTTGATTCTTAAGAAAACTTAAACAGCAAAGGACTTAGAGGATATTCTGGGCTCTCGAGGAGCAGTGAAAGGTTTATTCCTACATTTTCCTCTAGAATGAGCAAAGTGTATGCAGAAGTAGAATTGGTTTACTTAAAACAGATTTAAATTGGATTGTAAAGATCAAATCATCTCCTTGCTCTGACCTCTCATCGGATATTTTTTGGTGGAAGAGCTTTTCAAAGTCTCTATCCTAAGAGTCAGTTTGGGATGGTGGTTAAGGAACAGGGCTAGAAACCAGGAGATTGTGAGTTCTAGTACCACCATAAGCACAAAGCCAGCAGTCCTGAGCTTGTCACTTTCTCTCAGCCCTAGGAAGGAGGCAATGGCAAATCACTTCTGAAAACCTTGCCCAAGAAAACGACAGAGTTGTCCACTCAGTCTGAGAATGGGACAGGATTGAACAGAAAGGGGGAAAACCCCTCCACTTCCTAATGAATAACAGAAAGGTGAAATCTGCCCTAATTAGTTGCTAGATTCATAATTCTAACCTTCCTGGCTTTCTTCCTCAATGCTCTTAGCAGCATCTACTTAAGTGGGGCAATTTCTTCCACCCGGTGACATTTGAATAGCAAAAACCAACCCACGGTAGAATCTATGGTTCAAACTCTCCTTGCGAGGGGGAGGGGAGGAGTTTTCCCGCATCCGCTTCCACAGGTTCGTATCACAACGAAGGCGTCGCGCTTCTATGATCTCCTCGGAAGTATCCAGCAGTTCCACCAGAACTAATCAGCCGCTTGACCTGTGAATCTTCCTCCCTCCAGGATATCCTGCAAAACTTCCTCTTCTTGTTTCAAAACCTATTGAAACTTGTTGATTTTGAGAGAAAAACACCCCCCCCAAGATGTCTAGTTTTAGCCCCAACAACGGCGCATTACAAATCGCCCCACTTCTGTAAAACTGGTACCATAAGCCATCCTATACCGCTTAAAAAAAAGACGCAAAACCCTTTACCCGTTTTCTACTTTATTTTAAAAAAAAAGGCAGCTTCCTGCTCTTCCTTCCATCGCTCTCCTCCCCGCGACCCACCCTTTTTGGCTTCCCACCCCGATTTCCCTTTCCCAGCGCCGCCTGCCACGAGGGGAAGGTAATTTTGTCCAACAGGCTGCCGCGGTGGCTGTTTTTTTCCTCCACTTTAATCTCCAACCTTCTTCTTGGTGGTAAAACGGAAACCGGTTAGTGGGTTGACGAGGAATGACGTGTGAAAACAAGAGTGACTTTGTACGACTCCCCTCCCGCCAAACAACGGGCCAGTCATTCAGTGGCCTCGCTGCTGGAAGGCAGAAGCAAAAGAGAAAGCTGGATGGTGAGGCGCAGAAGAACACAACGAAAACAACTGTGAGAGCGGGACCTTCCCAATCGGGGCAAAGTTTGTTAGAGCGGAGGTGGGGAACACACCCGCCTCTTCCTTCACCTCGCGGAAAACTGTAAGGGCATGACTAAGTTCCCAAAGATGATCACATAAAGTCACGGAGGAGAAGGAGGGGGTGAGAAGGAGGGTTCTCCATGTGCTGGAAGCTGCCGGAGAACTTTCTTCCAGCATTGATTTCCTGCCCTTGCTGTGCGCGGCGATGACCGAAAGCACAGATGCCGTGGGGGACTCATCTTCTCAGGAGCAGAAGCAAGACAAAGAAAGGAAGAAGAAGAAAAGGAGGAAGAAGAAAGATGTCAGGAAGGTGCGGGTTGTAACTTCCAACCTGCTGTCTGTCTGGCCTGACACGGAGACCTCCAGGCAGCCAGCTAACAATAGACTGAAGACCACCAAATACACAGCAGTGTCTTTCTTGCCCAAGAATCTCTTTGAACAGTTCCATCGCTTTGCCAATGTCTACTTTGTTTTCATTGCTTTACTTAATTTTGTGCCCGCTGTCAATGCCTTCCAACCAGAGCTGGCGTTGGCCCCAGTGCTCTTCATCTTGGCAGTTACAGCAGTCAAGGACTTGTGGGAAGACTATAGCAGATACCGGTCAGACCAGGAGATCAACCATATGGAATGTCTGGTCTACTGCAGGTAATGGGATCAAGAGAGTGGCATGGAAAGTTGAAAAGCAGACCCAAATGCAGAGGATGTGGTGCTTGGTGAACAGAATGGGATAGGGACTAAGATGAATAGGACAGCTTTTGAAAAGTCTGTGCTGGCTAACTCTTGCTAACTTTTTACTGTGTTCCCCTTTTTAAGCGAATACAATGACCTCCAGTGACATAGTTAAGTAATGGTAGATTTTAGGCATCAATGTGTCTGTACCATTTGAAATGTATGAGTGCATTTCACTTACTTGAAAACATAGTGCATAACCCCCATGTCTTTGGGAGGTCCATGCTATTTCCTACCTTGATGGGACACATATTTCCTACTTTGATGGCTCCCTAAGTGTCATAGTAACTGTCCACTATAGACTTTGGATACTCCATTCACCTTTTCCTTTCTTCACTTTCACAAGAATATTAGAAACAATGTTGTGTTCCTATATTAATATGGTTCTTCTCACCTAAACTGCAGCCCACAGGTTAATTTCTTTTTTCTGGCAACATATTTCATTTTCATTTCACTACTTCCCTCTGCACATTTCTCTGTAGGGGCTTTGTTTATATGAAAACATGCCATAAAGGCTCTATTCTATGCATTTTTTTTTCCTGTGGGAGAAAAAAAGAAGGCCCATCTCCAAAGTTTTTTTCCGTAGATTTGTGGGGAAGTGTAATCATACCATATTGGCCTATCGCCTGATGGTCTTTGGTTGATCCCAGACATCCCAACCTTAGAATTGAAAGGCATTTTGGCTGCCAGGAAAAAACAGGGCTGCTTTTAAGGCGATTCAAACAGGTACTATGTTGATCATTTCTCTACTGTATGCACTATGTCCAACTCTGGGCTTTAATTTGAGGTGCTGTGCAGCCTTTAATAGGCCTTTGATCCAGCATATCTTATTTTATGATCTATAAACTTGTACTGAAATATTTGGGCCCATGAGAGAATTACATGGAAATTGAACTTTTGAATAAACCTGCTTATAATTACCACAATGGAGTGAGATTTTGTGAATTAAACGTTTGTGCAAGTCTCATTGACTCCATGTATTGGTCTTAGTCTTCATTAGTCTTGCAGTGTTATATTCTTTTCCCAAAAGTAACTGCTTGACTGCCTTTTAAAATTATGTACCTTCACTCAATTTCTTCCAATTTAATTGATAACTACTGATGCTTGTGAAATATTTTTCTGCTAATTTTAAGCATGGGAAAAATATATTTTTTTTCATCCAATATGAACTTAAATGTTTGTGTACTATTCCCATAACACTATTTGGTAAACATTAAATTACCAATGAGTGGCTAAAGTACTTAAATTACTGGAATGTATGGAGCAGTATAAAATTTGTTATCAGTTAAGTTTCATTTACTGTGAAATGACTGAATTCTAAAATGCCTTATTTCATTAATGCATCTTTGAGATTATTTAACAGCAAAAAAGGGCTATATTTATAGCTACAGTATAAAATAATCCTCCCCTGACAATTTTAAATCTTGTTATATTAATGTACAGTTAAACCTTTGCTGAACCAACAGAAAAAGATGATATGGTACATGTGATAGCAACGCACGAAATAGTTAACTTTTTTTGTCTTTGCATCTCCAATGTCTGATTTGTGTATTCATTTAATACCATCTTGTCACTTTCTTATTTATAAGAAGAATTGGTGAAAAGACAAGCTTTATTGCCAAATATATTCCTGATCTAGGACGTGTCCACATTAGATATAGTTAGTTCTTGACTTACAATAGTTCATTTAGGGAATGTTCGAAATTACAACAGCACTGAAAAAAGTGACTTATGACTATTTTTCATACTTACAACCATTGCAGCATCCCCCGGTCACATCAACAAAATTCAGATACTTGGTAACTGACTCATATTTATGACAGTTGCAGTCTGCCAGGGTCAGGTGGTCATGTTTTGCGACCTTCTAACGAGCAAAGTCAATGGGGAAGTTAGATTCACTTAACAATCAGATTACTACCTTAACAGCTGCAGCGATTCACTTAACAACTGTGGCCAGAAAAGTCATAAAATGGGGCAAAACTCGCCCAATAACTGTCTTGCTTAGCAACAGAAATTTTGGCCTCAATTGTGATTGCAAGTTGAGGATTACCTGCATGCTTCCATGCACTGGTCACTGACTATAAAAAAGATTGTGTTTGTGTTTCCATTTGTCTTCATTTTTATGCCTATGTTAAGGGAAAACTTGTCTGGTTATAATGTCTTAGTTAAAGAGCTAAGGTTTAATCGTGCCATGCAAGCCTGCATTAAAAAAACATCGTTTAAAGGGTAAAGTCTTGTCCTATTTGGCTTGTTTAAGTGATATATGGTAGTATTGTGTAAATATACTTTCAATAAACACCGTTATTTTTTTTACTGCATGCCAATCTTCTATCTCAAAGTTTCTCAGCCTCAGCAACCATGAGTCATGTGGACTTTTAACTCCCAGCATTCCCCATGCTGGCTAGGGGAATTCTGGTAGTTGAAATCTGCACATGTTAAAGTTGCTAAGATTGAAAAACCTTGATTTATCTATACAGGTTTGAAGGGCCAAATGCCTTTTGCTTTGGGATCAGGTCAGTGTGCAAGACCAATCTAGCAAAGATCGTCTTTAATGAAACTTGGCCACAAATCCTAGTTTCTGTGATCTTTCTCCTCTGTGGACTGTTAAGGATATTCTTGGCTCATAAGATGACTGATCTTGTGCCATCTTCACTTGGACAATAAACCAACATATACAGCTGTCTGGATATAGTACTGCGTATTCACACCAACTCTCAATGCTCTGGGCCCATAACCAATGTTAAGGATATTCTTGGCTCATAACCGATGTTATGGGTTATTGAGCAAAGTACCCCTTGAGTATGCATATGAATACCTGTTGACAAACATTGATAGTCTATATATTGCCTGACCAACTAGTTATACAATAGCCATTTTTAACTCTATAGTTAAAAGAGAAAGCACAAATGGACCTTTCTTACGCCTTATTAGACATAGTTCAATTGACCTAAAAAACACAACAGACAATATTGTACCAGAAACAATTAATGCAAACTGTTTAAGGTGCAACCAATTATAGCCATTCACCTGTATGTTATATCTCAGGAAGAGACAGTGCCCGACTGATGAGTCTGGGTTCAAAAATGATTAGGATCAGTTGTACCTGGCTAGACTAGACTGGCAGGTTAGAAGAAAGCAGTGCCAAACCCTTTCCACATTCAGCCAAGAAGATGGATGTCATTAGGAGTTGATTTGATTTGACTTCTTAACTGTTAAGGTCCATTATATCTGGCCTGTCAAACTCAATGATCTGGCTTAAAATATTGATGCTCTTAAGCCTTTTCTGTTGTGGTGCCTGCTCTTTTGAATATCAGTCCTCCAGAGAATACATGGGCCCAACCCCGTTGCCTTTCCCAAGCCTTTAAAGATGTGGTCTGTCATCAGGCCTGAGTGTGTATCTGAGCCTGTGCGAAGGCTCTAGTAAACTGTGTTATGTTTTCTTTAACCTTGGTTGTGAATTATGTGTATGTTTTTTTAATTTTGATGTTTTTATTCTGTTTTTAATTATTCCCTCAAAGTCAAGCATTTGGAATGTAAATATTTTTTTTTGAAAAAAATACTCAGAGTTTTAAAAGTTCAGAGCAGCCTCCCTTTGCCTTTGAATGGTGATCATAAACATTCATAATCAATTGAAGTTTGACAACAGCTTGTGCTGTTTCCGTTCTGAACATTTTTACTATATCTATCTTCTAGAAAACTGCTATATCTATGTTCTATTTTACTATATCTATGTTCTAGAAAACGGCTGGAGGTGTGAGCAGTAAAAATGTGGGGATCATAAAACAATAGTATTCTGAAGTTTTATTTCTTTTACTTATTTGGATAGGTACATGCAGGTAGTCCTCGACTTACAAGTGCTCAAAATTCCTATTGCTAAGCAAAACGGTTGTTAAGTGAGCTATATCCCATTTTGTGATCTTTTTGCCATGTTTTTTAAGTGATTCACTGAAATTGTTAAGAGAATCACTGAAGTTGTTAAGGGAATCATGTGGCTGTTAAGTGAATCTGGCTTCTCCCCCTTCGACTTTGCTTGTCAGAAGCAACCTAAGATGATTGCAAATGAAATTCCAGGACCAGAGGTGTAACGCTCCCAGTTCGGACCAGATCACTTGATCTGGTAGCATGGAGGCGGATTGTTCGGAGAACCGGCAGGAAAAATCCCTGGCGCCCCCATGCCCAGCTGAGCCGCGCGATCATCAGAGGCTTTTTTTCTTTTAAATGCCTCTGACGATCCAAGCTGAGTTGCCTGATCGGCAGAGGCTTTTGAAAGCATTTTTGAAAGCATTTTTTTACAACCTCTGCCGAAGAGGTTGTAGAAAAAATGGTTTAAAAAAAAAATTGGCCACGCCCACCCAGTCACATTACCCCATCACCACCAAGCCACGCCCACAGAACCGGTAGTAACAAATTTTAGATTTCACCACTGCCCAGGACCATGTGACAATTGTAAATACATGCTGGTTGCCAAGCATCTAAAGTTTGATCAAGTAACTGGGGATGCTGCAACAGTCATAAGCATGAAAACTATGACTTAAGGTGCTTTTTCAGTGCCATTGTAACTTTTAATGATGATTAAATGAACAGTTCCAAGTTGAGGATTACTGTAATCATAAGCATTATAACATCTGGAATCTGTAGTAGAAGCTCTATGTATATTTGCTTGCAGGGATTTGTTATTGGACAATAGAGAGCAATAAAGACGTCTTTTGAAGTTGGTAGATGGAGGATAAAGTTTCGCAGAGTGGAGCTATGAAAAATATATTCCGCAGAATGTTGAGACATTATTTAAAAATAGAATAATAAGTGAATTATAACAAGTAATACTGGAAGAGCTTTTGAAGTCTTTTCAGATCTTAATTGTGTATTTGTTTATACAAATCAGATAATAGATTCTTATGAGTTGTTTCATATTCTACCTGACATTCTTTAGTGTGCCAGCAGATAACAGAGAATATGTTGAATTTGATCAGAAATGTGAGATAATAGTAAAGTCGTGAAAAGTAAGATAACTTGCTGTTATCTTTTAGTTGGAAAAAAATAATCCATTGTTTGAGTTTTGAAAATAAGGGTAGTATAGCAAACTGCAGTGTTCTTTTTTTTTTTTTTTGGTTTTAAAAAACAAACTTTATTAAATTTAAAAAGATAAAATTATATAAAACATTCACAACCTTAAAATTACAATCAGCAATGCTAATCACAACAAACAACTGCAGTGTTCTAAGTGTCACTATAGGAGCCGTAATAGGTTTGGAATTGTTGCCAAAGACTGTAATATCAACATATTTGTGTGACAAGGTGCACAACTTTTCATAATTTCTTTTTCTAATATTGTGTATATCTCTACCTAGCAGTATAAAGCAGGTTCCATGTTTAATGATACAAGTTGGAATCCAAGTAAGTACAGCTAGTCCTTGACTTACAACAGTTCATTTAGTGACCATTTAAAGTTACAACAGCACTTAAAAAAGTGACTTGTGACAGGTTTCACCCTTGTGACTGTTGCAGTATCTCCATGGTCACATGATCAAAATTCAGGCACTTGGCAACTGACTCATATTTATGACGGTTGCAGTGTCCCAGAGTCATATGATCTTCTTTTGAAATCTTCTGTCAAGCAAAATCAATGGGGAAGCCAGATTCCCCACTATCCCCTACTATCTGGAACGAGCTCCCCCCGGAGATACGGAGGATCCCGGATCTGCGTACCTTCCGTCGCGCGCTTAAGACCTTCCTCTTTCACCAAGCCGGCCTGACCTAAGTCTTTCCCCTTTTTAAATGGAAATTTTAAATCTGGTTTTAAATTATTGGGGTTTTAAAGTTGTTCAGCCAAATTATCTAATTCATTTTAATCTATTTTAAATTTTGTATTTATATGTTTTATTCCATGGCTGTTCACTGCCCTGAGTCCTTCGGGAGTAGGGCGGTATACAAATTCAATAAAATAAATAAATAAATAAATTCACTTAACAATTGTGTTACTAACTTAACAACTGCAGTAATTCACTTAACAACTGTGGCAAGAAAAGTAATTAAATGGAGCAAAACTCATTTAACAACTGTCTCAATTAGCAACATAAATTTTGGAGGCAGTTGTGGTTGTAAGTCGAGGACTACCTGTATAAAGCTTTTCATTATCGACTGAATTCTTAATTCTTAACAAATCCCTTAATCAATATCACCGCTTTAGATGAACATTTGCTGTTAATGATGGTGAATTTTAAAAAAGAAAAGGATAGACGGTGATGAACTTAGATCTCTAGTTAATGTAACACCTTAAACTTTTGGTTGGAAGGCTCATCTCTGATCTTTGCATTGCTTCTAAAAATTTGTAATTAGTGACTGTTATGTGACATTCATATACAATAATTTTCAATTTGCAAGCCTGACTATAGAATGAATTCTATAGCAAGATAAATATCTTTCTTTTACAAAAATAGGAATCACAGCAATAACTGAAATGTAGCATTGGTATGTCCTATTATTTAGTGGAATCATTTAAGTTTCATTCATTCATTCATCTCCAGCAGTTTTCTATTTATTGAGCAATATTTATAACTTGCTCAAATCCAGAGTTACTCTAGCAGTGGACAGCAGAACATAAGCAGCAAAATTTGAAAACAAAACTACAAGGAAAGTAAAACAGCCATGTTTTTGTGCTTATGTTAGATAAAAGTTCGATAAAAGCTGAAAGCACATATTAATACAATTTATTAGCAGAATTTAAGGAAGAGTGGGCCCCTTATAAACCAAGGAAAGGATATTGCATAGGGTGGAGGTCAGCATAAGGAAGGTCCCTCACCTAGTTCCCACCCCATAAGATAATCTTAAATTAGAATGTGGGAGATTGAAACCATATTCCATGTATTGGGGTAGCATAATTTTTATAGGGATAAATGGAGTCCTTTTTATTTATTGATTTTATTCCTTTTATTTCCTCTTTTGTAACTGTGTCCAGGACAAATACCTTTCTTATAGAAAGCTTTTACATCCTAATTCTAATACTCTCAACTCTAAGTTCTATGTCATTGACATTAAAACATGCACTCAAATAATGTATCTCTGAATATTGTTTTTATTTGATGTTATTTTTTTTCCTGACTTTAATCAGAAGAGCAAATATGTAGGTGTGTATGACACATGACTGTGTAAATATTGTTATAGCTCCAAACATGTCAAACAAATAGAAAATCAGAATCCATTCTGTATATCCCATAAACTCCACAATCAATTTATAAACCAGAGGTTTGATTTGTGGCTTGTGAAGAAGAGTCTTAAGTGAGCCAAGTCTTCCTTTTGTTGATTTTTTGACATTAATGTTTTATTAATTTGTGATAGAGGATTCAAAGTCTCTTGGACCTCAGGTGGTTTTTGCATTCTAGTACATCCATTTAAAAGTGGTGAGTGAACTTATTGTTGGAAGGGGATGACAATAGCCGTGCTTGTTTTTCAGCCTGGTGCCCTTGTGAATATTAGTGTCATTGGTGATCTTCCTTGGTCATGTGCCAAGCTCCATACCGCAACTTTGCAATGTAGCAATAGCAATAGCACTTAGACTTATATACTGCTTAACAGTGCTTTACAGCCCTCTCTAAGGAGTTTACAGAGTCAGCATATTGCCCCCAACAATCTGGGTCCTCATTTTACCGACCTCAGAAGGATGGGAGGCTCAAGGCTGAGGAAGGCTGAGTCAACCTTGAGCCTGGTGAGATTCGATTTGCCAAATTGCAGTCAGCTGGCAGTCAGCAGAAGTAGCCTGCAGTACTGCATTCTAACTATTACGCCACCACGGATCCAGTACCAAGGGAGAAACCTCTTACTTCTCTGAACAGTTCTCTGTTTCACATAGGACATTTGAAAAAAAATAACAGTGATGTGTATTTGCAGGCTGACATTTTATTTCAAAAAGGTCCATTTGTTTAGGGGGGAGAAAAACAGCTGAAAGGTAAATTCAGATGATGGAGAGTCTCAGAAATGATTGGGAATGACATCACTATATTTCCTTATGGTCAAAGGATGTTTGAGTTGTCTGGCCTTCTATGGAAGACATTGTATATGAGTGCCAGTAGTTTATTTCCAAACTGTTTACATTCTCTGTCAACATTTGGAGTTTACATTCTCCAAATGTTAGGTAACTGTAATCTATTCAAAATGCACAGGAACAAATATAGAGATTTTTGAACCATAATGCTAATGGCTGCTCTGCATTTTTCAGACTTCTGGAATATTGTCAGTGATGCTAGGGTCACCATAGCTGCTTAATGCTGTTGCTTGCTATTGCAAAACAAGCAAACAAAAAACCCCTCCAAAACCTAATTTCTACTACTCCTTAAAAATAAGAAATACCCACTGGATAAGTTAAACAAAAACATTTTTGAAAAAAAATAGCGTTTAATTTTTTGATGGCATGCTGCTTGCTGTACCAAGGATGCTCTGAGTTTTTTATACAGGGGGCGTCCTCTAACAAACTCAAGAAGTAGAAAGAGATCCTACTGCTAAATTTAACAATTGTTTCTACACATAAGGAAACATGGTGGCACAGTGATTAGAATGCAGACTTGCACACTAATTCTGCCAACTGTCAGCATTTCAATCCTGACCGGCTCAAGGTTGACTCAGACTTCCATCCTTCCAAGATCAGTAAAATAAGGGCCCAGATTGTTGGGGGCAATACACTGACTTTGTAAACCACTTAGAGAAGGGTATAAACAGTGGTCGGATTCAAGTAATTTAACAACCGGTTCTCTGCCCTAATGATTTCTTCCAACAACCAGTTTGCTCAGAAACTGCTCAAAAAGTTAACAACCGGTTCTCCCGAAGTGGTGCGAACTGGCTGAATCCCACCACTGGGTATAAACCACTATGAAGTGGCATATAAGTCTAAGTATTATTGCTATTGCTATATGCAAATACATCTCTACCCTAGCTTTCCCCATTTTTTTTCTCTGAACATACAGTATGGATTTGCATTTATACTGTAGAGAAATGTCACCACATTTTTAAAAATTCTTTCAACTTAAAAAAAAAGAGGGAGCTCGATCTTGTATTAGATAGAGTGAATCAGTTGCCTAACACAATGGATGTGACAGGGTAGAGGTTAACAGTGAAGATTTAGAGGACAAATCTGTAGTTGTTTTTCTGGTCCCTCAAAAGTTTAGATGCAGTCTTCAGAGCCTTCCCAGTTGCTGACAGAATTTTAATGTCCATATCAGATAATTATGTAATATTTTTAATGACCAAATGGGGATACTATGATTACTTTCAAATAATACTATTTAATTTAAATTTAATTAAATAAGAAGTTAAGCATCAACATATGTATAACTTCTCCAAAGCCAGCCCCCAGTCCAATTTGCCCCAGGAAGAAAGTGTCTACTGTAGGTAGACATTTTGACACTTTAGCTTTCTGTTCTGGTTATATCCCTGCCTATCTTTTGTATGTTTGTGTGGTTATAGAACTAATGGTTCAAATCTATTTCTCCAGCATGCGTGAGGGAAGAATTTTATGATAGACTTGTATCATGTAAAGCTAACAATATAACAACAGACAATGACTGTTGCTAAAGAGCACTCTACCTGATGCAAAGCTATTAGTACTATAATTATTTACCTAAATTATAAGTGTGGAGTAAATCTGTTTCTCAGTTATATGTTCTGTTTATGACTGTCTGTGGCTAGTTGTGGTGGTGTTTCTTTACAACTGCTTATGAAATATGTGAGCATTAGGGTGTTTTGGCAAGTTGTTAGGACAGTGATCAGATGTCTGGGCAATTGGTTCTTTTGGATCCAGAGATAATAAGCATAACAGTAAATAACTGGATTTTAAGCTTTATTTTTAGCTCAGACAAAAGATTTAAAAGCAAAACATAAAAAGCAAACATACCAAGCAGAATGATACCCAGATCTCTTACAAGCTGTCAGAAGCTCCTTAATAATGACAGCAAATGGTGGCTAGTTTCCACAGGAGCCTATGCAAAACCTATGCTAGGTTTTGTGCAGAAGCTCCCAACAAATAACAACAACCCCAAGGTATTTATCAAAACCTAGCACCATGACTTCATGGCCCTGGTTTGGTCATGGAGAAAACCTGACCATGACTAGGTTGCACATGACTTGGGATATCCTCCCCCTTCAATAAGCAAAATAACCAAGTAGGTTAGCTCACAAGGAACTCTAAACTTCTAGTTTAAAAGCTCTAAATTTTCTGAATGTGCCACTAAACACCTTGAAATAACATGGTTTTCCACCTTGCTACTACATAGCAGTCATTTGGTATTTTTCCATATAATAACCAGAAGAAGCTAACCTTGCTAGTGAGCCATGCCAACAATTGCTAGACTATTAAAAGCAAGTGATCAGATTCAGAGAATTAATGGATACTTAGAACATTTTCTCGAAATTTGTATTTTAAATGGAGGTATGGACACTTCTCTGTAGCTCTTAGTTGAGTAATTTAGACACCGTTGAATGGTGTTTCCTTACCCTTATTTTGTGAGAGATTTTTTTTTTTTTCACTTAAAACAGGAACAGATGAACTATTTCAAGAATATATTTAAACTCTTTTTAAGATTTAACGTCTTCTAAAGGATCTACCATCTTTATTGCTGTTTGATACTTCCTTATTTTCCTAATTTATGGTTGAATTTTTTATTGGTTAAATGAAATTTTATTGCCTCCAGATCTCAAACTGAAATTTAATCCTGCCACCTTAAAGTGCTGAAATGGAATCAAATTGAGCTGATTTGCATATGTTGAATAAATATTTTCCTTTATAAAGTGTTTTTTGATTCACTCACAGAAATTTGGGGTTGTATGTAAGAATAACAACGATTTTGCTGTCTGTTCAATTTTTTAAGAATTGTAAACTCGGTAAATGGACTGTGCCATTTTTTAAAATGGAAAATGTGACCATAATAATAAAAAAAGAAAATGTTATGATTGTTTCTAGAGATTCAGTTAAAGAACATAGAGTTTGTTTAAAACACAGAACAGCCCCCATTAGTTTCATCCGGCTATCTGAAACATCTTGTTATCTGAGCACATTGTGTGACCTACATATAACCCTGAATTGGAATAACCTCTGTGTTAGTAGCATTTTGCTTAACTGAAGTTCTGAAAGTATCAAAATCTCTTGGTTGCCCTGTCAGACGTTTTATTTATTTATTTATTTACTTGCTTGCTTGCTTACTTACTTATTGTATAGGTCACCCATCTCATGGTTGAAGTGGTTCTGGGTGGTTTTCCAAATGGTAAAACAGTTAAAACAATTAAAATTAGTAAAAATTAAGTAGAGATTAAAAATCAAGAGGATGGTACAAGGCAGTGGTGGGTTTTTACCGGTTCACCCCAGTTTGGGCGAACCGTAGTGGCGGCGGTGGGAGGCTCCGCCCACCTGCATGGACATCATCACAGATGCTCTGTGCATGCGCAGAAGGTTCTGCACATGTGCAGAAATGCTGTGTGCGCGAGCGCTCACCATTCCAAACTTATAGCGAAGGTAAGTGGAACCACTACTGGTACAAGGGATGGGGGTCTTCTCTCTTACCCCCTCAATCATCTTCAGCATAAAGTATCTCCATTGGGGGCCCAAGCTAACTGGCAGAGCCATTTTTTAAACGCCCTTCTGGAAAACCAAGAGGATGCTGGAGGACCTCACCACCGGCAGCATGATATTCCAAAGGGGTTTTTTTCTCCTGGATTGTGCCAGCCGAAATTCCTTGACAAACAGGGTCTGCAGCAAGTCCCTTCTGCTGGACGAAGTAGGATAAGCTAGACAAAGTGGGACAAGCTAACCCCATTGGACTAATTGCTTGATACTCCATGGTGTTTCCTATTATTATTTTTTTTTCATTAAGTATCATTGCTTTTAAGACTGAGGATGTATTATATTTGCATGCATGTATAACTGTTAGGAAATTTAAATTTAACATCACAAGATTCATGAACCAAAATGTGAGGCAATTATAGTCAGATGGGTGAATAGGATCAGGCCCAAAGCCAAGTGTTCTTTTCTAGGATTCCTTTTACAGCTCACATTATATCTACCACCGAAGCCCAGTTACCCCTCACAGCAGGAGTGGTATTCACTTACCTTCGCTACCAGTTCACAAATATGAGTGTGCAGAGGGTCAAAAATGGGACGTGATGACATCCGGGTGGGTGGGTGGAGCCTCCTGCCGCCGGCGTTACCGGATCACATGATCCGGATAGAACTGGCTGAATTTCACCACTGCCTCACAGTTATCACTGATAATTGAAGAAGATCCATTGAAATTCCAGGAATACTTTGAAGTGGATTCTTGCTAGTGTTTATAGGTATACCTTACTGTATCAGAACTCTGACAGCTGATTTTTTAATCTCTCACTTTTTCCTGCTGTGAAAGACATAATTTGAAGGTATCTTGATCCTTGAGACTCTTTTCATCTCTCTCTCTCTCTCTCTCTCTCTTTTTCCCTTTGGATAAAGTGTGGGATGAATAAAGGACAGAAAAGGGCTTCTTCAATACAACTACCACTTCCTTAATGTAATATTTTCCATGAGGGGACAGAGGAGGAAGGATTATGAGGGAAGTGGGCTTTTACCATGGATTGGTTTTAGCAGGCTCCTCTGAAATTCTCAGTGTGAGCTATAGCATTCCTGCTTATGCATAAATATTTCCAATGAAGCAGTATCCATCACATCCCAAGACAACTTATATAGCCAATTATTGCTGTGAGAGCAAAAGGCAACTCCAAGATGAGGGAAAAAATACCTTTTCCCTCAACGTTCTAATTAGGTGTGAACATGAGTAAATCAAATAATAGTCAAGCAAGATTAAGGGTATTAAAGGTTCGTAAAGGTATTTTTTACTAACTCTCTACCAGTGTAAATTCATTGGCTTTTTGTGAAGGATCTGGATGTGGCTTCAAATAAAGGGATAAAAATCCATTGTTAATAAAGAGAGGCAAAGGAACTAGCTGTGAAACTGAACATTACAATTAAGTTGAACATCCCCTGGACTGCATCACATTTTGACAAGCCTGTACACGCTTACAGCCATTAAGGTGAAAGTAATACCGGTAGTCCTTGACTTATGACCACAGTTGAGCCCAAAATGTATGTTGCTTAGTGAGCAATTTGTTAAGTGAGTTTTGCCCCAGTTTACAACTTTTCTTGCCACATTTGTTAAGTGAATCACTGCAGTTCTTAAATTAAGTAACATGGTTGTGAAGTGAACCTGGTTTCCCCATTGACTTTTGCTTTTCAAAAGGTCACAAAAGGAGATCACAAGACCCTGGGACACTGCAACCATCATAAATGTGAGTCAGTTGTCAAGTATCCAAATGTAAATCACATGACCATGGGGATGCTGCAATGGTCATAAGTGTGAAAAATGGTCCTAAGTCACTTTTTCCAGTGCCGTTGTAACTTCGAATGGTCACTAAATGAACTGTTGTAAATAAGGGACTACCTGTATTGAATGCCACTTGCATTATAATTCCTAGACCTATAAAAATCAAGAAGCATTCTGACATACCTAGTAAACCACAAATGGTAACCTGGGTGTAGGTTTAAGCAGATCAGATGTTGAAGGACAGACATCTAAATTTCCTACCAAAGATACTTGCTTTAGAATTTGCAAAGGGAAAATGGCTTTTCAATGTATTGCTTGAGAGCATCTCGGAGAACAATTGTGCTTCATAGTATTGATAAATAATGTACTGTGCATACAATATTGATATGTGCAATTAGCACAATATAAAAATAGATCAAATCATTTACATACATGTATTTAAAATACATTGCTTTTACTCACCAGTTGTTTTAAAAAGTGCCAATTCTGATTCAGATGAAAAAGAACTTGAACTTCTAGCTAAGATTATGCATGTGTCTAATCAGAGGTTTGAGCTGGAGCAGATATATAAGGCTGGCAGTTTTAATGCCTTCATGCAGAGATACTGCATCAATACTGTATCATCTGTAGTGAGGAGTGATTTTTTTGGGGTATAACTTCTGATGTTGATGATTCTGTGCATTGAAAATAGATTAATCAGAACATTTGTTGGCCTTTCCTGCTTCCCTTGCTTTTTTTTTTTTTTTAAATAATATAAGTACTTCTGCAGCATCAGTTCAGATGGGCTGAAACTTGGCAGGGGTATCACAATGACACTGCTATGAAAGATGATGCAATGCAGCAGCAATAGCAGTTGAAATAAGGGCAACAGATGTTAGTCCTTTGCAGCTTCCATTTTCCTTTCTTTTCAAAAACTTTTCTTGGCCATTGCAGTCTTGGAGGCTATTCACAAGTGTGGCTTTTGTGAATTGGCTAGATTTCGGGGTAGCTGAAGCTTGGCAGGGCACTCTGTTAGGGCCTGTCTCTTGTCACTTGATGTTCTTCCACTGACTGACTTCAGAAGACGTAAGGGATGCTGGAAATAGATGTCAAATCCTAGGATGCCAGTTGCTGATGCCAAACCTGAGCAAGGATACACAATATGTTCTGGGCTTGCATAATTGAGTGTTCCAAGCTTGGAACGCTACTCCTGTGTTTTGAGTGTTTTGCCTATATTCAAACCAAAATGGGATCTAATATCCTAAATTCATGACATGCTAATTTTTTAAAGTTGTAGTTGATTAATGTGCTGCTTTATGTGCTAAATTTGGGAAGGCTGACCCTGACAAATGTAAGAGCACGTGAAGTGTTTCTTGGTGCTTTCTCCTGGATGTAATTTGCCAGTGTTGCTTTAAGGGATGTTGCAAGAAGACCAGTTCATAATGTAAATATGGTGTAGTGTATTCGTACGTGTCAAGAAATTGCCTATGTCAAGTATATCGGCAGAAGAAAAGGTACTTTTCTGTATTGGGTCTTGCTAAGGTTAATAAGTTCTTTCACACATTTCTGTTGTTTGCTTGTGGGATATTTTTTAAAAAATTAATTTCTCTCAAAATCTGTCCATTTATTGTAAAGCACTGAACCATTCAGCATGAATTTTTATACCACATTGGCTTTAACACTGGAACAAATGAGGAAGTTGAAGCTCAACTTAAATTTCTAATTTTCCCTATCAAGGAAAAAAGAAAACTTTTAAATGTTGGAATGTGGAGATGTCTGTTTATTCTATTGGTATTCAAGTAGTCCTTGACTTAGGACCACAATTGAACCCAAAATATCTGTAGCTAAGCAAAGCAGTAGTTAAGTGAGCCATGCCGTATTTTATGACCTTTTTTGTCATGATTGTTAAGCAAATCACTACTGTTGTTAAATGAATTATGCAGCCATTAAGCAAATCTGGCTTCTCCTTTGACTTTGCTTGTCAGAAGCTCCCTAAAAAGATGTAAATGACAATCCAGGAGCCTGTGACGCGACAACTGTCATAAATACAGGTGAAACTCAAAAAATTAGAATATTGTGCAAAAGTTCATTTATTTCAGTAATGCAACTTAAAAGGTGAAACTAATATATGAGATAGACTCATTACATGCAAAGCGAGATAGTTCAAGCCTTGATTTGTCATAATTTTGATGATTATGGCTTACAGCTCATGAAAACCCCAAATTCACAATCTCAGAAAATTAGAATATTACATGAAATCAATAAAAGAAGGATTGTACATAGAACAGTATCGGACCTCTGAAAAGTATAAGCATGCATATGTACTCAGTACTTGGTTTGGGCCCCTTTTGCATCAATTACTGCCTCAATACGGCGTGGCATGGATGCTATTAGCCTGTCACATTGCTGAGGTGTTATCGAAGACCAGGATGCTTCAATAGCGGCCTTCAGCTCTTCTGCATTGTTCAGTCTCATGTCTCTCATCTTTCTCTTGGCAATGCCCCATAGATTCTCTATGGGGTTCAGGTCAGGTTACATGCAAAGCGAGATAGTTTGCTGGCCAATCAAGCACAGTAATCCCATGGTCATTGAACCAAGTTTTGGTACTTTTGGCAGTGTGCCAAGTCCTGCTGGAAAATGAAATCAGCATCCCCATAAAGCTCGTCTGCGGAAGGAAGCATGAAGTACTCCAAAATCTCCTGGTAGATGGCTGCATTGACCCTGGACTTAATGAAGCACAGTGGACCAACACCAGCAGATGACATGGCTCCCCAAATCAACACAGACTGTGGAAACTTCACAGTGGACTTCAAGCATTTTGCAGTGTGTGCCTCTCCATTCTTCCTTCAGACTTTGAGTCCTTGGTTTCCAAATGAGATGCAAAAGTTGCTCTCATTAGAAAAGAGGACTTTGGAACCCTGAGCAGCAGACCAGTTCTTTTTTTCTTTCGCCCAGGTAAGACGCTTCTGACGTTGTTTGTTGTTCAGGAGCGGCTTGACAAGTAGAATATGACATTTGAAGCCCATGTCCAGGATCTGTCTGTGTGTGGTGGCTCTTGATGCACTGACTCCAGCCTCAGTCCACTCCTTGTGAAAGTCCCCAACACTTTTGAATGGTCTTTTCCTGACAATCCTTTCTAGGCTGTGGTCATCCCTGCTGCTTGTGCACCTTTTTCTTCCACACTTTTCCATTCCACATAACTTTCTATTAATGTGCTTTGATACAGCACTTTGGGAACATCCAACTTCTTTTGCAATTACCTTTTGAGGCTTTCCCTCCTTATGGAGGGTGTCAATGATGGTTTTCTGCACAACTGTCAGGTCAGCAGTCTTTCCCATGATTTTGATTTCTACTGAACCAGTCTGAGAGACCATTTAAAGGCTCAGGAACCCTTTGCAGGTGTTATGGTTTAATTAGCTGATTAGAGTGGGACACTTTGAGCCTAGAATATTGAACCTTTTCACGATATTCTAATTTTCTGAGATTGAATTTGGGGTTTTCATGAGCTGTAAGCCATAATCCTCAAAAGTATGACAAATCAAGGCTTGAACTATCTCGCTTTGCATGTAATGAGCCTATCTCATATATTAGTTTCACCTTTTAAGTTGCATTACTGAAATAAATGAACTTTTGCACGATATTCTAATTTTTCGAGTTTCACCTGTATACATGCCAGTTGCCACATTTGATCACGTGATTGTGGGAGGTGCTGCAGTGGTCGTAAGTGTGATAACAGGGCGTAGCTGTAGAAACAGCACTTTTTACAGTGCTGTTGTAATTTTGAATGGTCATTAAACAAATAGTAATAAGTTGAAGAGTACCTGTATATTTAAGGAAGCTGTTTCTCCCTGAATTCAAAAACAGTTACACTCCCTCTGGCAGAATAGTGTAATTTTGAATATGTTAAGGTGCATTGGATATTGCTTAGAAAAGGTTACTTTTATTGCAGGAATCTACGGCTTGTCTGAGTTAGGTTTGTGCTCTTGAGTTTCTCAAGTTCACTGACAATAGTTGCAAGCAGAAGGCAACACAAATAGATAAAACTTTCTTTCATTTTAAGCCAATGGTTTGAGTTGCAGCCACGTAGATCCATTGCTATCTATCGTATAAATGCCTCAGAACATATAAAGAAAGGATGCTAGGGAAGTGATTTCCTCTCAAGGAGAAAATTTTCAGAGTAATTGGAGTCTTGCCAACTCAGCATTTAAGAGCCTGAGATGAGTACAGTTATAAAAGGATTCAGATTTTATTTACTTTACACAGCACATTCTGTTCATGTCTGGGTGTGGATTTTTTATTTTTATTTTTATTCTAAAAAATATTTGTTTATTCCCCAAATTGCATAAAATAGGAAAGGGCACAAGGTGACTTCCTTTGTACAACTGGGCAAAAAAACCACACCCTAAAATACAGAGAGATTCTCTTAGCAGTTATTTCCCACTATATTAAAACCAGCTAATGATTGTTGCTGGTTTCCAAGCAAGCTGAATAACCTAATATTAACAAAGGTTTCATATTTTCACTTAGTGTCGGCCATTAACTAAAGTTAATAGTTGTAAGCTACTATGGTAGGCCATTTACCAAAGTTAATAGTTCAGAAACCATGATTAGCTATGGCCATGGAGCTTGTTAGTGTCCTGAAGACCCTCTTCCGTGTTTTAATTAACTTTAATTTTGAATTTTAACTATTTTTATCTTTTATGTACATTTTATATATAGTTTTTTATATTTTAATATCACTCTTGTATGATGTCCAGGATCTCTCTGTGAGAGAGATGGGTGATTTCTAAATTTGATAAATATCGTAAATAGAATTTGTGGAAGTCCATGAAGTTTGTTCATTTTGGCTTATCAAATGGAGACATACAGTAATGGTTTATGAGGTTCCCGGAAGATGAAGTATTTTTTTTCTCTTGGGTAAAATATTAAATCTCACATGGAGAAAACAGCCATATTGCTGGATAACTGTTACTTTTATAGCAACCCGGCTCAATCTGTGGCCATTAAATCGATATAGAATCTTGTAAGAATGGGGCTGTTTGCTGCAACATATGACCGATGAACTTTTATTTATTGGCTCATTTTGCAGTAATTTAATAGCAACTGGAAATGGAATAAATTGTTAAAAGGGCAGAGGAAACACCAATTTTGTTTGGGAATGTCAAGCCATCATCTTTGCTAGTTTCATTGTAGTAACATTGATGATGCTACTTAGTTTGCAAAAAAACAAACAAGCTCAGAGAGCACCAAGGACCCCTCATCTGTATCTCTCCATTGCTGTAACTCCATCTTTGCTATGTGGTTTTCTTACAATATTTCATCCAAATATCAACAGCCCATACTGATTTTTGATTGAAATCAATGTATTTCCAGAGAGGGTGTTTTTTTTTTTCAGATTTCCATGGAGTTTTAAAGTTGAGACACCTTTTGCAGTTGTGAAGCTTCAGGAAGGGGAATTAAGCTTCTTTTCCGAAATAAATTTCCCAATTTAATTTCAACATTAAATCTTAAATAAGTCCAGTCATGTTGGGAAAACAAAATGCACATTTTATGTCCTTGGAACTTTTTCCACTAGAACAAATTATTTTTGTTTTGTTTCCTTTGGGAAATAGGTGTTTTAGATCTCATTGTAATAGAAACAGCATAGGTTGAAAATATCTTCCCGTTGCTGCTATGCAGATAAGCATTGTCACACTGTTTCAGATTTCCTTTTCTCTAATTAACTAGAGAACAACACAGAAGCACGCATATACAAACACATATACCCGCATCCTGCTACCACCTATTGATTTGTGTGGCTCTGGGGTGTAAAGGGTCACACATTGTTCTCCTGGACACTCTATTTTTCGGTTTTCTGAGCTGACAAATAAGTATTACCACTTTAATTTCTGAGACATTACATTTTAACAACTATATGTGAAGCAGCCATATGTGAATCTCTGACGAAGAATTGTTGTGGCTTGTCAGCCACCGGCCCCTCCAATAGCCAAATCAGATGAGGTGGCGTGGGAGTCAGGGCCAGTATCAAGGCAACCTGAGAGGTCCAAGGGGGAAGAAGGAGTGGAGCTGTCAGAGACAGAGTCAGAGGTGAGGACTGGGCCATCCATCAGCCCTCAAATGGAGAGTCAACAGTCCCCAGTCTGGAGGTGGCTGATGAAGAAGAGGAGGAATAGCTAGGTCCATTGCTTGACGCGCAGAAGGCAGAGGAGAGGAGAGCAGTGGAAATCTATGGGCCAATCCTTGGGACAGAAGAGCCACCACTGCTAGTGAAGCCCCACCCTAGCTTTGGGGATAAAAAGCAGGGGGCAGAGATGAATAGGTGCGGCAGACAACTATTCATCTCCCTGCTGGACAGACTTGTTAGCCTGCTGTGTGAGAGAGAGACGTTTTGCTGGGGCTCCTTATAAAGGGAACATTTTCTTAACTACAAAGGGTTTGTTGTTTTGAGAGCTGAGTCAGAACAAGGATATTGTAAAACAAAGACCCGGAAGTAAAAATCTTTAAATATGTTTACCTTTATTCAATGTAATACTTTGTAAGTGTAAACTATATAGAAATATATTACTCAGGCTCTAGGTTCAAAAAGCTCCTGATAGACTTGAATATTGGACGTTTCCCAACAAAATACAATTCAGTGCTGGGGAGTGTATAGTTCTGTGCTGAAGTAGGAAAAATGAAATGTAACTTAATTCATTTATATCCTGTATTTATTATTTTTACAAATAACACATGGTAGTAAATATCAACACACCTTCTTCCTCTTTATTTTCCCCACAACAATAAACCTGTGAAATAGGTTGGTCTGAGAGAGACTAGCTGGCCCAAAGTCAGTTTCAGATAGCTTTCATGGCTAAGGTGGGACTCCTGCTTTTTAGCTTGGTGTCTTAAATCACAACACCAAACTGTATAATGACAAGATATGCAGTAAATGGCTTAGAAGT
Organism: Arizona elegans; assembly: GCA_022577455.1. Lineage (NCBI taxonomy): Eukaryota > Metazoa > Chordata > Lepidosauria > Squamata > Colubridae > Arizona > Arizona elegans. The sequence goes on along the minus strand of JAKOOJ010000006.1, from coordinate 21,802,267 downwards.
AGTACTTGTGAGAGGAATATGGATGCCCTGATAGATTAAATGTGAACAGGTGCCCCTCTCAAAAAAGGCAATGCAATCTTGTGTTGCATCATAAGAAGTATAGTGCCAAGGTCAGAGGAAGGGATAATCCTGCTCTACACTGCAGGTAAGATCTCACCTGGAATACTGTGTCCAGTTTTGGTTGCTACATTACAAGGCAGATGCTGAAGGACTCAGAAGTGTGTGGAGAAAACCAACGAAGATGATTAAGGGCCTCGGGGCTAAGTCCTGTGAGGAATGTAAAAAACTGGTTATGTTTAGCTTGAAGAAGAGAAGGCTAAGGGGGAACATGGAGGCAATCTTCCAATATATGAAGAGACATCATAGGGCAGAGGGCTGGATTTAGTTCTCCATAGTAGCAACAGCAATAGCACTTAGACTTATATACCATTTCACAGTTCTTTACATTCCTTTCTAAGTGTTTCATGCAGTGTCTGTATATTGCGCCCAACTATCTGGGTCCTCATTTTACCAACTTTGGAAGGATGGAAAGATGGGTCAACCTTGAGCCAGTGAGATTTGAACTGCCGAACTGCTGGCAGATGGCAGTCAGCAGAAGTAGCCTGCAGTGCTGCATTCTAGCCACTGTGCCACCATGGCTCATAATAGCAATAGCAATAGCACTTAGACTTATATACCGCTTTACAGTGCTTTACAGCCATCTCTAACCAGTAAAACAAGAATCAATGGAATCAGCTTCAGTTAAAAAATGGAAGTTAGAAGGAATTTTTTAACTATGAGAGTTATTAAGCAGAAGAACAGGCTGCCTCCTGGAATTCAATTATTGTGTGACCCTCTCAGAAAGGTTCTCCTTGCCAAACTCAGACAGGCTTACACTATCCTGAAAATCCATCTAACTCAGAAAAAACTCTCAGAAAATTATTTGGTTATTTTTAATAAATGTATTCCTTTGGTTATTTTCTATTTCAGGGTATAGATCAAGGACCATATGCTCCCGGTTAGGACCGGATCGCCCGATCTGGTAGTGATGGAGGCGGGTGGTTCAGAGAACCGGTAGCAAAAATCGCTGCCCCCCCTCATTGCCCAGCTGAGCCGTGCAATCATCAGAGGCTTTTTTTATTTTTAAAAGCATTTTTTCTACAACCTCTTTGGCCGAAAAAATGCTTTTAAAAGTAAAAAAAAAAGCCTCTGATGATCGCGTGGCTCAGCTGGGATCGTCAGAGGCTTTAAAAAAAAGAAAGAAAGCCTCTGCTGATCAGGCAAGTCAGCTGGGATCGTCAGAGGCTTTAAAAGCATTTTTTTTACAACCTCTTCAGTCAAAGAGGTTGTAAAAAAAACGGTTTTAAAAGTTTAAAAAAAAAAGTTGGCCACGCCCACTCCGTCATATTACCCCCACCACCAAGCCACGCCCACAGAACCGGTAGTAACAAATTTTATATTTCACAATTGGTATAGATTAAAAAAAGCCAGAGATCTTCCAATAATAACAATAGTGTTATCCTTAGTGTATGATCAAAAATATAAATGTGGCCATCACAACAGTACAAAGGTTGTGTGTGTTTTTGTGTGTGCATATGTGTTAAAAAATCCAAGAATATCTTTTAAATTGTGTTTTACATCAAAACAGAAGTTAGTAGAAAGAAGTGGTTTTCCCGTCTACCTCTTCCCTTCTCTGTAAATGTCATGGTTTTGATCAAAACCATGTAAACCTTACCCTTTTTCAAAGCCAGTCTTTTTGTCTGAAATGAGCAATTTTTCAATGACCAACAGCTGCATTTTTATATATATTTTTTCTGTTTTCTTTTTTTCTTCAGCCCTCAGGTCTATAAGGGAGTGAAGCTGCATTCCAAAAAAGGAGAAGGTTTCAGTTTCCTCCATTATTCCTACTATTTTTAGAAGAAGTATTTGAAGCATTATTTTAAAGTGATTTTAAAACATTTGTAATCAAAGAACTATTTAAATAGCAAGAGCATTTCACTTGCCATAGACCCAAAAGAAAGCTATAAGTATAGACATCCCTACTTCAAACCATCAGCAGAAAATATGGAGCTGAGATCTTGTGGATAGGATCAGTTCCATCGTACCAGCCAAGAGTACAGCAAGGTTCATTGTCTCAAGTACAAAAAGCCCTGGGAGCTCACTTTAATATAAGATAAAATAATCGAAACTGACCTTTCCATAAAGGCCCACTTTCAACCAGTTTGGGCATAAGTATTGTCTCAAGATAACCAGATGCTGGCACTTATTTCGTGGGGTTATGGTGAAGTCAGAGTAGATGCAAACTATAGAGCATGTTGGCATGCTAAAAGCACTCTTTATAAATAGTAGTCATAATACAACCAATTTAATAATAGCTACTATAGATGGGAAAGAAGAGTGTTCCTCTGGGAACTTTGAATAATATTGCTCTGCTGCTTGGATGACTTTCCTTGTTGCAGTTCTTCCCTTGGATCAAGCTATAGGTGCAGTAGCCAGACTTCATTTCGTGTTAAGTCATTCTATAAATTTGCACTGCCAGATGGGTTTATTTGTATGTCATTTTACCTTGGTTTCATTAATAGCATAGATCTTATTTCAAAATCTTTATCAATCACTTTTCTCCTTTAGAAAGATCTTTAATTATTTCCTCCTTTTATCAGTCTCAGACAGGGCAAGCAAATATTGTTACAAAGCTGTTATCGTATCTTAAATACATATGAAAATGTATCAGCCTGGGACCAAGCATTACAGATTAAGGCTTCCCTTCCAACAATTAAGGTTGGAAGGGAAAGTTTAAGTCCAACCTTAAACGTTCAGGTTAGATCATTTTGTTACAGTGACTTTACAATAGCTATAAAGCATCAATATTATCAGCTGTAGGATAAATGGAATCAACAGTATAGAGTTAGCTTTGTTGGCAAGGCCAAAACAACTGTCTTCCTGCCTCAAGACAAAAAATATTCCTTCAGTCTTGGGTCTGCCTTCTTGAGAACAATCTGACCAAGTCCCTCAGAGTAGAGAGGGGAATGGAGTAAAATAGAGGTAGGCATTGGCATTGGTAGGCATTGGCCAAATCAGCATCATAAAAAGTGTATGTAGAGGGGCTTCCAGCTTTAGTGAACTGAATATGGCTCTAAGAAAGTGGAACCAATGATCATGGCCAAGACTAAGGAACTGGGGAGCAGATTCGTTCCTTGAAACCTCTGCAGATAAGGAAAGGATGGGAGATGCAAAATTCAAATATTTAAGAATAGAATATTTGATAAACAGGAACAGGATATAATACCTGGTAAATAGATGTGTGAAGTATCTGGTTTTTAAGTGTTCTGACCAAGGCTTCCTGAGAAAGTAACAATCACACGCTTAGTCCCAAAAACCCTCTTTTTATTTCAACGGCTGTGAATTATGTTCATTCACAGCCTGTAATGAGTCCCAGGCAGTTTGTGAATAGTCCGACAGAAGTCTGCCACAGTCTTTCGGGATAAGGCTGATAAGCATCCACCTTTATCTCCCTTGAAACGCTGCCAAAGATCTAATTGCCAATTAGCTTTGCAAGGTCAAACGGAGCACAAAGTCAAAATGGAGCTTCAGAGTTTAAACCGACCAAAATGAATAAAGTTGCTTCCTGCAAAGGCTCATGTCCCTTTGCTCCTCCTTTATGTCTTATGGGAAGGGCCAATCATCTCCAAGTCTTACTCCCAAGTCGCCCCTTTTGTCTTAACTGTTCTTGCCTTCTGGCAGCTCTGCGCATGCGCACACTGGGAACAGGCTCTCCCTGTTCCTCTGCCTCGCTGATGTCAGACTCTGGAGGCTCCGGAGTCAGCACATAACTCACAGATGGCCCTGGCTCCAACTCTGCCTCCAACGCAGAGCCCTTGTCCTAGCCTTCCCCAGACTCCAGGACTGGCCCATGTTCCTCCCCAGCCTCCTCACTGTCCGACTCTGCTGCCAGCTTCACAGGCTGCCAGCGGACCACAACATTAGGATGTGTGAAAATGATCTCAGATTTTGAATGAATTATGATCTCTATTTACCTTAGAAGCAGTAGCAATACAAGTTTCTTGTCTATGGATGCAATACTTTATTTTATCTTACATTCATCAGAGTTTATCCATAGGTCTGTGCTGGGTGCCCAAGGAAGATGTTGATAGATTAGAAAGGCCTCAGGAGAACATAATTAAGTAACCCTATGTGAAGAGGTTTTCAACCACCAAGTTTAACTATATGATAGTATACTGTACTACTGTACTATACTATATTGGTACTATACTATATTTTTGTGTCAGAAGTACCAAAGTGCTTTTGTGGTAAAAAATTCAGCTAGTGACATCACCCTTGTCTAAGGGATGCCCAGTTGGGGGCTCCTCTCATATATTAAAGAGCCCACCAAAGTGGTACCCTCATATCTACTAGTGGTTGCCTGCTTTCGAACTGCAGGTTGGCAGGAGCCCGAGCAAGTGACGGGAGCTCACTCCACCACAGGGCAGCAACCGGGACTTGAACATGAGCTTGCCTGTCATCAGCCCAGTGTCCTGCGCTGATGCTCTACGTTTAATTATCTTTGCAATTTTTCCCCCATTTATCATGCAGTTTAACTTAATGAAGAGTAGATTCAGGTATGATATTTTTCTTTAATGAGAACAAAATGCAAAGATCTGTTGGTTGCTGTTCCAGAAGTTATGATTAGCTATATATCACTGTAAAAGGATAGAAGGATAGAATTTGGCTAATTTTAAAATGTCACTGAAAGCAACTGCCTTAAAAACTGCAAGTTCTTCCTTACAGAAAAATCTTCTGATAGAGGCCGCACAACACATCATCTGTTGTAGATTCTCTTGATCTTAAATTGCTTCACTGAGCAAGGGTTAGGCCAGATCACTTCTATGCCATCTTCAGCTGTGTGTGATTTTTCTACTTCTGTAACATTTACTTTGGTTCCATAAAGCCTATGTTTCATTAGTTCTATGTCAAGTCCCATATCGTAGCATTCCAGAGAAACTGGAAAACCTCTTGCCGTTATCTTCATTTTTCTTGGAATTTGAAACAGGACCCACACAAGGTTGTTTACCCAGATGCTGGTTTGAAAGGCTTCTTTTAGAATATAGTTTTAAATATGGAATTTTTACTCCATTTCAAACAGGTATCAGCTAACAGAATTTACTTTGGGGAGTAATAATACATGTTACTCTGGAAAAGCGGATGGTTCATTTACCCAGGCTCTGAAAAATAGTACAGTAACATGTAAATTTGATGTAACATGTTCTATTAATACAATTTGTACTTTAACACAGGAACCCTTGGAATCTAGAAATTTCAGCCCCAATGTGCACATCAAGTGCCAAACACTTTGAAACCAAAACACACAACACAAAAGCCAATAAGAGTACCAATATAATTATGGAATGGTGGTTTCATCAGTATTCAATCAAATCAGTAGTTCAGAACATTTCCATGTTTCATTTTTTGAATGCATCTTTGAATCTTCAATTTTTTCCCCAGTATTATATCAGTAACTCCATTGCCCACTTTATCATTTTTACCAATTTATATTCTTTCTAATTATACTCTAAAAGCTTTGGACATAGATTGATTGAGAAAGAACTGTGTTTTTCAATATTTAAATAAATACTGGTTATTTCTTTGTCCTCCTGTAAAATGGAATATATGGAAATTTCAGCTGGTACAAAACACTTTAGGGGATGCTGCATTGGGATATAATTTACATCTGTAGGGTAAAATTTTGATTTCATGAAAATGATTTAAAATGCTGAACTGTGCTGGACTGGGAAATACGTAAGAACAATTATCAGCCTGTATCATTTTAAACTTAGATAAGAATCAATCAAGATGACATTCATTTTGTTCCCATAGTTGTATTTGCTTAGGTAAAGTGGAGAAGAAATAGGTACAGTTAAGGGCACTTAAATTGTTTTAACTTCTTTATATCCATTTATCACCGAATCTTACATACAGTATAATTGGTTGTATTTAGCAAAACAGTGCTTACTTGTTTGTTAAGTTTGATAGAATTATTTTATAATGAGACTTATTTTAGAGAGGTGTTGCCATGTGCTTTAAGTGAGACAATTAAATGCAACATATGCTCCTTTGAACTTAACTCATAAGGACCATGGTGCATTTTTTCAGGTCTTTTGTACAATTATTGGGAAGTTAATATGTGTTAAATGTTATTTGCACCATCAGTTTGTATAATCACCGTCAATTTGCAGATTCAAAGAAACTACTTGCACACATGTTCTATCTGTGAGTGACATTCATAAAAGAATGAACCTGCATGTCTTTTCAGAAATAAGTTCAATGACATTCCTTAAATCTAGAGTGGATTTTGGTATTTTTTTTCTTAGCAATTGGAAAAATATTGCTCAGTTCCTAGATTTTTTTTTGCACCTATTTTTCTAGCTTTTAAAGTAATAATTTATCACTGTTCCACAAATAATTACATCACGTCCTAATTCTGTGGTTTCAAAGCTGGAAAGTGTTTCTTTTCTAAATCTGGCACTCCTGTAAGCTAGCTGTTTAAATTTTGTGTCTGTTTTATCACCTGTCACTCTGTTCAAGCAGGAAGACTGCTTTTTTTTTAGCCATATTTTTTTTTCTGGCTCTGCTAATTGTTGATGTCTTGAAAGTTTTTATTACCATCCAAATTCCCTTTTTAAAACTCCAAAGAGGTTTTTACACTCCCAGAAATTTAGCTTCTTGGAAAGGAAAGAATTAGAGAAGGGCTATTCAGAGCATAATTTACCAAAAGTGTTCTCTCATAATAAGGAAGCAATGCCAGAATTATTAGAAGCCTAGAGCCTAATTCGGTGAACCACAAGAAGATTGTTCAATGTTCCAAGTAAAAATGCAGGCCATTAGAATCCCTTACATTTGTGGAGATATAATATCAAATATATTTCTTAGAAATATATGTAGCAGTTTGTCAGGTTATAACTAAGTACAATGCCTGTGTGATCTGGAAGCCAACTATTTGTATTTTTTTCTGCATTGAATGGAACAATGTGATCTGATTTTCTTTTTTTAATGCAGAAAGCTATGAATGCATGAAAGAGAATAAAAATAACAGAACTTAACAGGAGGTTACAAACAATTGGCTTATAACACTATGAATACTTTGCTAAAATTGAAATAGCTGATAATGTAAAATATGTCTCCTTTTGTCCCCTTGCATGAACCTGTCCAAAAACTACCACTAGCAGCAACTGAAGGCCACCACCCAAAGTATGCCAAACCATGCCTCCTAAAGGAGTTACAGCTGGCTTTTTCAACAGAAGAATTATAATTAGAAGAATAGTATTTGTTAACACTTTGAGTTGTACTTTGTAGTGTTGTCAGTACTAAATTTTAAATCTTTGAAATTTTCCTTCTTCATTATTTTCCTGCTATTTTTCATAAAATGTATTTGCAGGGCATCTTAGTGATAAAATGTTTTGGGTTTTTTTTTTTTTTGAAAACCAGTGAAAAATATTAGCATGTCAGCATATGTAGCTTTAAAACATAGGTGTCAGTGATCTTCAGTGTTCAAATATCAGATTTTTGCAATTTAAATTATGAATAGCTATTGCATTTTGGGCTCAAGGTTTATGTTCTATTTTATTTTAAAGATGAAATTTAGAATTCAGCCTCACTTTACAAAGCAGAATCATGTACATCACGGAAGTGAGTACACCCCCTCACATTTTGTAAATATTTAAGTATATCTTTTCATGTGACAACACTGAAGAAATAACATTTAGCTGCAATGTAAAGTAGTGAGTATACAGCTTGTATAACAGTGTAAATGTGATATCACTTCTGTGTTATACTGTATACTACTAGTGAACCCATTCTATAATTGCAGAACCTTATGTTAGTTGGGTCAACAAAATGTTGCCATACGCAAGATACCAGTAACCTTAGGGAAATTTGAAGATTTCCCAAGATTTTCAAGTACAATAAATCTTTAAAGGAACAAAGCCAATTTAAAAAGATAACATTTGGTGACTAATATTTATTAGCAATTGACTTTCGACGGGTTGGAAAGAGAAGAAGCCAGAGAACTGAAAGGAAAAAGGGGGAATAAAGTGTCTTAAAAAACCACATGGTTGGTTGGTTGGCATACTGGTCAGGACCATTTGTTTGTTGGTATATCCTCCTTGCATGCTTTATTGTTTTTCTGCAAACTACTTTAAAATATATAAAGAGATCAAAAGATGGGATAATAATTATATTTTTACTTAAATGGTTTTTCAGGAATGAAGGCAAATATACATGTCCCAGGATAATGTTGCAGGATCCAATCTGGGTTGGTCATCAGGGCCAGAGGTTTAGTCTTCCAAGCTTTCAGACTCGTGCTGGAACCCATCCTAAGGAGATCTTCCTTCTCAGCAAAATGTGTTTTTTTCCTAAGATTTCTAAAAGCAAACCATTTACAGATAGCCCTCAACTTACAACAGATAGCCCTCAAATTACAACCACAATTTGGATCAGATTTTCCATTTCTAAGAAGGTGAGTGATGTCCAATTTTATGATCATGGTTGGCCAGGTCAACCATGGTTGCTATGTTGAACTATGGCTTTGCCATAGTTGCTAAGTGAATTACTGCAGTTGTTAAGTGAATTCAGCTTTTCCCATTGACCTTGCTTGTACAGAGCTGGCTGGAAAGGTCATAAATAGTGATCACATGTCCTCAGGATGCTTCAACTATCTTAAATACATGCTGGTTGCAAAGTACCCAAATTTGATCATGTAATTGCTGCAAGGGTCCTAAGTGTAAGGGCCATTCATAAGTTACTTTTTTCAATGCCATTGTGATTTTGAATGGACTCTGAATGAATGATTGTAAGTTGAGGACTACCCATAATGTTACATTGTAATGTGGGACAGGAACATGCCTAACAGAATCTAAGCATTCTTGTTCCAGTGCCTGCCTTTATTTGCTACCTCTTTCTTTTAAAAGCAAATGTTGGAGGGCTGTGTAAATTACTGCAGGGATCACATGGTATGTACATGTACACTATCTATATTATGGGTGTCAAACTCAATTTCATTGAGGGCCACATCAGGGCTGTGGTTGACCTTGGGAGGCTGGGGGGTGGCCAACTGGGTGGGTATGGCCAATCGTGCGCGGCCCCATTGCGAACCAGTAGTAAAGGTAAGTAGAACCCACCCCTGCTCCCAATGTGCCAATAACCACTGGGAGTGGGACCACAATCGAGGCTTTATGCCATATTTATGAAAACTTATGGTTGGTTGCGCAGTCAGATGTTTAGACTGAACTTGCATTTTTATCCACCTATTCAGTCCTTCCCAAAGACCTAAGATGGACAGATGTTGTTTAATGGTGTTCAAGATATTGTCATAAGATATAAGCTGTTCCAAGTAAAGCTGCCTTTTGATTTTTTTTTTCAATGCCAATGATGTTCAAGTAGTACTGTAGATGTTTTGTGATTGTACCCAAGGCATCTATTATCCTTAGTACTTATCTTTGCTTTATTTTGCCACAGTCATCCTACTTCTATTAGCAGGTCTTTGTAATTGTGATTTTATCCAGTTCTTTCTGTTCTGTTCTTCTGTCGCCACATCCTGCCACATCCTGCCACATCTGCTATCCGGACATTTCTGAGTTTCTTATTGAGAATTATGCCTGGGGTGTAATGTGGCAGGTGCTTGTCTGCTTGAATTGTAAATCCCAAAGTACTTTAACTTTTTGATTTTCTGTTACTTTATTTTGTGATTCCACCAATTCTTGAAGGAAAATGGTATTTCTTGGCAGATATTCCAATGCACCATTTTTGCTAGTGCCATTGTTTGTAGTTGGTGTGTGTGTGATCCTCTTGAAACTATTATTACTATTTATCTTTAGTGCACCATTGCATCTATGTGTATATTTGATTGCATTATGATTATATACAGGTAATCCTCATTTACCTGCCTGGGGGAGTTAATCTGTATACAGATACAAAAGTGATGAAAAAGTAACTTTGTCACCAATGTCCACATTTATGACATTTGCAATCTTTCTGTCTCTGTCTCTATTGCATGTTCACCATTACAGCCTTTTATTATGCATTGTCTTGAGTGTGACCCCCATTGTTATTCTACCTAACCCTTTGCAGACTGAAAAAATTATCTAAATAACCTATCTCTTTCTGAGCTATTTTTCAGCACTCCCTGAAAGTTAACATGCTCTGTGACCTTAATTAATTGATCCTCCCTGCAAGTTAACATGCTCTGTGACCTTAATTAATTGATCCTAACCTCCCTCAACTGGCAGCTTCTGCCTGACACTGACAAGACTCTAATCAATTTTACATAAGGCACAGAAGCACATTGATTTTTTACTTAGCAATCACTTTATTTAATGACAGAGTTGCTGATTCCAGTTGCAGTTGCTAAATAAGGATTACTTGTACATAAAAAATTAAACAATACAACAGTATTATTTTAATCATGAATATTTTTTCCTGATAATTTTATGCTTTGAAGATATAGGTTAAGTAGTGAGCATAAATACTAGTTATGACTACCAGTGTGTTGTTCAGTTTTTGTGTGTATTCAATCATAGTTTAGTGTGTATTCAATATATTCAATATAGTGTGCATTCAATCAAGTTAACTCAATCAACATTTAGTATTATTCAGCAATTGAAAAGAAGAGTTTTGCATATTTCTCTTTAATTATGCTTTTAGTCACATCTTTCTCAAATAACCATTTTGAAAATTACAACTGTTGAGCACCACTATCACCTCAGTTAATCTACCATGATTTTATTACAAAATCATAATTTAAGCATTTCTGGAGAGCATTTCCTGATTTCAGTGAAACAAGGTTGGAGAAGTAGATACTGAGCAAATAAAATATGCTCAGTAGCTTTTAATAAAATGAACAAAATTCACTTTACAAATAAGAAAGTGTTAAAGCTATCTCTGTAATCATGGGTGTGGTTTTGAGTGCTTCAATTCATGATTACTAGAACAAGTATGTTTGCCAATTTCTTTTATTGGTTTTGCCTAGCCAACTTCTTATTTCCTTATTGGACTCTCTGAACTTTCTTGGGAATTTGTGAATCTTTTACAGCAAGATTCACTGACACAGTTTTGCAACCCATAAGCACCTTAAAAAGTGTCTTTAACACAAATGGAATGGGACTTTCCTTCCAAACAGGTACTATTAAATAAGGTACTTGTTCCTCAATTCTCTCCTGTGAGGTGGGCTAGGTTGAGAGAGAGTGTCTGGCCCAAAATCATTTATGTTTTAATATTCTAATGGTTTTTTAAAGTTTTATTTTTAATTGTTCTGTTTTATTGTACGCTATGAAGAATCATATTTGTGAGACAGTGGCTATATACATTTGATAAATAATATTTATTGATTATAAATATACTTTTGAATACATAATAAAATTGTATTTTGATATATTACTATTAACAAATAATTTTATATGCTGGGAAAGCGCTGGGACAGATCCTGGTAATTATTCCTTGCCCTCCTGTGTTTTCCCAAACAGTTGTCTTTATCGAACACATCTATATTTTTACGTTCACACATCTGCAAAATACAAACACTTGAAACTTCATCCCCTGCAACTATACTTTAAAATATGCTTCAGTGAGACCAATGGAAATATTTTAAAAAACTTGATTAGGACATGTTGTTCTGGGAAAGGAACAAAGCATTGAAGAAAATTAGTTGTTCCCCCCACCCTCCCATACACACACACACAAACACAGCAGGAAGTCAGCTAAAATAGTCCTCACCTGTATTTAAAAATACATGTACTGACATCTTCGGAGGCTAGTTCAAAGCATTGCAGGTGAGAAAAGGTTTTGTTTTTCCAACTGGATTCAGTCCTGAGTAAACTAGGATATTTGTTCAACCAGAGTCTGAATTGAAGTTTGTGGTTACCATGTACTCCTTCTTAACACCATAAAATAAGCTTTCCAATGACCTGTGTGTTTCTTTGGGAAAACTTCCTGCTGCGTTCAATAGAACTTACCCATAGACTTAGAAAGCTGTTTTCTTGTAGTCAAAGCATACATCTAAGTCACACGATACTGACCATAATTATTGTAATCTGTAACAAGATCAGTGCTCCAATTATAACTTGAACACAATGCACAATTACAATCTAGAACAAGTTCATACAGATATCAGGGTTTCATTTGTAAAAATAAGGATATTTGGCTCTCTATAGAATTACTGGATTACTGTTCCTAGAAATAAACATTTCTAGGAATGTTTCTGGTTTCTGGTCACAAACATCACTCTGCCAACAAAAGTGCATATAGTCAAGGCTATGGTTTCCCCAGTTGCAATGTATGGCTGTGAAAGTTGGACCATAAGAGAGGCTGAGCGCCAAAGAATTGAGGCCTTTGAACTATGATGCTGGAGAAGACTCCTGTGAGTCCCTCGGACTGCAAGGCGGTTGAACCGGTCAGTCTTAGAGGGGAGATCAACCCTGACTGCTCTTTAGAAGGCCAGATCCTGAAGATGAAACTCAAATACTTTGGTCACCTAGTGAGAAGGAAGGACTCACTGGAGAAGAGCCTAATGCTGGGAAAGATTGAGGGCAAAAGAAGAAGGGGAAGACAGAGAATGAGGTGGCTGGATGGAATCACTGAAGCAGTCGGCATGATCTTACATGGACTCTAGAGGATGGTAGAGGACAGGAAGATCTGGAGGAAAATTGTCCATGGGGTCGCGATGGGTCGGACACAACTTCACAACTCTCAACAACAAATCCTTTTTTTTTATAGTTTATGCTATGTCTGACTACTATACAGGTAGTCGTCCACTAATAACCACAATTGAGACCAAAATTTATGTTGCTTAGTGAGACATTTGTTAAATTAGTTTTGCTCTATTTTACAACCTTTCTTGCCACCGTTGTTAAGAGCTACTCAGCTCTGAAACCTTTTTATTCCAAGCCTTAACTCTGGAACATTTGATATGAAATCCAAGGAGAACATACTTACATGGCCACCAGTCACTCTTTCCCAGACCAATCCACCTCACAGGGTTGATCTTATAGGAAAAATAGGAGGGGCAGGACCATTAGGTATGTTCACCACTTTGTAAGGTAATAATGGTGGGATAAAAATCTAATAAATAAAAATAAAAATAGAGAAAAGAACAATTATGAAAACCTATGAATTTTAGCTAACTAGCTTGATAGTGCAGTGCATAATTGTTTGGCCATCCTTAGAAAGAAATTACCCCACTTGTAAAAGTGTAGCCAATATGGCACTTGTCTACCTAGAATCATCTAATGAAATGACATTCCAAAATTATAGCTTTATAATCATTGCCAATCTCACTAGAAATATATTCTTAAACTGTAGAGGTCAGGCAATTACCTGTCACTCTGCACTAAGAAGCAGTAAAACATTCTCACAGTGTAATATGTAAAGGAGGGAGTATTGCCACAATAGTTACTTTCTTGTTAACCTTCAGAAACATTATCCCTATTGATGTCCCCTCTCTGAAAGGATCTCCAAAATAGAGTGCCATTTTTCAGGAGTGGGAAAAGGTTTGCAGAAGTCTCTTGTCTCTTATTTGGAGTTCAGACCAGATTTAGGTATAGTTTTCCAGAAATATAGTTCTACTGCTACTGTAATGTACCTTAAAATATGTAAGTACTATTTTTACCCAAGATGACATCCCAGATAATTAACTCATGAAAATTGTAGGATACTTTTCAACCAAAACAAGATTTGACAGTTCTAGGCAAGTGGCGATGCGAATCAAATAGCCTAAAATTACTTCTATGCAGAAGTTAAAGAAGCTGGCAATAACTTCTAGCATGCCACAAAAGCCTTCAAAGAAGAGAAAACAAGGCAAGAAAATCTATTATCAACCCTCATGTTTCGCTCTGTGTGAAAAGGGAATCCTCCCTATCTTCTTTCCTTACAAATGTCAAGTTTGCACAGTGGCTGCGCCCAATACTTTGTAGTTTGTGCGCACAAAGATTATTGCTCTGATGTTCTTTCCTACCTGCAAAACAAGTATTTTCAATGTAGTCTTAGAAAGAAGCCGTCAGACTTGCTCTAGCCAAATTCTGACAGATTAAATGGCTTTGATGTTATTGGCATTATTTACTGATCTAACCATTCTGAATGTACTTGGAAGACAAGCACTTTGGGTGGGAGCTTTGCAAAAGGCTGTTTTACCGTGCCAAAATTGTTCATTTTTAGCAGTGTTTCCTCCCGTATGATTATAAAATATCTGCTACATTTTTATTCTGATGTCCTTAAACATAACTTTGTTAAAACAGATTAGATATAAATCTTCATAGCATTGCTGATTTGATGGATATTTGACTTCCTGTTTTTGTATAAGGTAGGTTTGACAGTATCCTTTGATGATAATATTACTGTGCATAATCTAGTGGAGGATTGCTTCACTTAACTCTTACTGAGATCTGTAGTGGAGTTTGACAGGTTTTAATTAAAAACTGGTTGTATACAAAATCAGGATAGATTTGAATTAAATCTGGGATCCATGACATTTGCTAATGTAAAGATGTATTATATGCAGTACAACCAAGGCCACATTCCATGCAATAAAATGCATTCAGTTAACATAATTATTTTTTCAATTTATGTAACTTTGGTGGATATTTGGGAGCAAACCAATGCAATACATTTATGCATATCTAAAGGAATCTAAAGCAATAATTTAGTTTAGAATAATAGAGGAGTCATAACTGCCACATTACAATAAAGATTGATCCAAAATCAGACTCCAAAAAGTTGTGGATGCACTAGGACAAAAACCCAAAGTGCAGTTTGGTCCAAAAGAAGTGTCATACCTGGTCATCACTTCTCAGATGTGGGAATTTGTTCTTAAGAAGCCCGTTATTTAAAAGGCTGTTTTCAAATCACTAGACATATTAAACGTTGGACATATTTGGTCATTTTGTTCAGTAATCTGACACATTTGGTGAAATCATTAGGATATAAACTACAGGTGTCAAATTCGCGGCATCACATTGCCATCATGTGACGTTTCACAGAGCTAGGATGCACGTGGCCTGCATGTGACGCATGTGGTCCACAGGTCATCAATTTGACACCCCTGATATAAACCAATTTCCGTTGCATTAATTGCAGATGCTATTTTGCTGCCAGGAGAACCAGAGCTGTTATTGACAAGCAAAATTTGTTGTTGCAATAATTGTGGAGGAATATAAAGATGTCTTTGAAGAAGGTATTTAATAGCACTACCAGCTTAGATCTGAAAGGGAATATGGAATAAGAACAAAACTGAAGATTGCCCTGCCATGATTTTCTTTGATATAAGGGGAGAAAGGGGAGAGATTTTCAAGATTCTTTATTATACCCTTTTACAATAAGAGTAGAGTTCTGATAGTTATTGCGGTGTCTATTTCCTGATCTGGTCTAACTCAGGCACTGATAGTAATACGTGTCAAAATTACAAAAAATTACATGTCTATCAGAGTTAATGTTTTCTTTCAGCAACATGTTAGTTCCACCAATTGGCACATGTATTTCTTCCTTATAGATCTGACCTTTAAAAATAGGTTGGATATATTAGTTGGCTGACCACTGTCTGCTTTTCTGCCGTCACTTTTGCCTTGTTGCTTTTTTTTTTTTTTGCTCATTGCAAAAGACATGCAAACTTTCCTGCTTTTTCCATTCCTTAATTATTTGTTAAATTAGAGTCAATCTACCCATACCTGCAATAAGAGATTACTTCAGCTAAAAGGTGGATGATACCACTTCAGTGATCTTGAAATTCAAATACAAAGAACTTAGAAAAACTTTATTGTCACTTTGAATGTACACTAATTGGCATACATTGAAATGAAATTTCGTTGCAAACGGGTCACCACCTCCAATATACATTACATAAACATGACAAAATAAATAAATACAAAATTATGCATATACCCACAAATATTATATGACACAGAGAAATAACACAGTTTAGTTCGGATGTACATGTACATGACAGAGGTGGGTTTCAGCAGGTTCTGACCAGTTCTGGAGAACCAGTAGTGGAAATTTTGAGTAGTTCGGAGAACCGGTAGTAAAAATTCTAACTGGCCCCGCCCCCATCTATTCTCTGCCTCCCGAGTCCCAGCTGATTGGGAGGAAATGTGGATTTTGCAGTTACCTCCCCCTGGGTTGTGGAGGGAATGGATATTTTACAGTATCCTTCTCCTGGAGTGGGTGGGAATGGAGATTTTATAGTATCCTCCTCCTGTCATGCCCACCAAGCCATGCCTACCAAGCCACGCCCACAGAACCGGTAGTAAAAAAATTTGAAACCCACCACTGGTTCATGGCGAGAAAAAGAATCTTGTGAGTTTACCAGAAGGATGGCATAAGGATCAACGCTTTTTACAGAATCTGGTAGACCTGCTAGAAATACTTTGAAACTTCCTCCCAGAGGGGAGCAACAGAAACAGATCATAAAGTGGTGTGTTGGGTCTCTAACAATGCTGTGAACTCTAAGCACATAGTGCTTATAAGCAGTATCTTCAATAACCAGAAGGAGCTTCCTATAATCTTCTCTGCTGTCCTTACCACTTTCTGTATTGACTTTCTATCTAAGGCACTGCTGCCACCAACCAAACGGTGATGCAGTTTGTTAAAACACTCTCAATTGTGCCTCTGTAAAAAGTGGCTAGGACAGAAGGAGAAAGATGTGTTCTCTTCATCCGATGCAGGAAATGCAGATGCTGGTTTGCATGCTTCACTAAGGAAGTGATTACCACTAGGTCATTTATATGATTTCTTTAACATGTTCACCAGCAAACATGTTTCTTGAACATATTTGTTTCTGAAAATAAGTAAATTTGTATTCTATAGTGATAACCTTTAGCCACTGGCATAATGTAAGTTAGTGTTTCTCAATCTTGGCAAATTTAAGTTGTATGAACTTCAATTCCCAGAATTCCCCAGTATTGTGGGAATAGAAGTCCACACATTTAAAGATGTCAAGATTGAGAAACACAGATATGATATTTCTGACAGATAGATACACAGATATTTCAATCTATTTAACCATGTCACAGGGTTGTTGTGGGAAACAATGGGCAGAGGAAACACTATGCATAATTTCTTGATCTTCTGAACAAAAGAAATCTGTGGTGGAAAACTAATACATACTTGTGTACATGTTTGATTGGGGCCCACATCATAAGCAACTCTTCTTCTTTGGTAGTTAAATGTTGCCCGTAATAGCGAGTATTGACAATATTGACAATAAAATTAAGTGAAGAGAAATCTCTCCCTCTTTTTAATACCTGTAATTCAACTCATGACATCATACATTTTTCTTTCCAAGGTCTCAGTCAAAATTTCAATAGGATCAGGAATAAAACATCTTTACCTCACCTACCACAGTTTTTTCAAGGCTATGAAAATAAGCTTTGGGAAAGTCATTTTATATTCAGTTCTTTTCTTTAGACCAATATACAGTGAATAATTTTTGACTTTGCAGATTTTTTTTCATCATTTAGTTCACAAACTGCCATTAGAATAGGCTACTTCAGATATAATCAAAGCAATCCACTCAAGAATTCCATCGGATCTCTTGTGTGAGAGCTAATTTATTTCTTCCTTTTTTTCTTCAGAACAGCTGCTGCAAAGTAGTGGTGTGGAAGTATTTTACAATTTCAACATTAGCCTTTATTTCTGGAAATTGAAGTCTTTGGCTACAAGGGTCTTCAAATTAGCATTGCAACTGCATGTGATTAGTTGGAGCTTTTTTAAGTTTCTTGCAAATTTGTTCTCATACTAGATACATGTGTAGCATTAATTGTGACAAGGCTCCTACTAGGCACTTAAAGTAATTATAACAGTTTCGGCTTTTGCTGCTACTATTCGTAAGAATAGAGAAATATCTGCATTTCTTGATTTAGCTGTTGTTTTGTAGAATCAAAGAATTGGAAGAAACACTTAGGACACCAAATCTAATCTGTGCTGAATGTAGGAACCTAAATTAAGGCATCCCATATAGAGGGCTATTTTACCTCCTCTAAAATACATCATGTAAACCAGGGATGTCAAACTGGCGGCCTGCAGGCCGGATGCATCATGCGCAGGCCACACCCATCCCAGTTCCATAAATCATGTTTTGTGATTTGCGGAAAAACATCGCAAAATATCACATGACAGCAATGTGACACAGCGAGTTTGACACCCATGATGTAAAGGGAAACTTGCCACTTCTTAAGGTCATGCACTGATTCATGAGGACTTATAATATCTCTAATTCACTGTCAATCCTGATCAAGACCCAGGTGAATAGCTTTTTGATCCTAGTTAGTTGCATCCTTCTCCATTTATTTTATACATTATTTAGACAATTATTTCTGTAAGACTTGAAGGGCCTGAACCGGTTTTATGAAATATGTGCTGTCAGCCATAGAAAGGAGTTTTTCTTCTTCAACTGCAAGATTAAATAAACTAAACTGAACATGAAAATAAGGCCAACCAAATATCCTTCTGGAAAGAACTTTCCTTCCAATAGCAGGACTCATTTGTGTAAGGATGATGGTTTATTGTGTTATTTAATTAGCAGAGGCAGCAGAAACAGCTTGAACAAAGAGATGCAGTGCCAAGTAGATAGGCAGGTTATAGAGATAGAGGCTGGGACCAAACAATATGCATCCATAACCTTCCCACTCCCTGATCTTAAAAACAGCAAAACTTGAAGCCAGCACCCATGTTTGTCTGGCATTTATTTGCTCATTGTTCATTAATCTACCCCAGTCATGCGGAGAAGACATGTTAGATTGATTTGCTTTGAACTGAGCTCCTAATGACATTGGGAGGATCAGCTCAGAAGTCTGTTCATTATCGCAAGAGACATGAAGTTAAGACTTGTGCTTGGTCACATTTAAAAAGATAAAGTTAGCCACTGCTATGCATATATAGCATAATAGGGCGATAGGTCTCATTGGGAGGCCATTAATGTCAGGAAAGCCATCAAGTCACTCAAGTCATCACGCCCTGTGATATGCCTCAAAGCCATCCAATTACTTCAAAGCAAATTTCTGTTTCAATTAAATAATTGGTTATGATGGGTTGATTCAATTGAAACTTCATTGAAGATTTTACAAAACTGCACAAATCTGTATTTATACCAACTCCTTCTAGGTTCATTTGTTCCTTAATCTTCATAGTTATTCCCATTGTCAAAGAAAGAAATAAAGAATTGTATGTGTGCATGCATGTACTTCCAAAACTGGTTGATCAGATTTGATAGAGTCATCTTATTGGCAACATATAAATTTAATAAATAAATAGCTTTCATGTTCTGCTAATTACAAGTATTTTGATAACGTACAATTAGAATAAGTACAACTATTACTAATATTGTACCTTATGGCTAAATTATATCCCCAAAAGAAAGGAAATATGTACCTCAGGATTGAACTATGGAATTCTTGGTACTCTTTGAGCTTGATTTTTTGCCTGTATTAGCCAACTAAGTAATATCATCAGTAAGGAACAAACACACTAGGAACAATGTCTGAGAATTGTAACTAAGACTCATAGTTGCCAGAGTGCCTGGAGAACTCAATCTTCTATAACCAAATCCATTTATAAAATCATGAATGCCTCTACTAAATATAGCATTTCTGGAGACAAATAGGGTAATTAAAAGAATCCAATTACTCCAATGCATCTAAAGACAATAGTTATTTAAGTTGCATAAATATAGAGTTATTTGACCAGCAAAGTCTTCCCTAATACTGCTAACAAAATTAGATAGCAGGCAACTTGGCAATTGGTCAGTTTAAATAGTGTTATCAAAGAAATTAGAAATAAGGTTCATTTATAGGAATAAATAAGTTTTTCATACTTACTAGCCATCAGCTGAAGTTTTGACCAGAGATTGCACCTTAGAGAATAGGTATGAATATTACATATTTCATAAATTAAGAACCCAACTCCATGCCTCTGGGAAAAAATTTATAGCTTTCTGAAAAGCCAGGAAGATTGGGGCCAACTCAATCTCAGGGGTATAGTGTTCTAAAGGGCAGGATCGGTGATAAGTAAAATGCCTGCTCCCTGGACCATGTTAGGTGATATTCTTGAATAGATGACACCTGGTGGATGCCTTACAGTTTGACTAATGGGACAAGTAGAATTGGAGAAATATGGTCCCAAAAATAATATAGCATGAGGCCAGAAATGGCTTTATAGGTAAGAAGCAGCATATTGGATTCTGCCCAGTAGTATAATGGAAGCCAGAAGCTTACAGAGCACAACTTCTTTTAACTTTTGTATGGGATATTGTTGCATTATTTTATTCTCTGTTGTAAGCCGCCCAGAGTCCCTTGGGAGTTGGGCGGCATAGAAATGTGACAAAATAAATACATAATAAAAATAAACTGTAAAATGGCTATACAAATATGTGCCTATAACTCCCCACACCACTATATTCTCTACTAGTTGTAGCTTCCAGATGTTCTTCAACATCAGCCCCATGTAGAATGTTCTGCAGTTATTCACTCAGGAGATAACCTGAGTGACTATGTTCAGTGCCCATTAACAAAGTTGTGCAAGCCCTTCTGACCATGTACTCCTCAAATAAGAAATGTCCAGGAGGATGCCCAAATGCTTCTGTGACGTCCACCCAGAAGTAAAGATATTACTGTATCCAGAGAATCTTTAAAAATTCAAGGCCATTCAGGCTTGATAGAGTTGAGCTGAAGACTGTTCTTCCCCATCCAGAACCCTATAGTCTCCAGAAACAAAGAAGGAACCTCAATGGCACTGCTTGGTCAGTCTGCAGCGGAAGTATATAACTATTATCAGCATATTGATTGATACATTGTGGCATTAAATGACCTCAGTGGCTTAATATTCCTATTAAACAGGAATGGGGAGAGCATCATGCTTTGAGGGCCCCTCAAAGAAGGATTGCTGGGTTGGATCTTTCCCTCTATCAACACTAGCGGGAGCTGATCCCTAAAGAAAGAGGAGAACCAGTACAAGATTCACTCCTAAATCCCAAAACTTGTCCAGAATGTTGATAGCAAAAACCACTGAATAATTAAGGAAAACTAGGATGGGGCACTTATCCAATCCTACCTGCCCCAGAAATTATCAGAAGTACAATCAATGCTGTTTCATCTCATAGCTGCCCCTGAAACCTGACTGAAAGGGATCTGGATAATCTACATCCTGTAGAGGTTTCTGAAAGTTCAGCAAGATGTCCTTTTCAATAAATTTCCCTAAAAAAAGATGTTAGCAATAGGATGAAAATTGTCCATTATGCTTGGATCCAGCAATGATTTCTTACTGAAGAGAGAATCCACCATCTTCTGAACCATCAGCAACAGTAATGAATTCACCACCTCCAGATCCTAACCATATATCATTTCCTAAGAAACTGTAGCAAACCAAGAAGGATATGAATTTACACAGGTGTCCTGTCCAAGGTTACAGCTCAAAAACCTTGCCCAGGGTCGCTCAGGACTAACAAAATTAAACATCCCAGGTTACTAGAAAAGACCACGCTTCGGTCAATTATATGGGACCTGTCATGTCCCCATCGGAGCCCAGTTCGGAGGAGGAGGAGGAATTGGAACTGGGACCATCCAATGGGGATGGCACATCTCTCTTGGAATGTTTGGAGAAGCCAGGGGCTGAGGACGATGTTGGCCCAGCCCCATCAGGCATTAGGGGATCTGGTCAACTGGATGGAGTGTTGCCTACCTTCACAGACACAGGGAAGGATAGGCTGCTGACAGGCAGTAATGCTGATAGACATCAGATCCCCTCTGATGTGGAACAGCTGCCTCCTCCACTCAATCCAAGGGCACAGAGCATAGGCAAGCTCAGAGAAGGACTGTGAGGCTACTTGGAAGAAGGTCACCCCATCCCTCCTCACAAGGAACACCTGAAGTGGATTGACTTAAAGAGAAGCCATGAGGAGTTAGTCTTTGCCAGGAAGAATGGTTTGTTTTGGATTACACTCCCTGGCTTTGATGTATGCCTTTTGCCTTTTGCCCTGCCCTGCCCTGCCCTGCCCTGCCCTGCCCTGCCCTGCCAATTGCTTTTTGCCTTTTGCCTTGCCTAGCCTTGAGGACTGCCTTTTGTCTTGTGCCTCAATTTCGCCTTGTAGACTACATTGCCTTGTGGACTTGCTTAGCAAGGTAGACTGGACTTGGGACCCTGGACCTTGCCCTGTGAGCATGCTCCTCCTCTGTGGACTTTCTTTGTTATATATGGGCTGTTGCTTGGGGGACTGAAGGTAGCTGCCTTCAGGGTAGCGTGAGATGGAGTCTTACCGGTCATTGCAGGGCCATTTGTTGAAACCTTTACTTTGAGCAATAACGGACTCTCTAGAGGCTTGCCTTGATGACCTTATGGCCAGGGTCCAGCTTGACACCCACAAAATCCGTAACTCCAGAGGGGAATTTCTAGAAGCCCCTTCTTCTTCTTCTTCCACTCATAATGATGCCATGGCAGTCTTTGTGAAAACAAAGGTTATGATTAGCTTGAAATATTCTTCTTTCTAATGAGCAGTATATTAAGTGATTCATGTAAGTAATTGCTGTCTTTTACAAGAAAAAGAAGATGCTAAACAGGGAGGCATCTTAATGGGAGAATTTAATAGAAAAAATAAATAAATGAGAAGAGATTACATGAACCATGACAGTTAATTTTAGCTGAATGAAAAACGGTTGCATACAGAATTAAAAGCTTAACTTTTGACAGAAAGTTTGAAATTGGAAGGAGACTGAATCACATTTTAAAGATGGTACCCAAGTTCAACCAGATATACTTGAGAAGTAACCTTTTGCTAGAACATCTTTTGATCACAAGGTTGAAGCAGGGGAGTGACATAGCCAGTTACTTGGCCATAAACAATTTTAATTTTTTTAAACACCAGGTTGTCCTGGCTTTCTTCCTGAGGGACACTATAGCAAGAGAACTTAGCTTTATATACCACTTCATGGTGCTTTACAGCACTTCTACAGGGTCAGCAGAGTGCCCCCAACAATCTGGGCCCTCATTTTACTGACCTTAGAAGGATGGAAGGCTGACTCTACTTGAGTCAGTCAGCATCAAACTGCTTGCAGTCAGCAGAATTAACCTGCAATACTGCATTCTAACCACTGCGCTACCACAGTTCTTATACTTAGTTCTGGCGTAAAATCTGTGCAGATAGTGTGAGTATTGCATCTCCTATGCTTTTTCTATCTTTTGCAGAGAAGGTTAATGCCATGTAATAATAACTGAAGTAACTGGAACTTACCTTATGGTTAAGATGTAGACATGACCATGAAGCAAAAAAATGTGTTTTGTTCCCTCACAACAGAAAAAATATTTTTTAATTTATCTTTTATATTTCTTAACTGCCCATCTCCCTTGGAGAGCGGCTCTTTATCCCAGTTTTAGTGATGCATTTCTTTGGAGAAAGATGATGTCTTTCTCCAAAGCAATAACCATATTGCTGCATTGTTAATTTAAATAGTGCATCTTATCATAGCAGGGGAATGAGGCATAATCTGGTAATATAACACTTTTTCTTTCCATACCTTTGACTCTGTCAACTGTGAGGGTACCTTGTACATTATGCTGACCCACATTTAATCATGATTTATTAGATAAAGCATAATTTGCTTTATGGGGCACACAAAGTAATAGCCAACATTAACAAACGCCTACTGTTGGATATGCACAAGGTATTGTACAGAAATGAAATAAACATATTGCAATTTACCAGTAATGTAAATGTGAACACATTTAATCATCATCCTCAGTGTAGTTATCAAATATTGGTCTTGTGATATATTTCTGAATAGCAAATCATGCAAGCAATAAACAAATTAGGAAGTGAGATCACCCGAACCTTTTTACATTTACATACATTAACATGTTTCACATAATGTGTGTTTTTGCGTGTATGTGGTGGCATTGCAGATGATATGTAATCTGACAGTCTCCATTGTCTTTAATTGCAGATATATGGATATTTTATATAACAATTATTTTCCTTTGTATGTTAGGTTACATTTTATTCAGTCTTTGATCTGTTGTACTGGATCAGAAATTACAACATAACAAAGAAAGCATATATAGGTATTAATTTATAATAGTTCTGTATTATGCTTTGACATGTTACTAATATGCTTTGTAAGTTTTTGGAAATAATCTATATGGAGAGGGAAAAAAAGTCAGCAACCATTTCTGAAAAGAGAATATTATTATAAGATGATTTATTTAACAACTGCTTTATTACATGTCAAGCTACATTTTCCAATCTCACCCTGTTTGGGACATTTTCTTCCTATTCTTTAAAAAGAAAAAGCATTAAGAGGAAACCTTCAAAATTACACTTCCTCAAGTGCATAAACTGCTATGATGTTCATAAAGTAAAAACACTCATTAAATTCATTAATCCTTCTAGAAGATCACTCCAAGGGACTGTGAGACACTTGGGACATCATTTGAATGCCAAAAGGTCATCCATCCTTAAGAGAATGGCTGTAAGCAATCAGAACTCTGGTTGAATCCAAGCATACAGTAGCATGTCCCAAGGCAATTATCCACAGTTAAGGTCTTTGGTGAGAAATTCTACTTTGGATGGCTCACTTTTTTATTATGTACAGAATACCCTCCAGGAGGAGAGGGGGGAAAATCATTATTTTATTATTTGTAAATGTGAAATATGCAGCTCCTGCTACATACTGCTACAAGGAAGGTAAGCTTTGTACAGAAGGACTGCAAATCATTCCAGAATAAAGATAGCTAGTGAAAATTTACACTACTTGTGTATTTGAAGCTTAGTTTTTAATCAGCACGCTCAACTGTCTTTTAGTTGCTTCAGATTCTTTTATGGATTCCTTCAGGAGAGAAATATGGGACTGACCAAAGCAAAATAAAGTAAACATTTGCTTTTCCACAGTGGGAAATTCTGTCCGTACCTATTAATAGAATGGTTCAGTTTGCTTAAAGGGGCTGATTCCTTCCAAGAAGTAGACATTAACAGGAATTTTCCACAGGCAAAAGATTTTTCCTCAGAACTTCAAAATATAAACAAAGTAAAATAAAACTTGGAAATAAAGCAAAAAAAAGTCTTCTAGATATACAGAGAAGTTAACAGATCATCCCACATATGCAAAGTGCAGAATTACTCTGGGAAAAAGTTAGGATGTATATCTGAAATAAAGAATGAAGGTCTGAAATATATCACATATAATGTGTATAAATCTCTCTCTCTCCCTCTCTCCCCCCCCCTCTCTGTCTCTCTGTCTCTCTGTCTCTCTCTCTCTCTCTCTCTCTCTCAGAAACTGCATTTGTTTAGACAGTCTCTAAGAATCAGATTTGAAAGTGAGTAAAACACTGTACCCCTCTCTTTATATGCTTAATATTTGTATATAGCTCCCTGTGTATAATTACATCTGCTTATGGGCCTTCTGGAGTTCTGTATATACATTTTATATATATGCATACCTGGAACATGGCTTACCTATCTTCATATGGCATTGTACCACAGGAAGTCTCCAGGACTCCCCACTCACAGCCATTGGTACCTGGAGGCTGCAAATAAGAAAATACAGATTTATGCTGAATCTTAGAAAGACAAATTTGATCTGCAGACTTAAATTTGAATAAATTCTTTATGTCTAGATGGGGGTCATATTCTTCCAAATAGAGTTGCAAAATTAGGGAATTCTCAGGACTCATATCTCATTCTGGAACTTCCAAAGAGTAACAGAGATCCTTTGTGTATGAATATTGGTCATTTTGATTTGGGAAGCTTTGTGCATTGTTTATCACCCTATGGCTGCTTTATTAAAATTTGTTCTATACTCAGGGCCTTCTCTGAAGAACATCTGGAACTTTCAGCCAGTATAGCATGCAGCTGCACAAGTAATTGTGGGCAGATTGAAATTTGCCTAACACTTTGTAACTTTGTGGGCTGCACTGGTTGCCAGCCAGGTTCCAAATGTGATTCAAGTTGCTGGTTGTCAGTTTAAGAGCCTATATGCCTGGATATTATGAAATGTTCCTAGGTTGAATCTGCTTAACCAGTGGGATAAAGAGGACAAGGCTTGCTAATGGTACTTTCTCTGAGGAAATGTCATTTACAAGAGCTCAGGGATGAGCCTTATTGGTAATCGTCTCACTTTTATGGAATAGCATGTGCTTCAGTATCCAGTATACCTCCACTGTATTGGGCTTTCCAAAGACCATTAAGATGTGTCTGAAAAGCATGGGAAGACATCTAGTTTAACTTATCACTTATGTGCCTGCTAAGCTGTTGGTAGGCAATGTTTTGTGTAATTCAATTTCTTAATGCCATGTTTTACAATTTTGAAAGCAGCTCAGAGCCCAGAAATTGAATGGAATAGAAGTGTCACAGACACTAAATGCTGGTGTGGTCAGGAAAATTATCTATCATTGTTAGGTGTTTGGCCTAGATAATGCCCTGGTGAGTTCTGACTCGTGTTCCAATCCCTCGTTCCAAAGAGGAATTCCTATAGCAGCTACATTCAATCTGGTTAGCAGGAGGTTCATAGATATATGGTAGATGGTCCTGATTACTATTAATTCAAAAGCTGATAGTTGCTTTTCCCATAGCAGGTGGAGGAAATATGCGTAATACATCCTTTCCAAACTGATTTCTGGCATAAGAGTTTATCTTGCTTTGTAGGAAGATTATCTCAGAGTACTCCTATCTTTGCATCTATGCACAATCCTGTATGTTATTCACTGTCCTCAGTGAGATAAGAGGAACTATAATCACTGAACAGAAGCTTTGAATTTTGATTGACCTCTAGTATCCATTTAGTGCTCATATACCTTATAGTTGTGTATATCCTTAATAATCCTCTTATTCTAAAAATAACTGCTTACCAGCCACTTTGAAAGTGGAGGTTCCCTTCCAAGAGATTTATGTCAGATTGCTGATTTTTCTTTGCAGCATTTGATGTCAGGAATCCCAGGAGTCATTTTCTCAACAAAACCTGAAAAATATAATATGCACAATATTTGCACATGTTGCTGTCCTATTTGTGTAGGAGCTTATAGTTTCTGATGAGATATGAGGTCTGAAGTTCAAAGCCTGCTCTTGCTATGCAACCACCAAATTTTCTTCAAAATCAATTCTGAATATATTTATTTGAGGCTTTATAGTACAAATATTGCTGCGAACATTTTGTGCTTAGTTTTAGAAGTCTGTATAGACTTGAAGAAATCTGAAAAGACACTGGCATTTTTTATTAAAAATTCAAAGCATCTTGCAGAAGATTACAAATATTTGATAATTTTTGGTCTGCTATGTTAATCCAGCTGCTGTGTTGGATCATCGTATTGTCATGTTAAAAGTATGTATGAATTCTCCATTACTAAATCAAATAATTTTCTAAACTCTGAGAACATAAATCTTTCAAACATATTAGTAGAGCTCACAATTGAAATTTAGGACTATAAATTTTGGCTTAGATGTATGTCTCCTTTGCTCTTAACTGCTCTTATTTTTAAAAACCACAAAGTTGTTGAATGAGAATTTTTTAAAAAGTACAGAGAGCCAAATTCTGTCAAAACAAAGTTTCCTATTTCAACACAAGTTAAACAAAATAAGTTAATACTGGAAAAACTGATCTTGAAAGCAAATACTCCCAAAATATACTGTCTGACCTCAGAATACATTTTCTTATTTTAACTGATAAAAGGAAAAATAAAATGCAATGGGGTTTTTTTGCCATTTACATACTGAATGTATGTGTATGAAAGAGAGGGAGAGAGAGAGATGTCAATTATAATGACATTATCCAAATATGACACTCTCTTCTTTGAGTTTGTTAAAGGATTTAGCAGTAATGCTGGGAATTGAACAGTTAACACTTAACTGTCCAGAGTTAACATAATCACTGTATTCAAATGCAAAAACATTGCTTTCTTACTGCTATTCCCTGATAACAGAAAGCCCATACTGTCATTTGCAGGATTGGACCAGTCCTGATTAAAAATAAAAATGGCATAGAGAGTTTTGAGGAAGGAGATATATATTGCCTTTCATCCTTAACAATTGTCAACTGCCACTGACAACTCAAAAGCCATCAGCCTCCACAAACACTATTCTATGGTAACATTATGATTCTGATGCAAGGAAGGAGTTTCAAAATACAAATCTTAAACTGTCTGTAAACTAAACTTCAGTTTGATGTAGGAAAGATTTTGTCCTTCAGACATCCAAATTAACTATGTCAATGATTGCAGGAATTGAAATCATTTTCAGTTACATTGAGGAAGTGGGCTTACCAGAAAAGTTCATGTGATGATTAATGTAATATTAAATTGAGTAATATTAAATTGTGCAACTGAGTTGATTTGTGCAACAGATTCAGATTAACAGAACAGGGTGGATTTGATTTAAATCGAGTCTATTTAAATCATGATTTAAATCATGATTTAAATCACTAGTAAAAAGACTTGATTTGAATCAACTCGATTTAAATCATATTTTTTAAAGAGCAACTGTCATATCTGCTACTCCTTTGACCCGCTGTTGACTCATCGATAGTCCCAGTGTTGTAGAATATACAACCTTGTGCTAAATAACTAAGCTCCATTTCATGCTGAATAAACTAAATTATTTATGTATCTTAAATATAAAACTATCTTACGATAGATTTTTACCCCAAAAGTTTTTTATTAAAATAAATTCAGTAAAAATAAAAAAAATCTGATTTAAATAAAAAAATCTGATTTAAATTAAAAAAAAATCCGATTTAAATAAAAAAAATCCGATTTTTTTGATTTTTTTTAAAAAAATCATTGATTTTTATCCACCCTGTAACAGAAGGATGTACTTCTTAACGGAATGTTTAACTAATTTACAGGATTCAGTACCACAGATGTTTTGATGACTACCTAGTTTCGGTGATTTTGAGAACAGATTTGAAACTTTCATTTTCCATATTTAACAGCTTGGAAATTAGTAATAAGGAAGTGGCAAGAAATGATATAATGCACACATAAATATGAATTATCGTACATATGTGATGCAACAAGATCAAAGATATATACCAATGAAAAAAACAGTCAAGGACACTATAGAGAAAAGAAATGGTTTAAATAGTAAGGACAAAAAGTTTTAAACATATAGCTCTAAATGTTGTGATGCACATATTGCATTGCCCTCAGGGCCGGATTTAGATTGGAAGAGGCCCTAGGCTATTCCACTTATGAGGCCCTTTCACCAGTGGTGGGATTCAATTTTTTAACAACAGGTTCTGTGGGCGTGGCTTAGTTGGGGGTGTGGCTTGGCAATTATGTGACTGGGTGGGCGTGGCTAGCTGGTCACGTGACTGTGTAGGCGTGGGTAGCTCGTCATGTGACTGGGTGGGCGTGGCTGTGTGCATAGACTTTTTTCAGAGGGCTGAAAAAAGTCATTTCTGACTGGGCCTCACACTTTTGACCGGTCCTCACATTTATGACCATCCTCACATTTATGCCCGTGCAGCTTTCTTAACAACCATGTCACTCATTTCACAACTGCTTCTCTTCACCATGGTGACAAGATAGGGCAAAAATGTAAAATGTGAGGACAGTCGTAAGTTCGAGGACTGGTCAAAAGTGCGAGGACCAGTCAAAAATAACTTTTTCAGCCCTCTGAGTAGTCCATATGCACAAAAGGACTACCCAGAGGGCTGAAAAAAGTCATTTCTAACTGGGCCTCGCACTTTTGACCGGTCCTCACACTTATGACCATCCTTACATTTATGCCCGTGCAGCTTTCTTAACAACCATGTCACTCATTTCACAACTGCTTCTCTTCACCATGGTGACAAGATAGGGCAAAAATGTAAAATGTGAGGACAGTCGTAAGTTCGAGGACTGGTCAAAAGTGCGAGGACCAGTCAAAAATAACTTTTTCAGCCGTCTGAGTAGTCCATATTCATAAAAGGATACAGCAATAGAGAGGGATGAAGGAAAGGAAGGGAAATTAGAGTAGGAGAGAGAGGGAGGAAGAGAGGAGGAGAAGGAGAAAGGAAGAGGAAGTAGGGAGGAGAAGAAGAGGGAGAGGAAGAGAAAGTAAGAAGGAAAGAAAAGAGAGGTGGTAGGTTTGAGGAGAAAGATTGCTGTACAATAAAAAAGATGAAAGGGAAGAAAGCCAACCCCAAACAAATATAAAGATATTAAGATAAAGAATGAATTGTTAAACTTTAAAGAATAGAAGAGAACAAATAGGAATAAATAACAATAATTAGAAACACACATACAAACATACAATGTATTTTCTTTGAACAGAGTATTTGGCCGGTTCACAAATTTAAACAGTGTTTAGTCATTTCAATTAAATTTACAATTTCTATATTTCCTTTTTGTCATATTTATTCCTCATCTATTTTTGTAAAAAACCAATATTACCCTCATCCTCATCTCTAATCTTAATCAAATTCAATTTTTCCCTTCTATTCTATATTATACCCCTTCCCATTGTCATCTATTTTTATATCCATCCTCACATTGGTTAATTATGTAATATTACAGTTGTTTAATATGAATTCAACATTTTAATATAAATCAATTAGTTATATAACTACCCTTTTTGTATATTAATCAATATGAACATGAATATTCCAATTATTTCCATGCAATCCAATTTCTTACAAATCAATTAATTATATTTACCAATAATAATAAACCAAATAATTTCCCCCATATATTCCTCCAAACCACAACTTAACCATTTCTGCTTTCAACACAATGTACAATTAATAGTATCTCAATTATTACAATTCCCTAGTTAAATAGAGCTTTTTTTCTTTTGTGTTTTAAAATCTCCTCTTTTTCCCTAAATTTCCTGTTGTTTGCACCTACCTTTTTTGGTGAGGAAAAAGAAATCTGCCTGCCTAATTTTCCAACGTGCAAAGCCAACAGCCTGCTTTACTTTCTCTTTCGTTTTTCAGTATAGCTAGGGGGGAAAAAATCAGCACTCTTTGCAAGCAAGGAGCAGATCCGTGAGCAAAACAGCTGAGAACAAATCAGCTGGGGGTCGGGAGCCGATCTAAGCAAGGGCTAATTAGCCTATTCTGAAGCTCCGGGGGCCAATAAAATTACAAAAAAACACCAAACCCTTTGTTAAATTGCTGGCTCCCCCGCCCCTCGCCCACCACTATTTATTGGCAATAAATAGTGGTGCCGAGGGGCAGGGCAAGCCAGCAATTTAACAAAGGGTTCGGCTGCAGCACTGGCTCTAGGGCGGCCCTTTGAAGCCCTGCGGCAAGAATTTGAAGTTTTTTTTTCCTCCAGCCATCGGAGGCAGCAATAGATGGGGAGTGGGTGGGGTAAGCGAACGGCAGAGAGGGAGGGTGAGTGAAGGTGGGGAAGCTGCTTTCTCCATCCTGCTCTCTTGCATCCGGAGCCCACGTGGATCCCAGGCAGCGGAACTCAGGCTAGGGAAGGAGTGGGCAATTGTGGCTCTTTTACAACCTGTGGCCTTCAACTCCCAGAATTCCTCAGACAGCCAAGCTGCATCAGGAATTCTGGAAGTTGAAGTCCACAGGTTGTAAAAGAGCCACAATTGCCCACCCCTGGCTACGGTAGGCTGGCGCCGCGCAGGTGGGAGGCGAGGGGCGGCCAAGCCAGCAATTTAACAAAGGGCTCGGCCGAACCCCCTAGAACCCCCAGAATCCCACCACTGTGTAGGCCCCTCTTGATCTTGAGGCCCTAGGCTGAAGCCTAGTTAGCCTATAGGAAAATCCGGCCCTGATTGCCCTGGATAAGCCTCAGAGTCATGAAGTCTAAGTGAACACACTGGAGAAAAGGAGCTTTAGTTCTAAAAGAGGAACCAGTACAAAAAGTCACGTGTGTGGATTTTTAAGGTTGTACTAGCGAAGTAGAACTAACTGAGGGTATTTTTAAAGTAAGGAATTAATAAATCTTTGGTGTGAAAATTAGCACTTTTTAACCAGCGTAATTTGACTTGCTATCTAATGTATGCAAAAGGTAGGGCAAATTGAGTAGCATTGAAATGTTGCACCTAAATATGAAAATAAAACAGAAAAAGCACTAAAATAGAGAAGGGAAGGAGATGGAGTCATGAAGGGATCTTGACTGCCATCTAGTGGAAGAGCCATACAGCTCTTTTGCATCTGAACAAAAGATTTATTATGCTTGCCTGCAAAGCTAGCAAGTCAGGTCTCTGACATCTCCAGCTGGGAATGGTCTCTGCTTGAAATTCTGGGGAGATAAAGTCAATTTAGGAATGACATATTCAGCTCTCCTGTCACTATTAGCTAATCTGATGAGTGTGACTCAAGAGCATTTGGTCAAACAGTGCCAAGCTACAGATAGATCAATGATTTAATTTGGTCTAAGGTAGTTTATTTGTTTTTTTAGTGAAAAATTCCAAAGCCTAGTTGTCCAAAACAACAAAAGTTTAGAATATTGAAATTATAGGTTGAAATACAGATAATCTTTGATTTATGGCTGTAATGGAACCTGTCCATTATGTTTGTAAGTCATGATAGTCGGTCACCCATGTGACCAACCTGATTTTACAAACTTCTTTGTAACAATTGTTAAGCAAATTTTGTGGTTGTTAAGCAAACCCATTGTTCACTATAGGCTGTTTCTGCTGAAAACTGGAAGTACACTAAATATCTATTTTTGGCATGAACCACAGAATGCTGCAAATAACCATAAATGCTGGCCAGTTGTGAAGTGCCCAAAGGGCACATCCACTGGAACTGAGTTGTAAATACTTTTGGGGAGGTCCATTGTAACTTTGAATGGTCACAAAGTGACCAGTTGTAAACTAAGAACTATCTGTATATAATATGCTATTAATATATTCTTTAACTCAGGGGTGAAATTCAAATTTTTTCCCTACCAGTTCTGTGGGCATGGCTTGGTGGGCATGGCTTGGTGGGCATGTGCCTGGGTGGGTGGACATGGCCAGATCAATGTCACTTCACCCAGTCACATGACACCCCCCCAAGCCACACCTGCCCAGGTTTTGTGACTCCCGGTGTTTTCTCTGGGAAATGGGCCATGTGACTGGGTGGGCGTGGCCAACTTGATTGGTCTCACCCTTAGGAAATTTCTCCTTAGTCCAACTCACAATAAAATAGCACTGTTCCACTATTTAGAATAGAATAGAATAACAGAGTTGGAAAGGATCTTGGAGATCTTCTAGTCCAACCCCCTGCTTAGGCAGGAAGCCCTGTACCACTTCATACAAATGATTATCCAATCTCTTCTTAAAAACTTCCAGTGTTGGAGCATTTACAACTTCTGGAGGCAAATTGTTCCACTGATTAATTGTTCTGTCAGGAAATTTGAGGGGCTCCTACAAAAATGAGGAAGTCAATCTATTTTCCAAAGCACCAAAAGGCATAACAAGAAACAATGTATGGAAACTAACCAAAGAGAGAAGCAACCTAGGACTAAGGAGAAATTTCCTGACAGTTAGAATCAGTGGAATCCTAAAGGTGAGACCAATCAACCAATAGAATAGCTTGCCTTCAGAGGTTGTGGGTGCTCCATCACTAGAGGGAGGGAGGGAGAGGGAGAGGGAGAGAACCTCTCTTGCACTTTATTTTTAACCGATTCTCTGAACTACCTAAGCAATTTACTAACGGTTTTGGCGAACCGGTGAGAACCAGCTGGATTTCACCTGTGCTTTAACTCCTGTTTTGAAAATTTATTTGACCAATGAAGCAACACCATATTAATGGTGCTTCCTTAGCTCCTAAGTGATGCTTATGAAAATAGGGAAACTAAAGACAACTTACCTCCCCCACTCCACAACACTGAACCTGTGATGTCTCTTCCTGAAAATGATTCTCCATGCAGAGAATTTGGCTGTTCAGTGTAAACTTTGATGTGGCTTTTCATGTGAACTGGAATATACCTATAATTCCATCTTACTATAACAAAGTCCTTGTCTTTTGCCCATTAAAAATATTTAGGTGTGAAAAGCACCTTCAGATTTCCAGTGGCTCGAGGCTATTTACTTCACTGTGCATTCATATTCCTATGACATTGGTGATCCATAAAATTTAAAATTAACACTGCAATCTTATGACATCTGTTAAATATGAATAAAAGAGATTACATACATACATACTTATTTATTTATTTATTTATTTATTTATTTATTTATTTATTTATCAGATTTGACTAGCCACCCAACTCACATGTGTGGCTTTGGGTGGCAAATAATTAAAACAATTTAAAATAAAATTCTAAAAACCACTAAACTGTTAAGCCTAAATATAACTAAAACCACAGGAAAGTACCTTGAACAACTTACATCCAATATAGCTATTTCACAGCCCCCTCACTCCCATGGGATTCCCACGCCTGTGAACAAAATCAGGTTTTAAGAGATTTCTGAAAAATCAGTGGAGTTGGGGCCAGTCTTTGGTTGACGGATAATGTTCTACCAGATGGGTACCACACAGTGGTGGGATTCAAAAAATTTTAGTACCAGTTCTGTGGACGTGGCTTGGTGGGCGTGGCGTGGCTTGGTGGGCATGGCTTGGTGGGCATGTCAGGCGAAGGATACTATAAAATCATCATTCCCTCCTCACTCCAGGGGAAGGTTAATGCAAAATCCCCAT
Organism: Arizona elegans; assembly: GCA_022577455.1. NCBI lineage: Eukaryota > Metazoa > Chordata > Lepidosauria > Squamata > Colubridae > Arizona > Arizona elegans. Next base: position 21,767,708 of record JAKOOJ010000006.1, on the reverse strand, counting down.
TTCCTCCTGATCAGCTGGGACTCGGGAGGCAGAGAATAGATGGGGGCGGGGGCCAGTCAGAGGTGGTATTTACCGGTTAAATACTCAACTACTCAAAATTTCCGCTACTGGTTCCCCAGAACTGGTCAGAACCTGCTGAATACCATCTCTGGTGCCAGAGAAGATTGAGGTCACCTCTTCAATCCTATCAGATGGAATTCTTTAGTAGAAGGGACCTGTAATTTCCCCCTCCTGCTGGATGTGATAGGATAATAGATGTAATCTAATAGAAGCTTTTCCTCAAATAATCTAGCCCTATACCATGTAGGGCTTTAAAAGTCAAAATCAGCAACAGACCTAGTGTTGGACTAGGACAGCATTTGTACTTTCTCTATAAGCATGACCACTTCTATAATTATCCCAAATAGCTACAGATAATGAAATCAGGGATATTTTCAAAATAGTCTGTTTCACAATAATAATTCCCCAACATATTCTATCAAAACCTCAAAGTAAAGGGAAGTTGGTGGTGCCCCTTGTCTTGAAAGTTCACATTTGAGTCTGTATTTTGAGAAGTTAAGTCCAGTTTGGTTCAATGTTTATTTGTCCCCTTTCTAGTAGAAAATGGCCATATAAAACAGGGACTGATTGAGGCATGATTTCAACATCTTCCTTCCTTCCTTCCTTCCTTCCTTCCTTCCTTCCTTCCTTCCTTCCTTCCTTCCTTCCTTCCTTCCTTCCTTGAATTGAACCTGAAAACAAACTGGCAACCAATGCATCTTGTGGAGCAGAGGAGTAATGTGTGTAATTCCAGGAACACCCAACACTCCATGCCACCACATATTGCACCAGCTGAAGCTTCCTGGTATTCTTCAAGGGCAACCCAATGTAGAGCATGTTACAATAGTCCATTTGGGAGGTATATAAAAATGTTCAGGTTTATAATTCCCTGCTATTGCATGCTAGATGATTTGAACTAAATCTTGAAGAGTTGTATTTCTGTCTTCTTCTTCTTCTTCTTCTTCTTCTTCTTCTTCTTCTTCTTCTTCTTCTTCTTCTTCTTCTTCTTCTTCTTCTTCTTCTTCTCCTTCTCCTTCTCCTTCTCCTTCTCCTTCTCCTTCTTCTTCTTCTTTTTTTTTCCCCCTTTTATCTGCAAGGAAGTGTAAAAAGTATTTGCTCTCTTTGGTTTTAAATCACAGCTCATGAAAATAATAAATAATGATTTAGGCTGAATTATATGTTGACTTAGAAGTTCTATTAATCTTAAAGAAACTTAACCTCCATAAATAGATTTATATTCCCCAAATATATCAACAGTTCTAAAAATCTGATGTCATTATGAGCTGTGGTGTCACAGTGGTTAGACTGCAGTACTACAGGCAACTTCTGCTGATTACTGTTTGACTGCAATTCAGCAGTTCAAATCTCACCGGCTCAAGGTTGACTCAGCCATCCATCCTTCTGAGGTCGGTAAAATGAGGACCCAGATTGTTGGGGGCAATGTGCTGATTCTGTAAACCGCTTAGAGAGGGCTGTAAAGCACTGTGAAGTGGTATATAAATCTAAGTGCTATTGCTATTGTTCAATCCACTAATGTAGTTGCTTACAGTGGATAGAGTACAGGGTTGCTGTGGGGTTTTTTTTGGTAATTCTTGGAATAATTTAAGAATTTATTATATGATGGGCTTGTTAAATATATATTCCCTTTATTGTATGCAGGAATGATGGTTTCACTCAATATATTTTTTGCTTTGGGTTAAAAAAAAGAGAGAGAGAGAACTACACCCCTTGCATATTGGACAACTGTCAAAAGTGTCCTAGCTGAGAATTTTTGTAGGCTATGTACAAAATGTACAAAACATTCCAGCTCCCGGCAAAGTCTTATTAGTCTAGTTGGTGTCCCTATAACTCTGTTGCTTGCTTACTGGAAGTGAACAATGCCTTCTTGGCAGCCTCAAGGTCATATATTCACAATTTGCTGTAGAGTTTTGGAAAAGGACGAGATACACAAAACCACAAAGGAAGCAACAGCTTCTCACAAATTGTGGAGAAATGGCATGTGGCCTATTAATCTAAACAGATAGATTACAGATAGGCATAGGATTCCTATGAGCAAACAGGATGAAAATGGTTGTATTGAACAGACGAGTGAGAAGGAGTTTACAGCACAGGAACGGAAAACTAGACCTTAATTTTTAAGGTTTCTGCCATCCCTGTATTGCAGAGGTCTTCGAACTTGGCAGCTTTAAGACTTGTGGACTTCAACTCCCAGAATTGTCCAGTGCTGGCTGGACAATTCTGGGAGTTGAAGTCCACAAGTCTTAAAGCTGCCAAGTTTGAAGACCTCTGCTATATTGTGTGTTGCCATCAGTAAAAAAAAAAAAAAGCCATATTAATACTGGAATTACCAAGATGATTATTACTGAATTCAAAGAGATTGCTACCATTCTGCCCCATTATATGAACTGTATATATGGGAAAGTTCAAAAGTGCAGCTTTGACTTCCATTCATTCATTGCTGAATGCAGAATATGTTTTGTGTATTGTGGATAGACAGTCCTATATTTTAAAAATAAAGTTCAGTTCTGAGAAGAATCTATATTGAGATAATTATGCCAAATGAAGAAATACAAAATATTGCATGTTACTGAATTTCAGAAACTCTTCAGTATGTTATATGTTGGAAGGATGGATGGATGGATGGATGGATGGATGGAAGGAAGGAAGGAAGGAAGGAAGGAAGGAAGGAAGGAAGGAAGGAAGGAAGGAAGATGTTGAAAACATGCCTCAATCAGTCCCAGTTTTATATGGCCTATGGAAGTAGCATTTACTACTAGAAAGTAGCATTTTCTACTAGAAAGGGGACAAATAAACATTGAACCAAACTGGACTTAACTTCTCAAAATACAAACTCAAATGTGAACTTTCAAGACAAGGGGCACCACCAACTTCCCTTTACTTTGAGGCTTTGATAGAATATGTTGGGGAATTATTATTGTGAAACAGACTATTTTGAAAATATGCTTGATTTCATTATTTGTAGCTATATGGGATAGAAGTGGTCATGCTTATAGAGAAGGTACAAATGCTGTCCTAGGCCAACACTAGGTCTGATGGCCGGGGTGTGTCTATATCCAAAAGAGAATACACAAAGTTCTCTTCACACCAGAAAAGCTCAAAATCAGAAACAAGTCAGTGACAAAGTCCATTTGATCTTATAAAGCATTTTATCTTATATTTTATCTTATATTTTCTTATATTTTCTCCTAACTTTGCCTTTACAAAAATAAAGGCTTTCTAAGTCAATTCAGCAGGTTCTCAAGAAGCCAGTCTCCAAATGCCCTGATAGCTGCAGGAAAAGTAACTCAGGAGTAACTGATTTCTATCCTCTCTTGATGCAATTTAATTTTTCAGAATTTCAGAAGAAACAAGGCCATTCATTTTCCTGGACCTAATTCTGTCCACCGGAGAGGAACTGATTGATGGATTAAAGATGTCAGGCATCTTAGGGAAAAGCAACCATGTCATGCTGAAGTTAAAGATAACGATGACAGGAAAAGCTGAGAAGTGTCAGCTTGGGCTTTTCCAAGTCTCTTTGCTTGGAATGTAGGTTTTTCGTAGGTGCACCCACAAAAAGGGTAGGCAGCATACAATCACTCGAAGGAATCACTTGAAGTCATAAATGATAAGCAGGCCCAAGAGAGATCGTGGAAATGCAATACCGAAAGAATGAACAGAAGAAATTCCTAGGAAAAGGAAAAAGACATGAAGAAATGTAGACATTTCATAAATTGCTTAGATTGTTGCTTCCTTTATCCATCCCTTCCTTAAACATGCCACACATCTCTTTTGTTTGCCCAACTTCCCTCTTTTCAGTACAGCCCCAGAATTTATTTTAGAACACTTAGATTCATGTGACAATTATATTATAGGCTCTTCTCAGTGTTTATTCAAGCCTACTTTTTTGCTTTCCTCACTGGAATAGACTATTATGGTAATAGGGATCCTTGCGGCATCAAAAATATCCAAAGATATTTTTTTGATTTAGAGGTAAAAGATGTTCCTTAAACAGATTTCACAGTTAGGAAAAATATTTTTTTTAAAAAAAATTAGATAAATAATGTGTGTGTGTGTAAAACTCAGCCCCCACTCTATATTTATTATATTTACTGTATTCATAATTAACCCAGGTTTGGAATACAACATAGATAGTCCTCGATTTACAACCACATTTGAGGCCAAAATTTCCATTGCTAAGCAAGACAGTTCTTAAGTGAATTCTGCCCCATTTTATGACTTTTCTTGACACAGTTTTTAAGTTGAATCACTGCAGTTGTTAAGTTAGTAACCCTGTTAAATAAATCTGGCTTCCCCATTGACTTTGCTTGTCAGAAGGTCGCAAAGGGTGATCACATGACTCCAGGACACTGCGACCCTCATATATACATGCCAGTTGCCAAGTGTCTGAATTTTGATCACATGGCCATGGGGATGCTGCAATGGTCATAAATGTGAAAAATGGTACTAAGTCATTTTTTTTTCAGCACTGTTGCAACTTTAAATGGTCACTAAATGAATATAGTGGAGTAATTAGGAAAAATTAGGAAATAAAGGTATACAAAAACATCCAAGTCAGGGGTGAAATGCTCCCGGTTCAGACCGGATTGCCTGATCCGGTAGCGATGGCGGCGGGTGGTTTGGAGAACCGGTAGCAAAAATCCCTGCACCACCACCCCCCATGCCCAGCTGAGCCGCAGGATCATCAGAGGCTTTATTTTTTACTTTTAAAAGCATTTTTTCTACAATCTCTTAAAAAATGCTTTTAAAAGTAAAAAAAAAAAAGCGCCTCTGATGATTGCGCGGCTCAGTTGGGATTGTCAGAGGCTTTTCAAAGCATTTTTTTCTGCAACCTCTTCGGCTGAAGAGGTGGTTAAAAAAATGCTTTGAAAAGCCTCTGACAATCCCAGCTGAGTTGCCTGATCGTCAGAGAGGCTTTTTAAAAAATGCTTTTAAAAGCCTCTCTGACAATCCCAGCTGAGTTGCCTGATCAGCAGAGGCTTTTCAAAGCATTTTTTTTGCAACCTCTTCAGCCAAAGAGGTTGTAGAAAAAATGCTTTGAAAAGTTTTTTTTAAAAAACGTTGGCCACGCCCACCCAGTCACATTACCAACCCCCACCAAGCTACGCCCACAGAACCGGTAGTAACAAATTTTACATTTCACTCCTGATCCAAGTGCTTATTTGACATAAACATAAGCTCCAGCTAGCAGACCTATATGTCACATGGGAAGAAATGCTTTTTGTGTTTGTAGGCATACTAGGACACAATACCTTCCTCAAATTTGAGATGAGCATTATACTTCAGCTCAGAGTTTAATTCAATTTGGAGAAGATGAAACAGATTAACAGAGTTGGAAGGGACCTTGCAGGTCATCTAGTCCAACCCCCTGCCCAAGCAGGAGACCCTACATCTGCCTCTACCTGGGATCAAACTCACAACCTCCTGATTGTGAGGCAAGAGCTCCACCTCTAGGCCACAGCAGCTGGTTCTCAATGTCCCCCTACACATCCATCCCATCCCATCCTATCCTGTCCCGTCCCACCAGTTTGTCTGCTTCTGGGGCTCTGATAGTAAAGACAAACAGAAAGAAAGAAGAGAAATTAGAGAGATTTCTTAATGAAATATCATTTTCCTACAGATTACTGATCACAGCCGATCAGGATTATTGGATACAAGATAGGTCGCAAATAAATTCAATAATAAATTCAGTAATAAATACAAAATAAAAACAGAAAATTTGCCAGCCTGAAAATGAGGCAAAAATCACCATTCTTTTGGTTGGCTGTGATTTGTTCTCCTATCTGGAACATCCAAGTTGATTCTGGAGCATTGGATGATTGTACAGAAAAGTGGAAAGCTCATGTTGAATTCAGATTGCCCTGGAAATTATTCCAACTATTTCCTGATTTCAGAATAGTAATAACTTGGCTAATTCGGAGGCCTGTCTGAGTCAATCCAGGCAAATTCACTCATCCCCTGCAGTTTTTGGGAATAAATAAAGAGATTATTAAGAGGAAGGCTGTGTCAGCAGCCAGAAATGTATATTTAGAAAATAAGGATTATTTTTTTCCCTTTCCTCGCTCTTTTACCAAAATCTATCCAGTTCATTGATTTCTAACTCTCACTTATAAACAGTTCCTGTTTTCTAAGGAAATGACTAAGATGCAAAGTGAGCATTGTATTGTGCAATCATATGAATTAAAGGTAGTCCTCAATTTATAACAGTTCATTTAGTGATCTTTTGAAATTACAACGGCACTGAAAAAGTGAGTGATGACCATTTTTCACACTTATGGCTGTTGTGCCATAATCCCAATGGTCACATGATCAAAATTCAAATACTTGACAACTGGTTCAAATTAATGACAGTTGCAATGTCCTGGGGTCATGTGATCACCTTTTGTGATCTTCTGACAAGCAAAGTCAATGGGGAAGCCAGATTTACTTAACAACCATGTTACTAACTTAACAAATGTATCAAGAAAGGCTGCAAATTCACTTAACAAATGTCTCACTTAGCAACAGAAATTTTGGGGTCAATTGTGGTCATAAGTCGAGGACTACTGTATAGAACTGACTGAACCACCAGAGGGATTGATTATTCAGAAAATATTTGAATGTGCCGAAATGAATAAATTAACTTTAGAATTGAAAGAAAAAGACGATTCGGAATATTATGCAGTTTGGGAAAAATGGTATAGGTGGATATACAACAGAAACAAAAATAGATAATATTCATAAGAAAGTTGAGGATGTATATATATATATATATATATATATATATATATATATATATATATATATATATAATGTATATATTATATGAACTGTTAATCCAAGGTATATAAAAATGACACTGTTTGATTATGTATTAGAATTATGAAAAAGAAAAACTACAATAAAAATTATTATTAAAAAAAAAGAACTGACTGAATCAGGGGGGTTCCAAATCCCGTTGCTACTGGTTTGCTCGTGCACATGCGCAGAAGCGTCGAGGCAGGTGGGCGGAGCCTCCCTCCTCCGCTACCGGTTTGTCCAATCCGGTTGGAACCAGTCGCAACCCACCACTGGACTGAATGTATAGATTCTAAAACTTATCTTCAAATTTTAAAAAAATGAATAAACGTGAATGTTATGATTTGAATAAAGCTAACTAATAGGGATCTGAGCTTTATGTGAGCTACCCTAGTACAAACTGTAGGATTTTTCACTGTTTGATTAATAATTATTTTTTTAGTTACCTTCAAATTAATTTCTAATAATTTTGAGTTAATTTCCCTGAGTTAATACTTACATTCTAATGACCTTTTCTTGAAAGAAAGTCCCATTTATTACAGGAAACAGACTTTCAATTAAGTGTGCTTTGGATTGTACACTTGATGGTGTCCTTGTTTCTGACACTTTTCGATATTATTTAAAGGGATCTGATTTAAATCCAAGATTTAAAGTCTTTCAAGTAATGCCCTTATTGTTTTTCACAATTACACCCCTCCCCATTGTCTTTCTTGGAACTTGATTATTGGGCTACTGTTCTTATTTTGAAGGCCATTATCACTATTTACTTCCTTTAGGAAGAAGAACAAAGCATTTGGCCTCTTTTGAAATAAAAGCTATTTTGTTTCAAAAGCTCTCAAACAGGCAGTGCATGGGTGGGTTAAGCAGCTCATTTCCGTTTTTATTTTGAATAGTGCCAAACATTTTTTATGTCATTTAAGGGGAATATCAACCAGTAATATAAAATATATAGGATTTTTATTCTATCCACTCCCAAGACTTAATGTACAGCTTTATTGTGATGGTGGTGGTTTTCTTGGTAGGGAGAAGTGAAGAACACTGTTGGGGTATGTCTAAGGCACGTTGCCATCATGTAACATATCATGATGTTTTTCCCCTTCATGGAACTGGGTGGGTGTGGCCTGCACATGATGCATCCAGCCTGTGGGCCACCAGTTTGACACCCCTGGTCTAAGGTATGTATTCCCAGCAGATCTAGGACAATTTGCTGTGGCCAACTTGCCACACAGTCAATTTGCCCCAGTCAACTCACAGTGGCCAACTTGTTGTGGCCAACTCACTGCGAGACATCTCACCATAGCCAACTTGCCACAGGACAACTTGACACGTAACAAGAGTTACATTAATATGGAAGAAGATGTGGAATAGAATCATTAAAGAAAAGATGCCAAAGGAGGGGCAAAATGAAATGTGAGTGACAAAAAAATTAAACATTTTTTAAATATTTTAAATAATTAAATTGCATTATTGAATTGTCCTGTGGCGAGTTAGCCAATGGCAAGTTGTCTGTGGTGAATTGTCTGTGGCAAGTTGTCCCATTCCGTTCCCAGCAGGGTCACCCAAAGTGTGAAGGTCATCCCAGCTGCTTAACTAAATCAATCCGGCTTGTATATTCAGCAGCAGCAATATAGGAAGATGTTGGAAGCAGATAATCATTTTAACAATAATTGCAAAGGGTTAACTTCGTATAGCAGGCGAGAAGATAATATAAACGAATGGTGCACTTTACAAGACAATCACATGGATAGGAAATACAAAATGGTTGACAGTATAGTGCCAGATGACAGCCCTTGAGGTTGGTTAGTGTGCATGCTACTAAGGAAGAAGAACTTTCTGAATACTAATTGTGTTTATGACACAACTTATTAATACTTTCATGACATCTAGTTGCTGATGCTGCCATGTAGGAGAAGAAAATCTGAAGCTATAGAGACAGCATTAGAACAGGAGCATGGAATGTAAAAAGCATTAACATGAAGAAGTTATAAACAGTGAAAGATGAAATAAATTAACTCCACATTGACTTCTTGGGCATTAGCAACTTGAAGTGGATTGAAATTGGTCATTTTCAGTCAAAATATCATATTATTTAAGACATGAAAACAAAGAAGGGCCAGTGTCACTTTTATAGTTAGGAAGGGCATTATAAGAACAGTAGTTGGTAAAATGGTGTCAATGACTGAATAATATCAAGTGGATCTCTGATATTCTTTTAATATGGTAGTTTTTCACATTTATTCTTCAACCACTGATTCAGATGAAGAGAAAATTGACATATTTTATCAACAAGCTCAATATGACATATAGACAGTTGTGCTGCTTGTAGTTGAGGACTGGAATGCCAAAGTAGGCAGTAGGAAGTGGGAACATTGTTGGATTACATAGCCAAGCAAACATAAATTAAGCAAGAAAACAACATATCAGTTTCTGCCAATCCATTCTAAGATCCTACAACAAATCAATCCAGAATTCTCACTTGAGGCACAAATGACCAAACTGACATTTTCATATTTTGGACATATTATGCTATGACACAGAACCCTTAAGGATGATATAACAAAATGACAATGTTGGAAGGGACCTTGGAGGTCTTCTAGTCCAGCCCCCTGCTCAGACAGCAAACCATATACCATTTCAGACAAATGGTTGTCCAATCTCTTCTTAAAAAACCTCCAGTGTTTGGAGACCCACAACGTCTGGAGGGAAGTCGTTCCACTGATTAATTGTTCTAACTGTCAGGAAATTTCTCCTTAGTTCTAGGTTGCTTCTCTCCTTAATTAGTTTCCATCCATTGCTTCTTGCCCTGCCTTCAAGTGGTTTGGAGAATAGGTGGACTCCCTCATCTTTGTGGCACCTTTGTAGATATTGAAACACTGTTTTCATGCTAGTCCTTCTTTTCATTAAACTAGACATACCCAATTCCTGCAACTTCATGTGTTTTAGCCTCCAGTCCCCTAATAATATTTGTTGCTCTTCTCTGTACTCTTTCTAGAGTGTCAACATCTCATTTATATCCTGGCGAGCAAAACTGGATGCAATATTCCAAGTGTAGCCTTACTAAGGCACTATAAAGCAGTACTAGAATTTCACATGATCCCTCTGTTAATGCAACCTAAGACTGCATTGACTTTTTTTTTTTGCAGCTGCAGCACACTGCTGGCTGGCTCATATTTAAGTGATTGTCCACTAGGATAATGTTGAAGAAAGACAGTAGGGAAAAAAAGATGACAACCAGGAGTGAAGTGGATGGGCTTATTTACAGTAGCAATTTGTGCCCTGTTGGGAGAGATCATCCTAGAAAAGTTCTCTCTGTACAGTAGCTAAGAATCAACACAAACCTAATGGCACATAATCATAATAATATAAACATTTGCAAACATTTAATTGGAATGTAAAGACCTTTCTTTGTCAACAGAAAATTGCATATAGCAACCATGAATTATTTGTTCTTCAATTGTAGCAGTAATAAGTAATATCAGGGACACTAATAAATAATTCAGTGTTAGAATGGTTTCCTGAAAAGAAGCAAAGATTTAATTGCCAGGAAAGCTTTCAGACAAAGCACTTGTTTTTAATTATGAAGAATGTAGCACTCTGTTGTAGAATATACAATTGCTCTGTATGTGTATGTGTGTTGAATTGGTACTATGTCTATACATTGACTGGTTCTAACCAATTAAACAGTGGTTAATGATTTTGTTCTCACTCTTTCTCTAATTAATTTTGGGAACATTTCCTTCCACACTAGATTCTCTGCAATTTAGCTTTACATCCCAAAAAATGGATAAATCTGGACCAGACCAATATTCCCTTCTTGTTTATGAGGGAGAAACTCTGTAATGTCTGGTTGAATCTCCACACTTTTAGTATAACCTTATGTTTAGCACCACAAGAATATGAATAGGAAGCAACATTTTTTTTTAAAAAAAATTGCTTTTGAAATTCAGTGCTTTGACATATTCATAAGTTTATTTGTCAAGTATATATAAGATAACAGGTAAAAGTATAAACGTAATTTGAATACATGAAAAGAGTAAGTAAAAATGAATATTAGGACAGGGACGGTAGGCACGCTGGTGCACTTATGCACTTATTTTGGGGTTTGGGGAAGAAACTACAGAGTCAGGTAGTGCATTCCAGGCATTGACCACTCTCTTACTGAAGTCATATTTTCTGCAATCGAGTTTGAAGCTGTTTACCTTGAGTTTGTATCTATTATTTGCTCGTGTATTGTTGTGGTTGAAGCTGAAGTAGTCATTGACAGGAAGGACATTGTGGCAGATAATTTTATGTACTATGCTTAGGTCAGACTGAAGTCAACGTAGTTCTAAGTTATCTAACTTAGAACTTTGGAGTCTGGTGGCATAAGGTATTTTATTGCAGTTAAAGGAATGGAGGACTCTTCTCGTAAAATATCTCTGGATTCTCTCGATTGTATTTATGTCCGATATGCAGTGCGGGTTCCAGACAGATGAGCTATATTCAAGAATTGGTCTAGCAAATGTTTTGTATGCTCTAGTTAGTAGTACAACATTACCAGAGAAGAAGCTATGCAAGATTAGGTTAACAACTCTTAATGCCTTTTTGGCATTTACAATCTGTACCATTTTCATTTTGTGTAAACACTTTCCTGTTGTAAAAGCTGACTGAGCAGATAGCTAGCATAGGAATATAGAAAGTTAACACAGAGTAGATAGGTAAGCATCTGTAGCTAACCACAGCAAAAGGAAAGGTGAAAGATGTGTAGAAATGTCACCATGCAACCCTGCCCTTTTAGACTTTCATCCCAACACTGGGCACAAGTATAAAAATGACTGTTTGACTGTGCTTTCACATTGCTCATTTAGCCCACCCCTTCGTCATGGATCACGTTTTATATAGAGTGTCCCCAATGTTTGCAATATTGAAAACAACTAAACATTCAAGACAGGTCTTGATGTAGCTGCTGAAAGCATATTATATATATACACATATATTTATCCATATTGCAAAATAATGTGTGTGACAGAATGCTTTAAGAGTTTCCTGTGGAAATTGTTTTTAATTAACTTTTTCTCTTTCTAGAATACATTTGCATTTTCTTATTTTTCTTAACCATAATTTTGTTCTATCTCATTTCCATTTTTAAGTTCATTTGTATGCATGCGTTTTTTATGTTATTATTTCTTTTTGGTACAATTTTCTAAACATGTTTTGAGTTATGGACTGGATTTCAAAATTCAGGAAAGTGGATATTAGTATATAAAACATTTTATAGTTTTATTAGTTAACACTAGGGTAAATTCCCATTATGTAAAAGTTCTTGCCTGGTTATGGAGAATAAGAACATAATCATAACTTTTATTTGTTCTGCCAAGTCCTAACTTCTAGAAAAAAATGTGATCTTCGCCAGTAACAAAAACTAGACTAACAAACATATTTTTGCAATCTTAAAACTAAAAGGTATTTCCTATTTCAACCAAGAGAAAAATATGTCCTAGGCATCCAAGGCTCTGTAAACTAAATGATATTTGATAGTGCATTAACACGCTTAAAGTACAAAATGTGCAAAGCTTCTATAGAAGAAACGAATTACTTAGCAAATTTGAAGGGAACATAAAAGTCCTAAGAATATCATTTTTCTATAATGGAACTTTGTCTGCATTTAGCAGAATGCCCACGGTGACTCTAGCTTTGTGATTTATGCCCAAGGGCATTTTTGACAATATATTTTTAGTTCAATCATCTCTATTTCATATTCAGAACTATTTCCACATTGCCCTTACAAGGAATGATATTAATTCAAAGTTGTTGAAGAAAGAGTAGGAATGCAACTATTTTATGCTAGGACTCTCAGGAAAATTCTGTTCTCCTGGGTCTGTTCCTTTCATAAGAAAGTTGACCACAAGTCCTAGCTTCTCTTTTTTTAAAAAAAATGTGTGGCACAAATGTTAAAGCTTTGGTCTAAATTTCTCTGATCCTATCGGTGTTGGGTCAGCCTAAAGGTCAAACTATTGGCAGTAATTGTATTTACCATAATTTACATGTGATAATAATCTGATACTGACAATCTTGCTGAGGTGTGGTGGTTGTTCTGAAACACTTCAGATGAAAAAAGTTTGGCTGTATTTTAATAAAATATGATGGTTGAGGTTAAAATGAAATTGCACAACCAAACTTCAGTGAATTTTTTCCCACAGAGATTAATATTCATCCTGCTTTATAATCTTTAGTATTTCAGTCACTGCAACACTTCACTTTATATCCACATGTTTTTCATCATGTATTTCACAGTTCAGATATGATTTAATTTATTTAATAAAGGAATGTTTTAACTTAGAAATAAGAAACACAGAGCTTGTCCAAACCGAAAAATATATCAACAATACTTCTTTAATTTTTTTTTCAACCCAGATACTATATGAATGCAAAAGGAATAAAAAAAGACTTTGGAATCTTTCAGAGTGGGACTGTCTGTCTGTCTATCATCTGTTTGTCTATCTATCTATCTATCTATCTATCTATCTATCTATCTATCTATCTATCTATCTATCATCTATCATATTTATTTGCCACCCATCTCGCAGTTTAAGGCAACTCTGAACAGCCTTGAACCACTCATCAAAAAAAGTGAGGGAAACATCAGTTGATTAAACAGGTGGTCTTGGATAACAGATTAAATGATTGGCCTAGGAACTGATATACACTGCCCATTTTCCTACTCGCTGTTCAGACACTCCTCAGAGTGGGATACGATCACTCTCATTTGCACTGCTGAGTGTCAATCAAATCCCTCTGGAGCCGGATCCTCCTCACTTCCTGCTCCTTCCTCAGACTTTTTCACTCAGCCATTGCAAGTGCATTGAGTGTCTGCTACTCCTTTTAAAATTATTATTTTTTTCTAATTTTGTCCTTTGTAATTTGGCTCAATTTTAAATTCTTTTGGCTGTGGAAGTGCTGCGCTTTATCTGCCTTCACCTGGGTGAAGTTTTAAGCGCATTTTTGGCGATTTGGGGCTCCGGCCGCCGTCAGCGGTCTGGCTTGGCTGGCGACTAATTTCTCTGCCTTTTTCGGCCGCCATTTGCCTCCAGTCATTGCGCGAGGCTTCGGATCGAGTTAGCGGCCATAGAACTTAGCGGCTTGAGTCCCTGCCGGCTGGCATACTCATTAGCCGTTTTTGGAGCGTTTGTGACCGCCCCCTGCGTGCAGCTTCAGTCCGGCCGTAGGCGCTTTGTTTCGCCTGGCTTAGGACTCATGGGAGCTCTCCTAGCGTGCCACCATTTTGGAGACCAAACATCGCCGCTTCTTGAGCTGCTTCGGGGGCACAGCGACCTGGGCTTTGGTTTCCAGGGTCGCTAACTGGCTTGCAGGTTGGGACGCTGTCCTGCTCATACCTGCGTTTTCCAACTAACTGCAGTGGCGTGCCTGAGGATATCAAGGGAAGTACATATTCTTTAAATTTGATTATATTTTTATAAAAAAAAAAATTTGATTGTTTGGCTGTTGCCTCGTTATATCTGAAGCCCCTTTCTTGTAAAAAGTTGTTTGAATCACCTTAATTAATATATATATATATATATATATATATATATATATATATATATATATATATATATATATATATATATATTCTTAATTAATTCATTATATTTAGAAATTAATAACTGTATATTTACAAATTATTGCTGATATATTGTTGGGGCTATTGACTGTGATTTCATGGAGGACAGGGAGGCAGTCGCTCTTTCTTCAGACTTGGACAACAGTCCTTCTCCCTCCCCAGTACCTTCCCCTAAACAGCTCAGGGGGAAAAAACCAAAAAACCCCAAACAGGGGAAGTCCTCCAAATCTGCCACTGTAGACAAGGATGCCCAACGTAGGCACAAGGCGCTAGAAAAGCGGTTTGCCAAGGCCAGGCAACAGGTTCAAGAACCTTGTCAGGGGCCTATGGAGGAGGATTTAGGCCTGGAAGTGGCTCCTGACCCCTCGGCCTCCCATACCATTGATACTTTGGCTAGTGGGCTAAGGGAGAATTGCCCATCTATTTCTCAGGGGTTTCCACTGTCGGCTACTAATCAGCCCTGTGCCAGTGCCAGGTCACGCTCATCCAGCTTTGCTAGCCACCTTTCTCAGGCTTCTAGGTCTGCTCCTGAAGCTACATTTACACCCACTGCAGCTGGTCTCCGCCCTGAGGCGGGTCCTGTGTTTGCTCAGCCTGTAGATTTTCAGTCCTTTTTTTCTCAGGCTATGTCCCATATGTTCCAAATGGGGTTACAGCATTCCACTGGTGCCTTCCCTGGCCCAGTTTGTCCCCCTGCGCCTGCTTTTCATCTGCATCCTCCTAGTACACATCAACAACAACGCCAATCTGTTTCCCGTGGTCCTGTGTCGGAATCAGCCCGGGAGGACGATTTCCCAGATGACTTTGAGATGTCAGAGGATGAAGAGGAGATTCAGGATAAGCCAGCTTTTCCAGGCCTGTTTAAGCCCTCTTTGTTTCGCTCTTTGCTTCGCAAAGCAAAAGCGGCCACTAACATGGATTCCACCCCTCTTCAGGGTTCTACTTCATCTGTTCCACCAGGCCCTAACAGTCATTTGTTTAATCTGCCTCAATCTGATGAGGACTTTGTTCCGTGCCCTGACCTTTTCTGCCAGGTCATCCAGAAACCTTGGGACCGCCCCGCTTCTTTATCTGGTCCGAATTCGTTTGATCGAAAGCTTTATGCCTCGGCTCCTGCGCTGGATGCACTTCTGCAGTTACCTACGGTTGATGATCCGGTGGCTAGCCTCACTTCTTCTTCCATCCTGGTAGGTGAACTGGGGGATGGCCTCAAGTTTGAGGACAAACGGGCCGAGATGGGCTTCCGTAAGACGCACCAAGCTGCTGCTTGGGCCATTCGGGCAGCGACCTCGTCATCCTTCTTTAACCGTGCTTCGCTGGTGTGGTTGCGTCAATTGAAGGAACGGCTCCCTCCTGAAGACGCGCGATTGCAACAGGATCTAGCCAAACTTGTTGCAGCTGCTGAATATTCGGCCGACGCATCTTTGGACGCGGCTAAGTTCGCTTCACGTGCGCTGGCATCGACGGTGTCCTCAAGACGTCTCTCATGGCTCCGTAACTGGAGAGCCGACGCCAAGTCCAAGTGGCGCCTGACTGCTGCTCCTTTCAGGGGCCCTGCCTTGTTCGGATCATCCCTAGATTCCGTACTGGTGGAGAACAGGGACAAGAAGAAGGTGTTGCCTACTTCCTTTCGCCGCCAGGACAGACGCTACGTACCGTATAGCCGACAATCCTTTCGGCAGGACCAAGGCGCCGGTGGCGCCTCTTATTACCGGTCTTCGCAATTCCAGTACCAGCCATCTTCAGACAGGGCGTCCTTTCGTGAACGTGGTCGCCGACAGTCCAACTTTAGACGACCCTTCAAGCAGTCTGCTGGCCGCTTCGCCAGGCGTGGAAAGTGACTCACCGTTCCCGGTCCCGATCGGTGGCAAGCTCCAGGCTTTCTCTCACCTGTGGACAACTACCACCTCGGATGCCTGGATTGTCCAAACTGTCACCGAGGGATTACGTTTGGAATTCACCACAATGCCACAGGACTTTTATGTTCACTGCCCTTGGCCGCTTCAGCCAGAGAAGCGATCTCTTCTGTCGCTCGAAATTTACCATTTGTTGCAGATTCAGGCCATAGAACAAGTTCCATCGCACCAACTCAAAACCGGCTTTTATTCAACGCTGTTCCTGGTCCCGAAGAGCTCGGGCGATTGGAGAGGCATTTTGAACCTACGACGTCTCAATCAACACATCGTATACCGTCGGTTCAAAATGCATTCCCTCAAGTCTCTGCTCGGCTGCATCCGACGGGGGGATCTGATGCAATCTGTAGATCTAAAGGAAGCGTATCTGCACGTGCCCATTCATCACTCGCACAGGAAGTACCTCAGGTTTGCGTTTGGAAACCACCACTTCCAATATCGGGCTATGCCGTTTGGCCTTTCGTCCGCTCCGAGGACCTTTACAAAGTTGCTAGCGGCTGTAGCGGCGTCGCTCAGAGAGGTTCCTGTTCATCTGGCATGTTACCTCGATGACATTTTGATACTGTCGTCTTCTCCAGAGCAGGCGACCCACGACCGGGAGTTAGTACTTCAGACCCTTCAAGACCACGGGTTCACTTTGAATCTTGCCAAAAGTCACCTGATTCCCACGTCTCGTATTCTGCACCTCGGAGCAACGATAGATTCGGGCCTCTGTGTGGTCTTCCTGTCTCCAGACAGACAAGTAAGCATACGGAAACTGGTGTCTCAAGTCTTACTCCACAAATCTGTGACCTTACTGACTCTCTCCCAGCTTCTGGGAAAATTAATATCATGCATAGACATTGTCCCGTGGGCGCGTTTCCATCTTCATCGCCTTCAATGGTTCCTGCTCCCTTACCAGAGACAAGGGCGAGCAGAGTCTCTTCTCAAGGTAACAGTTCCAGCTCCTGTACGCCTTTCCCTGAGGTGGTGGTTGTCTCCGGCTCTCGACAAGGGCTCCCCCTTCCTGGAACCAGCTCGGATGGTATTAACCACGGATGCAAGTCTGCGAGGCTGGGGGGCGCATCTCAACCGTCAGTTAGCCCAAGGCGTGTGGTCGTCGAAGGAACTGCTACACAACATAAATTGGCTCGAGCTCAGAGCGGTCCGTCTCGCTCTGATGCACTTCAAACACCTTGTATATCGCCAGGATCTTCTGATTCTAACAGACAATGTGGCCACCAAGGCCCATATCAACAGACAAGGCGGGACCCGCTCCTGGACTCTAATGCAGGAGGCGGAGCGTCTTCTGTCGTGGGCGGAACTCCACCTCTCGTCGATAAAGGCCGAACACATTTCGGGGACTTTGAATCGAGAAGCAGATTGGCTCAGCAGAGACCAAATAGATCACACCGAGTGGAGGTTGGACCCCGGCCTGTTCCAGGACCTGTCCAGGAGGTTCGGTCTGCCCATTGTGGACCTGTTTGCGACGGCTCAGAACACTCAACTGCCGAGATTTTTTTCCCGCTACCCGGATCCAACAGCGGAGGGTCTAGATGCACTTCGGAGTCGGTGGCCCCGGGGACTTCTTTATGCCTTTCCTCCCCTTCCTGTCATCTCCAAAGTCATTCGGAAGGTTATTCAAGAGCGGGTGAATCTTCTGCTGGTAGCGCCGTATTGGCCTCGTCGAGAGTGGTTCGCAGACCTCAAGAACTTGTCTGTCGAACCACCGTGGAGGATTCCACCCGACAAGATTGTGCTAACTCAAGGGGCCATCCGTCATCCAGAACCAGAATGGCTTCGATTAGCCGTGTGGCATTTGAGCGCATAAAGCTCTTCAAGGACAACTTGTCTGATGACGTCATTTCTATTATTCAGGCAGCTCGAAGACCATCAACAATTCGAATTTATGATGCTTCGTGGGCTGCCTTCACTAGATGGTGCGGAGATTATCACGTTGATCCCACAACGGCATCTGTCCCGGACATTCTGCGTTTCCTGCATGCGGGGTTTTCCAAAGGCTTGGCTCCTGCGACCTTACGTCGACAAGTGGCGGCTCTGGCCACTGTCCTGTAAGGGGAGGCTCGAGTTCCTTTGTCGCAAGACCCCAGGATTCGTTCTTTTCTCCAAGGGGTCTCCAACTTGCGGCCACCGCCGATTCACCGCTACCCCACTTGGGACCTTACCTTGGTGTTACAGGCCTTGACGGGTCCTCCGTTCGAGCCCATTGCTTCGTCCAGCCTCCGCTACCTGTCTTTAAAGATGGCCTTTTTGTTGGCAATTACTTCGGCTCGTAGAGTTTCCGAAATTGCAGCTTTGTCCATGAGAAGTGACCTCTGTGTCTTCTACCCTGACCGGGTTGTCCTTCGCCTAGATCCAGCTTTTGTGCCTAAAGTGAACACTCGTTTTCATCGAGCCCAAGAACTCGTCTTGCCTAATTTCTGCCCGAACCCGCGTCATCCTGCTGAAAAGCGATGGCATACTTTAGATGTGCGATGGGCATTGAGAAGATATCTTAAAAGGACTGCCTCCTTTCGCAAGACTAAACAGCTTTGTTGGTGTCCTTCCTTCCCTCCTCCCTGGGTCAGAAGGTTTCTTCGGCTACAGTAGGCAGGTGGCTCAAAGCATGTATATCTAAGGCATATGAAGTGAGGGAGGCCCCTGTCCCGGGTGGTATTCTGCCCCATTCTACCCGTAGCGCCGCGACATCAGCGGCGTGGGCCACCCAGGCTTCAGTAGATGATATCTGCCGGGCGGCCACATGGTCTTCCCTCTCTTCCTTTGTAAGTCACTATAGACTAGATAAGTTTGCTTCTGCAGATGCTGCCTTTGGCAGAAGGGTATTACAAACTGTAATCTCTCCACAAGGCCAGTCTCAGGCTTAGTTCCCTCCCTTTCTCCTTAACTTGGGTATGTCCCACTCTGAGGAGTGTCTGAACAGCGAGTAGGAAAATGGTCGTTGCTTACCTGAACGACCCTTTTGTACTCGCTGTGAAGACACTCCGTCCCTCCCTTATCTTCGCCACGTCTGGCCTTGGAGGAGGTCTTTTTTCTTTCCCTCTGTAGCCATCTGCTTCCTGTTCGGCGATCTGGTGATGTGCTTCATGACAGTCCTAATGCTCTTGGACCAAGTGTCTTCGTGAAAAGTCTGAGGAAGGAGCAGGAAGTGAGGAGGATCCGGCTCCAGAGGGATTTGATTGACACTCAGCAGTGCAAATGAGAGTGATCGTATCCCACTCTGAGGAGTGTCTTCACAGCGAGTACAAAAGGGTCGTTCAGGTAAGCAACGACCATTTTGTGAGACATGTAAATTTAACCTCACAGTAGAAAAATATCATCATTCTGGATTGGCACAAATATTTGTTTGTTGGTTTGTTGGTTTGTTTGATTGATTTTTATCCCAAGACGGTGAGCATACATAATATTTCTTCCTCCTCCTAATTTTTTCCACAAGAATAACCATATGAGGTGGTTTGGACTGAGAGTGACAGGCCCAAAGTCACCCAGCCAGCTTTCACATCTAAGGTGAGACTAGAATTTACAGTCTCCTGACTTTTAGGACAACATCTTAACCACTACACCATAGTGGCTGTCTTTATTTGTTTTCAATACCAGAGTTGCTCTGTGAGGGAGATGGGTGGTTTCTAAATTTGATATACAAATAAAATAAGTAATTTCTTTATTTACTGTCAATATAATAATCAACTGCTTTGTTTACAGTTGCCATATACTTGTTTACAGTTACCATTTCAACAAACAAGCACTGTAATTAAAGCTATTAGAATTTTAAAAAGTGTTTCCTGCTTTGTTGAGGAAGGCAAAACAAAAACAACTCTACTTGAGATTTAGTGGTTGTGCTTCCTATGTTATCATCAATAACTAAATAGTACCGAATCACACATGTATATTTTTTTTTCAGTTAATACAAAATTAAGTTCACAAAATGACTGGGTTTTCAGAACTTGAAAAGCTAAAACAAGTTATAATTCAGTGTTACACAAACACAGGTTCTGTGCCTGTGTCTCCATTTCTTTCTTCCAGTTTGATAACTGTGACTTGCTTCAGATTGTCCTGACAGAAGACCATTTAGGTTAATGTAATTGTCATTACAATTCTGTATTTTCTTTCATTATTAACAACCATTTGTACATCACCTGCCATAGTTGATAATGTGGGATAATATTCATGCAGGTGATGAAGTAGATTCTAATCCACAAGAACCTGGATTTTCCCTCCCCTTTACTGCCATTCTTCCTTAATCCTATGTTTCACTTTCTATTTCTTTTTCCCTCCTGGGCTATATAACCTTTTATTTATGTATGTATTTGTTTATTAACAGGATTCCTACCTCATATAATGACTCTAGATTGCTCACAATAATCCATAAAAACAAGGATAGAAAGAAAAGTACCTTCCCCACAGGCATTGAACCAAACAGTCTCCAAGTTCACTCCCATGCTACTCCAATGGTTGGGGCAAGAGTCTTTCATAAGGCTCAAAGGATCTCAAGTGGTAGGCTATTCCAAAAGGCTGGAGTAGCCACTTGGCACCGCAGGCGTCGTGGACGGTCTTTTTAGACCACCAGCTCCGTGATATTGTAAAAGCCGCTTTGACAGCACTAATCAGCTGTCTGGCGGCTGAAAAACCTCGGGAGAAGAAGGAGAGGAGAGCCGGTGGATGCGAGTAGAGCTCCCCAAAAGTCCTCTGGAATAATTCCAGAGGCTTGAAGGGTGAGAGCTCCCTGGCCAGCCCACCAAGAAGCTCCGGATCCGAGGCAACTCTGTTTAAACAGAGCCAGACGCCGCAACCATCCTGCTGTCAAAAGTGAGTTTGATTGATTACAAGCGCAGGCAGAGCAGAAACAGGAGAACAAGCCTTAAAGTAGCAGAGCTTAACTCCGAAGTTACTTTGTTTCAAACTGAATTTCTTTGAGCTGGAGGCTGAAAATGGCGTCTTTGGTATGGTTTTGAAAGTGAAAGTCAGAAACGAAAGTGCTTATTGAGAACTTTTAAAGCTGCTGGGAAGTGAGAACTTGTGGAGAAAAGACTATTTTGCCTGATAAATTAGAGACTATAAATTACAAGCACTTTAAAGTTGTTTAAGGGACTTTGTGGCTTTGGGAAAAAAAAGAACTTTTTAAAAAGAAAAAAAAAAGATGGCTTCTAAACAAGTTAAGCCAGGAGTTGTTAAAGGAGAGGGAGGTTCCCCAGTGGTGTCAGTGGTGACACAGAAAGCAGAACTTCCGGCTGATTCACAGAGTCAGGAGGCTGCTCTCAATGATTTTAAAGAGTTTATGAAAGAAGCCATGAATAATCAAGCACCCATATGGGCAAATCCTAGACATGCAATAGAAAATATAAGTATAGAGCAAAAAACAGAGGTGATTACTTATAAAGAGCTTCTTCTTTTGGAAAGGGGTAATTTGCAACTGAAATCTTTAGATGTACTAAAAAAAGGAGGGATAATCTATACATGGTTTCAGTATGGTCAGCTTCAAGCTAGATGGAGGGAAGATCAAAAAATTTGTGTTCTGCAAAATGAGGAAAATTTGGTGAAACAGATTAGAGATCAAAGTCAGATGCATATTAAAAGGTTGTATAATGCTTTATTGGAAATAGATTCAGAAACGGAATTGGTTAAGGATTGTATGATAAAATGGGCACAAAACTTTCAGGAACCAGTGATGATGGGAAAAGATTTGGGTGATGGGAAAAGATTTGGGTCAGAAATGTTAAATTTATGCAAGCACAAAATTTGAGAGAGAACTTTTATAAAATATTTTATAGATGGCACTTAGATCCTAAAAAATTATCATGTATGTACCCGAATTTGCAAGCTAAATGTTGGAGATGTGAATGTGATGATGCAACCTATTATCATATATGGTGGACCTGCAAGAAAATCAAGGCATTTTGGATAAAAATTTGGTGGGTGATGCAGAACATTCTGAAAAAAAGGTTGAAATTTACTCCTCAATTGTTTTTACTGGGTATAACGATGGATTGTACAGTATTAGAGACTAAATTGATTTTGAACTTAAGATCAGCAGCAAGGCTGTTGGTAGCGCAATACTAGAAGAAGGACTTTTTGCCTACTGTTGGACAGCACATATCTTAAGTTTCCTTCTCATAGATGTAACCTGTATATTTTGTGTCTCTGATCCTTTGAAGGTCATCTTCATAGTAATTGTTAAGTTTTGCTCCTGGGATAATGATAGCTGTTTCTCACAAAAATTGTTGTTGGTGAATAGTTTCTTCTAAAAACTTTATTCTTTGAATGCAAGTTTTTTGTGAACCAATAGGTGTCAGGAGATTAATTGCTGCAAACATCATGAAATACATATATTAACTTATCCTGCTATTGTATTTCTTTAAACGGATATTCTCAGAAGTGATATCATATTTTTATCCTAAACATTTCTTACAGGAACGAAAGGAAATACACCACAAGATACTGGAAAGAAGTAAAAGTTGGAGACTTCATCCAGCTTCGCTGCAATGAAATCATACCTGCAGATATACTGCTGCTTTCTTCAAGTGATCCTGATGGCTTGTGTCATATTGAAACTGCTAATCTGGATGGAGAAACCAACCTGAAACAGAGGCAAGTTGTGAGAGGATTTTTGGAACTGGTAAGTTAGCGTGTTTACTGTACTTTTTAAGTTTAAGGTAGTTAAGCTGTTCATTAATCTTATTGTAAGAAAGAACTTCTGTTCATTCTGAACAATTAAAGAAAATGAATGCTCCAGATTTTGATTTTCATGAAGGTTTTGATGGCTGCTGTGTGGAACATATCATAAAGTTTAAAGCACCAATTGCAATGACCAGTGCACAAAATGACATGACTAATACACAAAAACGACTCCTTTGAATTCAATTTAGAAGTTACTGCTGATGCAGAAGGCATGGGGAATTTAATGAAGAAACAGGGTGCTGTCAACACATTATATCTATTTTATTTATCTATCAACTTTACATGGGCCCCCATTTAACCAATGGGATTCTGGGTGGTACTGTAAATGAGCCATTGGTGGGCCTGTCTCAATAGCAATAGTACTTAGAATTATACAGTATATTGCTTTACAGTGCTTTACAGCCCTCTCTAAGCAGTGTACAGAGTCAGCATATTGCCCCCAATCATCTCGGTCCTCATTTTATCCACCTCGGAAGGATGGAAGGCTGAGTCAACCTTGAGCCTGGTGAAATTTGAACTGCCAAATTGCAGACAGCTGGCAGTCAGCAGAAGTAGTCTGCAGTACTGTACTCTAATCACTGAGCTTAATACATAAAGACCCATATAGTTTGGACCTTGGATATTTCATGGAGTGCCTTACACTTACCTTGCATAAGGAGAATGAAGGTCTGTATATACATTTAACATATATTTGTTATAGGGCAGTGATGGCTAAACTTTTTGCCATTGCGTACCAAAAGTGGGGGTCACGCTGGAGGGTCGCACGTGTGTGTGCCCACACACTCATAATTCTATGCGCCCTGCCCCCTGCACATGTGTCCGTGACCCCACCACACTCCCCCCGCTTTTGGCACACAATGGCACAGGGGCCTGGTAGGCCTGTTTTTTTTGCTCTCCCCAGGCTCCAGAGCCTCTCTAGGAGCCTGGGGAGAGCAAAAAACAGGCCTTCCGGTTCCACCGTAAGTTGGCAAATGGGCCATTTCTAGCCTCCGGAGGGCCTCCGGGGGGTGGGAAAGACCGTTTTCTTCCTCCCCAGGCTCCTAGAGAGGCTCTGGAGCTTGGGGAGAGCAAAAAATGGGCCTTCCCCACCCCACCCCAGGCCCTCCAGAGGCAGGAGCCTGTTTCCCTACTTCTGGCGGGCCCAGAAGGCCCAAAAATCAGCTGGCCGGCGCACACGTGCGCTGGAGCTGAGCTTGCATAACCACCAATATGGCTCCACGTGCCACTTGTGGCATGTGTGCCATAGGTTTGCCATCACGGTTATAGGGTATCCAAGGGATAGAGGCTGAAATGTGGGCATCCCAATCATACCATTCAATGAATCAGCTGAGTTTTCAATCTGAACACAGCCCAATTGTCCCCTAAACCTCAAACTGAAATCAATAAGACTGCACTTTCTTAATTTTAAGATGCTAACATTTGATGGCTTTATTTAGCATATTAATATAATCGTCCATCCCACAGAATGTGACTCTGGGCAGTGTACAATAAAAATGTTTCTTTTCATTTTATTCAGTTTCTATAGCTGCCCATCTCAAATAAGTGACTCTGGCTAGTGAACAATCGTAAAATCAATTAAACCCAAGTACAACATCAAATAAAAATATTATTTGTTTTCTTGTAACTTTCCAATTTTGGAGTGCATTATTGGTTTATATACTTTTTTCCTGAAGTTTTGAGATTATGTTTATTAAAAAAACAACCTTAAAATGGCAATAAGTAAAGAAACCAATGCACACACACATAGTGCAAATATGCTGCAGATAAGCTGGGGAACTTTTTTTGACTATTTGGAGCAACATTCCCCTGGAAATAATATTTGAGACTGCATGCTATTTGGGGAATGTGAAGCAAGCAATGGGTGCAGTCTGAATCTTTCCTTCTTATGACACCATCTGTTTTCTTTGCTAAAATTTCTTCTCTTTCACCTGCATGCAGAAAGCTTTTTAAAAATCAGACCAGGAACCAGATGGAGACTTAGCTTTGATCATTCATTCAACCCAGGGCAGGAGGAATAAAACAGTTATCACAAAACTTTATTCCTATTAAAATGATTGAAGAATTGGCCCAACCCTTCTCACATCTCTTCCACAAGAGATGGCAAAGTACGGAACCTTGCATTTCAGGCATGAAATTTAATTAAGTGTTTTCTTTCTAAATCTGTTACCTGTCAGTCATTAGTTTCTACCATTAACATAATCCTATGGCATGCTACTTTGTTTCTATTTATTGAGAACAAAATCTCAGTAAATAAAATGGGATTACTCCCAAGAAATCTACATTGGATGGTAGTCTTATTTTTTCCTTGAGATTTTTTCCTTTTTCCTGTTGTATAATTGCAACAGTCTTTTCTTGTGAATTTAAACAGGAGATGTCTTTTTGCTGTTATGCAAGAGTAGTAAGCTATAACCCACCAGAATGGTTGAACTTTGATTCCCATTAACCTGATGACTGCCTTGATGGGAACTGGAGGCACACAAGGGATTACAGATTTTCTCTGCTTATAGCCACGTTTACTTGTTTCTCCACTATGTGGATATTACTCCACTTTAGCAGTTGTAAGATATATGGACTTCAATTCTCAAAATTCCCCAACCAACCACTGCCTTATAGGAACTCATTCTAGATTGCAAACAAGCATGTTCCCTGAGAGAAAAGACTAGATGCAGTAAGCATCTCCTCTAAAAATGAAAATTTTGAAAATCGCAGGATCATTTATTTAATGAATTAGTTTTTCATAGCAATTATCTTCTCTTATGGCCTATGGTTTGGGAGTTACTGCATTAAACAAATGAATCCTAAATTAGTATTCAAGTTCTATCAATATCTTCCACAGTAAATAAGCAAAATGTGTAGCATGCAAGAAGCAGTTGTCATTCATGTCCCTTGAATGTTTAATGTCCACGATATCAAAGTATTTTGAAATGGAGATTCAGAAAACCTAATATCAAAATGCAAGGTAAAATGTAATAGTTACAAAATATGAAAGACCATATTCTGGCCCCAAATATATGTAGCCTTAATATTTATTATCTGATCATGAAACACTTTAGCTTGTGATAACACTTTTTAAGTGAAAATCTAAGCTACAAAATGATAATTTTGTTTAGTATGAGGATTTTGTTGCTTTAAAATAAATGATCTGTTAAAATTAATTTGTCATTAAAATCAATATGTTAAAACTGGGGTAGCATTTAGGAAAACTATTCCTTTCTTGTGGCTTGTAACCATATGGCGCTGGTTGTTAAACAGGGATTATAGTCTGTGAAGAAAACAAAAGGAACTCTTGTAATAATCCTCTCAATTTAGAGCCAGCATGCTTATCATACTTCATATGATCTATCACAAGTCATGAAAAGTTTGGAAACCTAGAAATTTGATTGACACAGATTTTGAGAAGGTCTCATCTGAAAATAATGTTACTCATCTACCAAAACATACTTTTTAAAACATATTTTTTAAAATGTAGTCTTGGATTGTACTTTGGGATAAATTATATTTAAAGGCTTGACATTAATAAATAATATGCATATGTGGCCATGGAGAAATAATGAATTAATCATTTAAAAGCAACTAAATATTCTCTTACCACATATAATCATCAATAAAGAGTAACCAGCTATTTGAAAGTTACTGACCAAACATTGATTAAGAAAAATTATTGGAAATAACTCATCAATTATTCTCTATAATTTACAATGTAGTATAAAAATTGAATTCTAGGGAGGAAAGTAATCTAATTTACCATAATGCATTTTCTTTGGAAAAGAACGTACCCAACAGCAGAGTTTTATTTTCTTTCCAGTGAAATATAAATATATACTGGATTCACACACACATGTAGGTATGCGTGTGTGTAGATAGATAGATAGATAGATAGATAGATAGATAGATAGATAGATAGATAGATAGATAGATATGAAGATAGAGATATGCCATTTGGAAGGTTGAGAGTTTTGTACTAGGTAGCAGCAGATGTGCCAGGAAGGGCATCCAGCCAGTAAATGTTCAGCTCCATCCAGTTGCCCCAACTCTACCCAGAATTAAGGGATTACAAAGTTGTAAAAAGGGAATTTTATTGATTTATGAACAGGAATGGCTGAGCTCACATACCACCCTAAAACAAACCAAATAAGCCACATTATGATTTACAATAGAGTGTATGAAACAGGTCAATATTTGTTTGTTAGGTTCATTTTTGTTTTTAAATTGTCATGTCATGGGATAGTCTGAAACCAACACTGATGTCATGTGGCTGAATACATCACTTTTTTTGTTTATTGTTCCTGTTCGTTTTCTTTTTCTAAAAATGTCATGAATTCCAAATCTGGTGGTTTTCTGAATTTAAGCATTTATTCATTCTTTTTGCAATTTCCCAAGGCCTGTCTGAAAATTGATGATAAAATACCCCTGTGATAGCCTGCATTCAGCCATGGCTTCCTGTGTTCAAATATCCACATAGATACCCCATACACGTACTTTAGTGAACAGATAAGTAAAATGTGGGGGTAGAACAGATAG
This sequence comes from Arizona elegans, assembly GCA_022577455.1. Taxonomy (NCBI): domain Eukaryota; kingdom Metazoa; phylum Chordata; class Lepidosauria; order Squamata; family Colubridae; genus Arizona; species Arizona elegans. Next base: position 21,740,168 of record JAKOOJ010000006.1, on the reverse strand, counting down.
CTTAGTTTCCATCAGAGAGGCTATTAGACGCTATTAAGATTCAATCAGAAGTGGAATTTTGGAAAAACAAGAGAGACCTCTGGGAGGAAAAACTGGAGGGACAACTTGGACAGAGGAGATATAATGGTTGGCACAATGAAAGATAGCGTTACACTGCTGAAAAGGCATTGTTTTGGTAAACAGTAACATTAGCTGGTAATTCTAAATTGGATTTAGCAGTGTTATATTACAGTATGCTTTTTGTGAGCAAATCTGAAGAAAACAGCTGAAGAGAAGTGTTGGGTGAAATTGTGAAGATGATTTGCTGAAGAACTGAAAAAGCTGGGAAAGAAAGATATATTTAATCCTTATCTCTAAAACAGAATGTAATTAGAGAGTAGTAGAAGGATCAGAAATAGCCAGATGCATATAATTTGAGCAACAATAGAGTTTGCAAAGCTATATGCTCTTAGAGCAACGTGAGGCTATATGTAGATAAAATTCTTTTTACAAGATTATTGTTGTGGCTCCATTGCCTGAGCCTGGGCTATCGACAGATGCAGACTCTGAGAGTGAGGGAGAGGAGTTGGCAAGGCCTCCCTCTCCAGGACCCTCCTCTCTGGCAATGCCTCCGGAGGACACCGAAGGCCAAAAGATAGGCCCAGAGCCAAGCACGTCCCCCCAGCCACAGGTGGACAACGACGAAGGAGATAAATGCTGGCTGGATCCTCGACAGCGGTGCAGGGAGAAGCGTGTGCAGCAGAGGGGAAGGCGTGCCAGAGATTAGGCGTGCTGAGTCACTGGACCACACCCCACAGGGTATAAATGTGGGTGTGGTGGCTGGTTCAGTTTGTGACAAGCAAAAACTAGAAATAATCCATGATCTCTGCATTACTGGACTTCTGCCTGCCTTGTCGGACTAATCCTTGTATTGCTGAAATTTTGCCTGCTTTATCGGAATGCTTGCAATCTAATCTTTGTTTTGTGTGAGTAAAGTTTGAATTGGCAGCTAGCCACTGGGTTGCTGCCAGCTTTATCTTCAAAGACTTTGTCGTGTGGCTTATTAACTCCGGGCCGTCTGGGGGTGGGGGGGACGGGGACAGAACAATTATTTTAAAAATCAAGGGGCAGCATTCAGGAGCAAAAAGAGTGTAAATGGTGTCATTCAACAACTGCTATGAACCCACAAGAAGAGTATATATTGTATAATACTGTAAATCTGTATAAAACGGGCTTAGATCACATATGAAAAATAAAAAAAAAAACTTCCAAACACTCAGAAAATCCTTGCCTTCTCCATGTACTTGATATAGCTTTATTCACACTGGATCATTTCCCTGGCACTGTGGCCCTTGTCAATCAAAAACACTAATTGGCTGTGCTTTTTTTTTAAAAAAATAGACCTTTTTAATAATTAATTTTCCTTCCCTACAAATATCACCTGGCTTTGTCTTTGTATCTGTTCAGGAAAAAATATTAAAGAAAACATCTCCTGTATATTTATATTTCATATTTTTGTTAGGTTAATTATGTTCTTTGGCTGTTTTCTCTTTTAATTTTCTCTGAACTTGTACAAAGTTTTTTCCTTCCTCAACTCCTCCTCTTTTTGTGATATGTTTTTGAATCTGGATTTTTTTGAACAATGTTCAAGGTTTACTGAGCACTTTTAGAAATAACGTCAATCATAATAAATGTCTTGAAACTGATTCAGAGGAGACATAAAATGAAATACCACCAAATAATGCCAAAGAAGGATCCAATACTTTTAATAGAAGACATACAAGATGGTAGAATATTTTGTATATGTCAGCCATGATGTCAGCCTAATCTTGGCATTGTTAATTGCCCTCAATTGTTGAACTTCAAAGCTACATGTTTCCATCATTGCTATATGATGTCTTCCAATATAGCTATTGAGTTCCTTTTCACTTTGGAATCAGTGTTGCTTGCTTCTTGATAAAAATAATTTCAGCTGTGCTGTAAATTACAGTCTGCAATCAAACAGATATTCAGATTTTCAGCCAGTTGCTTTAACTTGGCCTTTACGTTATCTTTTGTAATAGGTACTCTATATAATAATATTGATTTGAATTAAAGGGCTATTTAAGAATTGTTGGGATAATGCCATTCCATTTGTTTGAAAGTATAAGGAAAGACTCATCCAAGTTTTTTTCTGAAAGATTTTCACATATACCTGGGTGATTGATATCTTTCTAAGAGGAATGGTGAACCATTGGTATCAATGAGGGTGAATTAACAAAACATGAATGGAAACATTGTGATGCAAACTCCAGCCCTTATCTACTTACCATGCCACATTATGAGATATGTACAAAAGGCAAATGTTTTCTTCATTTTTCACCAAGAGCCAGTTAGAACAAAACACCATAATAATTTTTTGATGAAAAAAAGTCTTATGTAAATAAAGTGTTCCTTAATGATGTGAAGCCATTTTAGTTTTAGTGGGGTCTGCCTTGATTTTGTTGATTAATTTATAGACTCTGAGATACTGAATTGCTGAAATTTTAATATACTGTAGTTTCTTTGTCAGAAACATACTTGATTTTTACAGTAATTTCTTCTCAATTCCAGAGCATTTTGAAGGATTTTTGGTGGGCAGTTGAGTTTACCTTTCATAACAGATCACAAATTCTATGCAAGAGAAAAGTGATTATAAAGGAAAGATTTA